>JAJEJO010001701.1:205049-241195 GCA_020662805.1 Glaucomys volans
ATGAAACTCCCATGAGATCCCATGTGTGGTTTATGGGAAGGTTGCTGAAGCTCCAGGAGCAAATAGCTTGGTAATTTGAGTTACCAGACAATGAAGCTGTCTTGTGCACTTCAGATATGTTTGGGCATCTTTCAGAAATGTTTGATGAGTCAGATAATATCTAGAATATAAATTATATGTCACTAGGGTCTCATAAACAAGAATTCAGGGAACACAGGACCCAAAAGCCAGTCAGGGGCTCATTTTAAAAAAATACCTGTGATGAGCATAGGAAGGCATGACCTTTCTCCAAAATTTTAGCCATTTGAAATCTCATTCCTTTATTGAGTTTGCCCAAAGCTCCATATGATAATTGTCTGCCATAGACATTTCTAATACCCTTGGGTCCAAAAGACAACGATGACCATGAAAATGGAAACTTGCAAATACAGAACATTTAGACAACTTCTTGGTTACCAAATATGGTCTATGTAACTTCCCAAGCACAGGGAACTCAGCTAGAACTGTGCCTCTTTCTTCATGGTGGTCAATACAATAAGCAACAACTTGTCTTTCACTAAAAAGAGGATATCCTGACAGTCCTTGAATTTTTGGTCCCTCAGAATATATTGCCTCACAAAGTAGACTCCATTTGTGTTCAATGAATCAATAAGTAAATTAAAAAAAATAAATAAATTTTAAAAAAAAGTGCATAGGAGGAAAAAAAAAGAATATATTGCCTCACTTCCTTTTCCTTTGCATACTTAAGTATTACTTGGGGGTTTGAAGTACTTTCCTCTACCTGTCTATTAGATCTAGTTAGCAAAATTTCACAGATGTAGTGGACCAGTAAAAATGTTCTGTGGCATACCAAGACAATCAATGGGCCTCATGCATACATTATTACACTAAAGGAGTGTTACCAGAGACCTGAAGCAAGACCCTGAAGATACACAGTAGTCCCTCTTTATTCATGGTTTGCCTACAGCACTTTCAATTATCCTTGGTCAATCACCATCCATACCATAGATCACAGGAAAAATAATGAGAGTAACAGTTATTTTGAGCAATATAGTATTTTGAGAGAGACCACATTCATATAAATTTTATCAAAGCATATTCTTAAAATTTTTCTATTTTATTATTAATTATTATTAATTTCTTACTTGACTTAGCATAGCAATACAACTTTACCATGGGTATCTATGTATATATGGGAGAAAAATAATGCGTATATAGGGTACGGTACTGTCTTCAGTTTCTGGCTTTCAGGCATTCTTGAAATGTATCTCCTTGGATAAAGGAGGACCACTATACCCTGCTTTTGTGAAGGAACTTCTGATTATTTTTGCTGAAATATATAGAAAACATTTTTGGTTAATTAGATCAATAGCTGCATGCTAACTGCCAGGGGTTGGGCTGACTTGCTCCATTAAAGATACCACATCCAGAAATTCACTTGTGATTGGTATAGCCACATATTCACATAATTAAGTCTGTAAAAATCTACCTTCATTTTCCGTAATCCATTTGGTTTGTGAACCAAGACAGCTATAAGAAACTGGAAAATTATAGACATTAAAGGAATATTTAGAGTCTTTGATGGTTTTACTATCTTCTATAATGATTCTGGGAATACAAAATTGCTTTTGGTTTATTCTTCTTGACAGATGTACAAGAAGACAGGGAGTTCCATGAATTTGCATTTGGCATTTTCTAATGGCTACAGTCTGAATATTTGTAACATCTCATAATAATTTGTATGTTGAAACCTAACCTCCAAGGTGATGATATCAAGAGGTGGGGCCTCTGGGAGGTGATTAGGTCATAAGGGTGGAACCCTTGTGAATGTGATTAATACTTTTGTAAAAAGGGGTTGATAGAGCCTTTTGCCCTTCTACCATAAGGAGAGAGATTTCAGCACCATCTTAGAAGCAGACACTGAGCCCTTACCAGAAGACTCTGTTGGTGTCTGGATCAAGGACTCCTCAGCCTCCAGAACTGTGAGAAATAAATTTCTATTGTTCTAAATTATCTAGTATAAGGTAATTTGTTATAGCAACCTGAGTGGACTAAGACATTTACCAAAATTGTTTTCCCTTAGGGCTTCTACTTCTTTCCCACTATATCCTGAGTTTACTACAGAATATTAAAGCATTTACTCTACTGCCATTCTATACCCCTTACCATCAGGCTGTGGGCTTGATCTGCAGCCATATCTCTCCTGTGACTACAGTAGATGAGAGGCCCCTCAGAGCTGCCATTAGGGCTTTAGGATTTTTAGTGTAGATTCTGAATTAGAAATTCACAGCTCTCAGATTTCTTGGTTATCTCTGTGGGGTCATCTGCAACATCCAGCTGATCTTATCATCTTCATAATCACTGTTGTCACAGTGATCAATTGACAGCCATTTGTTCTCCCAATGTCTCCTCCTGTGGTTCTTCCTCCCACTGCTCGCAGGAACTGTGAAGAGTAGCAGGGTGTTAATGGGAGGGAATGGTTACTAGAACTGGAAAGGATAATCCTGTAGAGAAAGGTTGTTGAGAGAAGGTCTAACATTTAATAGAGTAATAACGACCACCTAAATAAAACAGTAAAAACCAGGAAAATAAATACCCAAAATAAATCTTCTCTGATCCTATAATATCCAATCCCATCAGTGAAATCCAACTTGAAGCCAGAGGTTAAAGGAACCCATGCATGCACTTCATGGAGGTCACACCTCTGTGAATAGAGCAGAGAGAAGAAGGGGGATTTGGCAGGAAAAGAGAGCTCCCATGCCTCCCAAATTTTCCATTGGCTAAGTCCAACTTAATCTTTGCTTCTTAGTTTGCCTATTATTTCCTTATTGTTTTCCTTAAGCTCTAAATACAAATTGTGCATCAACTGTCTTGCCTCTCAGTATATTGTTATTTTGCTTTCTGGATCTTACTACCCCCATAAAACTATATATGAGTTAGTTGGCTCTATAGGTTATTTTATGTAAAAACTCACTTTTTCATAGTTGTAGTTCGTACAAATTTTTCACAGTTGTGTTGCAATTCCTACCTGTTATCTGACACCTTGGACTTATTAAATGTTTGTTGGAAAAAAAGTGAATGAAATAATTGGGTTCATATGTATTGGTCTCTGGCCTTAACCTCCACAAATAGCATTATCACTTTCAGAAAATGAGTTTTCAAATGTAAATCATTGTCACTGACATGGCATTTAAAAAATTTGAATGCTTGTAAATCATGATGAATCTGTGCATGTAGTTTATATCCTATCTCAAATAGCAGCTAAAAATATTTTATAGCAATTTCTGTGTACTTATTTTTTTCTAAGTTCTTCCAAGAATTAAAATGTCTTTCTTTCCACTGAATCTAGACAAGTATTGGTATAATGATTTCACTTTTGGCAAACTAATGAGCATTTCTGAAGGAACAAATAAATGTTTCTGGAATTTTGAAAGACAGTTAATTGACCTATGATGAGTAACCCAGAAAGAAATGTGGACTCAGGGAGAAACTAACACATACTCTAGTATATACCAGACAGGATGCTGGGGACTTTACTTGGTTAAATTTAGGGACCACAACACTGTAAATATATAATTATACTCCCATTTTACAAATTGGAAAATGGAGGCTCAGAGGAATTAATTAGAAGTCTTTCAGTGCTGAAAGGAAGAATTTCCTTTAGGAACTCATTTTTTTTTCTTCTTTCTTCAGAAATGGACTCTCTGAGGCATATGCCAACTATCAGTATATATTTGTATGCTGTTTTAGTCAGCCTTCTTGCTGCTGTGACTAAATGATCTGACCAGCACAATTACAGACGAGGAAAGGTTTATTGGAGGGCTCACAGTTTCAGAGATTTTAGTCCATAGAAGGCCGACTCCATTCCTTAGGGCTCATGGTGAGACAGAACATCATGGAGGAAGAGAGTGGCAGAGGGAAGCAGCTTGCATCATCAGGAAGCAGAGGCAGAGAGGGAGGGAGGGAGGGAGGGAGAGAGAGAGAGAGAGGGAAAGAGAGAGAGAGAGAGAGAGACTCCACTCTCCAGAAACAAAACATATACCCAATAGCCACACCCTAATTCCCACTTCCTTCAGCCACACCCTACCACTTCAATTAATCGCATCAGGGATTAATTCACTGATTGGGTTAAGACTCTTACAACCCAAGCATTTCTCCTCTGAACCTTCCTGCATTGTCTCATAGGTGAGCTTTTGGGGGACACCTCACATCCAAACCATCACATATGCTAAGAGTAAATATTTTTCATATCTATATATGAAGAATTTATAGAAAACTGCATATCTTTCAAGTGATCCCCTCTGTTTTATTCAATGGTAAAATACATTCTTCAAAAGGTACAGACAATTCATAAGAATCAGCTTAGCTGGATCAAAGTGGGAGTCAAATAATTCAGCAAGTACGAACATACCCGATCACATTCTCTCAGATCTAACTAATTATTATCATAGTACATCATTGTTAAATTGACATCAGTGCTGAATATAGCTTCTTAATGGCAGTGATCAGGTGTGTGAGGTTGTATTCTGCAATGATGTCAGTATCATCTATTGTATCAAGTTCATAAAGAACTAACTTGAAATGGTTTTCTTTCCTGATTTTTCTAATATATATCAGAAAGATTAACAAATGTTATTATCCAGGCAATGGAGCCATGGAAGCTCAATCTGGTCAGCCTTTGGCAACAGTTGAGGCATTTCACATGAGAATTTAATCGTAGCACAATACATAGATGTGATTAGTACCTGCAGACAATGTCCAGTGTGATATATAATTCAACAAGAGAATAAGATGTAGCAATAAGATAACTTTGTGAAAAATGCTACAGTTAAATATTATTTAATGGTCCAAAATATTGACAAGATGAGTTTTAACTTTAAAAGCACATAAATTCTTTAGTACTAAGGCATTCCTCTAAAGCAAAGGACAGAAACATTTTCTATGAAGGACTTTTCAAGTCATACAGTCTCTGTCACAACTAATCAGTCCTGTCATTGTACTGTGAAGATGGTCATAGATAATAGTAAAACAATGTGGAAATGTATCTTAATAAAACTTTACTTGTGTACACTGAAATTTGAATTTCATCTATTTTCAATGTGCCACAAACTATTCTTTTTATATATATTTTTAATACCTTAAAACGCAAAAGTCTTAGCTCTTAGTCTATACAAAAACATGCATTGGGATATATTAGGCTCATGGATAATTTACTGATCCCTTGCTCTAAGCAATCCGATTTGGAGAGATTTTGCTTTCTTATGTGTCCAATTAAAAGAGTTCTGACAAAAATATCCAAATATTCACCAGTAATTTTTGCTGTTTTTTTCTATATTAATGTTAGACTTGGGAAGTGGCCCTCTGGCCAAGGTCTCACCCTTGCTCCCAATTGGTCCTCATCAAAGGCGTGAGAGTGGAAGAAATGTTTTTCACCTCTGGGTTGAGGTACTTAATTGGCAATTGTGACTCTCTCCTTGTTTCCCCTTCTGCAAAGATGGAAAGACTTTAAGACCTTAGGAAAAGGCACAGTCACAGAATGACAGAATGAGAAGAGCCCGAAGCCTTGAATCACTGCACAGGAGAAAGATATCTATAGTCTAAGATACCTATTTTGAAATGTTATGTGAGGGAGTAATAAACTTTTTTTTTTTGTTAAGACAATAAAATAGTGGGATATACTTGTTATAGCCATGAGCATTACACAAGGTGATACCACAGAAATAATTATTCTCCAACATCTGCAGTATGAAAAATATTTCCTTAGGAAGTCGATTTTTTTCTATCCTTTTTTGTAGTTGGAGATGGTGTGTGTGTGTGTGTGTGTGTGTGTGTGTGTGTGTAGGGGATGGGGTTCCGTGGTGGGAGAATGCCCAGAGGATGTGTAAACATTTGGTCACACTATGAACTATTTACATTGACCATTTCACTTTTAACAGATCTCTTCTTTGGACTCATTTTGAAATGTATAATGGGAAATTTAATCAATATTTTTCCTTCAGAAATTCTTAAAACTTCAGCTGTAGTGAGCTTTAAAAAACAAATTCTGATCATATCACTAATCATACTTCTTATGACATATAACAGTAGTTTTTTAGATTAAATTCCAAACTTTTTAGTTTGGCTTATGTGATTTTGCAGGTCTGATTTCCATTCTTCTCTCCATGCTAATTTCTAGAGTGATGCTCCTCATTTCCCACATTTTAGACTAGCTATTTTTCTTTCTTCACTGGATCCCTGTGTGCATTCTTCTCTTGCTAAGAATGTTCTTCTCTTTCTCTAGCAAACTTCTGCTCTTCCTTCAGCTCTTATTTCCATTGCCACCTCTTAGGAGGACAACTCTGCCTCTTCCCAAGTCAGATGCTCCAATTGCTTATCATATCACCTTATGCCTTTTCTTTGTAACATTTGCTAATATTTGTTTTTTAACATGTAAATATTTAAATATGTGGTCTATGCCTTTCACAAAGACACAAATATACCTTTTTTGTTCTTGTTTTTGTTTAAATCTTTAGGATGAAAATAAATTCATTTATCCATCATGAAAATATGCAACCCTAATATATACATGCAAACATATTAGATATGTAATCAGGAAAGAGAAGAATTAAATTTTTAAAAGGGATACATAAAAGTTTTATGCTTGAGAAATTATGATGAATTCAACATTGATTAAACACCATGAACAAATGTAAGGGAATATGAAAGGTAATGAAACACACACACACAAACACACACACGCAGAAGCCAGTTGACAACAATAAACATCTCATTGAATAGCAGCTTCTTAAGTCCAGGGACTTTGCTAAATGCTTTACCTGCATCATTTCATTTAATCCTTAGAAAAGTGTCATCTCCATTTTAGTGGTAAGGGGACCAAGACAAAACTAGGCAAAGTAATTAGTCCAATGTTACACAGGGTTGCAAATGAAGGACTCAATCCAAATCTCCCAGAATTCTAAATCCACAGGATTCTCAATAGGTCAGGCTTCTTCCTCAGCGCAACATAACATGCAATAGTAAAGATCATACATACAAGACCTGAGGGGAATGGAGGACCCTCCGGACAACAATTTAAGAAGTTGTTCCTTGTTTCTAAAATCAGGGTAACCTTTATAGAAGCAGTAAGATTTGAACTGCACTTTGAGGAAAGTTTTGGATTTCAAATAGAATTTCTGGTGAAGAGAGATGTTCTGGGAGATGGTCATAATGTGAGATAAGACTTTAAGTGGACTGAGAAGTAACATGTTAAAACTAGGACCTGGAGTTGATTTCAGTTGTCAAAGGGTTAGGCCAAGATTGGAGAGGAACTTGGGGCAAGTAATGATAGAGTAGTAGAGAAAATTTTGAAGTGGATGTTCCTGGAAAAAAGGGAACAGGATAGATGTAGAGGGGGATGGTCATGTCTGCACAGGGAATATGAGGCAACCAACTTAGGACCAAGGCAAGAAGCTGGAAATCAAGAGTTCTTCATGGAGGACTGTGCTGGCCAGAATCAGGGAGGAAAGCCATTAATGCAAGTTATTATGTTTTCACTAGAATTCAAGAGTTGAATATAAGAAGAAATCATAAAATGAGGAAAAAATGATACAACTAATGTTTATACAGTACCATCAGTCTTAAATATTATGCTGAGATACTACTATAACATCACAATTGCTATGTTATTTACTCCTCACATCAAACTTTTGATGTACCTATGATTACTTACAAATAAGGGAAATCAGCCTTAGACTGCTTAAGTGATTTGGTAATAACCCTGATGTCTGATGTTTGCAAGGTCAGGATAGATGTTCAAGTCTATGCTTACAGAGTCCACATTTTCTCAGATCACAGACACATTGAACATGGAATATGAGAAAGGGAATGTCTCCGCTCTTCAGGGAATGTAAGGATAAGAATGACTCAGTTCCTGCTCTCAGAAGATATGTACACAAGTCAGTCACACAGCTTGACCAAAAGAGGCCACAAGTTCAGATTGCATTTCTCTTTCCATTTACTTAGTCACAATCTTTGCTTCCAGTTGGAGGCCATTGTGAACTATTTGTTTACATCACTCAACAATATAAAATGTTTTATTTTATGCACATGTTCCATGAAATACAGAGACATCCATTTGGATAGATGGTTTCTTTATTTGCATCTTCTTTAGTATACTCTCATTTGGGGAGGCAATCAGATTCTGCTATCTGAAGCTCTCCCAGAGGCCTTCCTACCAAACTGTTTTTCAGAAATTTAGTCATAAGACTGAAATTTTTATTAGTTCACTTTTTTGATAGTGCTCATTCATGGTTTACATAGTTTTTTAAATAAATAGATTATTGCCACTTTTTAAATTTATTCAAGAACCAATTAATTAGTTTCCATCCAGGTTGTGATGATAAAGCTCTGTGACATAACCTGTTTAGAGAACTAACACTATGTAGAATGGTTCTGAAGTCAAAGAAAAAATATCAAGGTATATTGAGTTCTATTTCCATAGTTATGGATCAGAGAGATATATTTTTTTAATGGAAAAGTATGTATATGTGAAAGAAAAGAGTCTATATGTGAAATTTTAATTCTAAGACTAAAAGTAAGGAAACCTGAATCTTCATGTGTCCTTGAGCTACGGTACATGATCTGTAAAACTTTCTAAACAGTTTCAAACACTAATTTCTTTTCCTTTTACTCCTTTACTTTCATTTTAGAAAATAAATCACTATCCTCTACTTAGAAATTTGAATGTTGATATATGAAGTTATTAGATTTTACAATAATTTCCAATAGCAAACTTATGAAGAAAACAAGCTAAAGAATACTGTAAGATAACAGCTTTGCTTTTTACCAAAATTTGTTGGATCTTTAGTTTTTTGGAAATTAACTGAAAATAAAAATTTCAATTTTATCAGTATATGATTAACCATAAAGTAAAAATATAAATGTATTTCTCACTCACTTTTGTCCTATTTAAGTATATTAAATGCATGAAATCTTCCATCTTGGTATTGACCTGTAACTTCCTCTTCCTTTTTTTATCAGTCAGGGAGAAATTTTTTTTATTGTTTGTTCTATTGAGTCATACATGACAACAGAATGCATTTTGATTCATTGTACACAAATGGAGTACAACTTTTCATTTCTTTGGTTGTACTCGATATAGAGTCACACCATTCATGTAACCATACTTGTACATAGGGTAATGATGTCTGTCTCATTCCACCATCTTTCCCAGCACCTGCCCCACCTCTCCCCTCATTTCCCTATGCACAATCCAAAGTTCCTCCATTGTTCCCTTAACCCCCTATTATGTATCAGCATCCATATATCAGAGGAAACATTTGGCCTTTGTTTTTTTGGGATTGGTTTCTTTCGCTTAGCATGATATTCTCCAACTCCATCCATTTACCTGCAAATGCCATAATTTTGTTCTTCTTTATGGCTGAGTAATATTCCATTATGTAAATATAACAGTTTTTTTGTCCATTCATCTACTGAAGCACCTAGGTTGGTTCCACAATATAGCTATTGTGAATTGATCTGCTATAAACATTGATATGGCTGCGTTACTGTAGTATGCTGATTTTAAGTCCTTTGGGTATAAGCTGAAGAGTGGGATTGCTGGGTCAACTGGTGGATCCATTTTAAGTTTTCTGAGGAATCTCCATACTGCTTTCCAGAGTGCATGCACCAATTTGCAACCCCACCAGCAATGTATGAGTGTAGCTTTTTTCCCACATCCTTGCCAATACCTAATGTTGCTTGTATTCTTGCTAACAGCCATTCTAATTGGAGTGAGATGAAATCTTAAGGTAATTTTGATTTGCATTTCTCTAATTGCTAAAGTTGTTGAACATTTTTTCATATATTTTTGATTGATTGTATTTCTTCTTCTGTGAAGTGTCTGTTCAGTTCCTTAACCCATTTGTTGATTTTTTTTTTTTTTTTTTGGTGTTAAGAGTTTTGAGTTCTTTACATATTCTGGAAATTAGTGCTTTATCTGAACTGTGTGTGGTAAAGACTTTCTCCAACTCCGTAGGACTCTCTTCATGTTATTTATTGTTCAATTTTTTGAGAAAAAGTTTTTTAGTCTGAATCCTTCCCACTTATTGATTCTTGTTTTTATTTCTTGGGCTTTGGGAGTCTTGTTAAGGAAGTCTGGTCCTAAGTCGACATGATGAAGATTTGGACCTACTTTTTCTTCTGTTTGGTGCAGGGTGTCTGGTCTAGTTCCTAGGTCCTTGATGCATTTTGAGTTGGGTTTTGTGCAGGGTGAGAGACAGGGGTTTAATTTCATTTTGCTGCATATGGATTTCCAGTTTTCCCAGCACCATTTGTTGAATAGTCTATCTTTTCTCCATTATATGTTTTTGGCATCTTTGTCTAGTATGAGATAACTGTATTTTTGTGTGTTTTTTTCTATGTCTTCTGTTCTGTAACATTGGCCTATCTGTCTATGTTGATGCCAAGACCATGCTGTTTTTGTTACTATAGCTCTGTAGTATAAAGTCTGACATCGTGATACCTCCTGCTTCAGTCTTCCTGCCAAGGATTGCTTTGGCTATCCTGGGTCTCTTATTTTCCAAATAAATTTCATGATTGCTTCTTCTATTTCTATGAGGTATGTCATTGGGATTTTAATTGGAATTGCATTGAATCTGTATAGCATTTTTGGTAGTATGGCCCTTTTGACATTATTAATTCTACCTATCCAAAAACAGGGGAGATCTTCACACTTCTACGATCTTCTTCAATTTCTTTCTTTAGTGTTCTGTAATTTTCATTGTAGAGTTCTTCACCTCTTTTGTTACATTGATTCCCAAATATATATATTTTTGAGGCTATTGTGAATGGAGGTAGTTTTCTTAATTTCTCTTTCAGTTGATTCATCACTTATGAATAGAAATGCATTAGATTTATGAATGTTGATTTTATATCCTGCTACTTTGTTGAATTCATTTAGTAGTTCTAGAAGTTTTCTGGTGGAGTTTTTTTGATCTTATATAGAATCAAGTCATTGGAAAATAGGGACATTTTAAGTTGTTGTTTTCCTATTTGTGTCCCTTTAATTTCTTTCTTCTGCCTAATTACTCTGGCTAGAGTTTAAGGGATGATGTCGAATAGAAGTGGTGACAGAGGGCATCTTGTCTTTTTCCAGTTTTTAAGAAGAAATGCTTTTGATTTTTCTCCATTTAGAATTATGTGGCCTTGGGTTTAGCATATATATTTTTTACAATGTTGAGGTATATTTCTACTATCCCTATTTTTTCTATTGTTTTGAACATGAAAGAGTATTGTATTTTATCAAATGCTTTTTCTGCATCTATTAAAATAATCATGTGATTCTTGTCTTTAAGTAGATTGATATGATGAATTAACTCAAAGTGGATCAAGAATCTAGGTATTTATCCAGAGATCCTGTGCCATCATATTGGCCTGGGAACCAACTTAGCAAGACTCCTAAAGTGCAAGAAGTAAAATAAACAATCCACAAACAGGATGGAATCAAACTACAAAGCTTCTTTACAGAAAAGGAAACAATCTCTCTTTATATCATGAATATAAACAGAGAGCTTGCAGAAAGGAGAAAATCTTTGCCATTGCATCTCAGACACAGCATTAATCTCCAGGATATATAAAGAACTCAAAGAACTTAACACCAAAATAAATAAATAAGTAAATAATCAATGAATAAATAGGCAAAGGAACTGATCAGGCACTTCACAAAGGAAGAAATATGATCAGTCAACAAATATATGAAAAAATATTCAACATCTCTAGCAATTAGAGAAATGCAAATTAAAACTACACTAAGATTTCATCTCACTCCAGTCAGAATGGTAATTATCAAGAATACAAGTAACAATAAATGTTGGCGAGGATGTGGGGGAAAAGGTACACTCATACATTGCTTCTGGGAGTGTAAAATAATGCAACCACTCTGGAAAGCAATATGGAGATTCCTCAGAAAACTAGGAATGGATCCACCATTAGATCCAGTTATCCCACTTCAAGGTTTATACCCAAAGGACTTAAAATCAGCATACTATTGTGACACTGCCACATCAGTGTTTACAGCAGCTCTATTCACAATAGCTAATCTATGGAACCAACCTAGGTGCCCTTCAATAGAAGAATGGATAAAGAAAATGTGGTATATATACACAATGGAATATTACTCAGCCATAAAGAAAAATGAAATTATGGCATTTGCCAGTAAGTGAATGGAACTGGTGACTATCATGCTAAGTGAAATAAGTTCATCCCAGAAAACCAGAAGTTGGATGCTCTCTCTGATATGAGAATGCTAAATCACAATAAGAGGGGCTAAGGAAAAATAGAAATACTTTGGATTAGACAAAGGGGAATGAAGGGAAGGTAGAGGGATTGGGAATTGGAAAGTTAGTTGAATGAATCGATTATTACTTTTCTATGTTCATATATAAATAAACTACTAATTTAATTCCATATCATGTACTACCAGAAGATTGGGAAATTGTGCTCCATATATACATAATATGTCAAAATAAATTCTATTGTCATGTATAAAAAAAGAACAACTAAATTAAAAATAAATAAATAAATTTAAAAAGAATTCCTCCTTTCCTGTCTGAATCTCTCCTTGTACTTACTTTGAGATCTTCAGCAATTATTTCTTCCTGTTTCTCCTTCTTATTTCTAAACTCCTTTAATAACAGAGACTTAATTCTTTTTCAATAAAATCAACAACAAAAACCAAAACAATCCTTATTTTTTTTCCATCTACAGTTCTCTTTCTCTTTACCATCAAAAGTTCTTGAAGAGAGTGTGTAGTTGCTATGCTTCCTTATTTATTCTAGGAAAATCCCTGCCCAAGGTCACCAATAATAATCTTCTCTTTTCCCAAACCCTTTGGCATTGTGACTTTGAACTCAGGTTCATTTGACACCTTAAACTACCATTCCCCTTCTCTATCTTCTTCCCTCTGAATTTCTTTGAGAAACTTTTTCAGAGTTTACTATTGCCTCTGACTTCTTAGTCTTCCTTTATTTTTGGCACTACTTGTTCTATAAAGTGTTGGATTTCTCAAGGGGTAAACTGTCAGACTTTTGTTATTCTATGTAATTACAGCATGAGAAAACTCACACTCAAAAATTCAATCACAATCTATATACCAAAGACCCTTTTCTGTGATTGGCTGCTCTGCTGAGACCCAGAGTCTCATTACCCAGTTGATTACCGGACATCTTCCAGCTGCTTCATAACCACTTCAAAGCCTTCATAACTGAAATTACACCTAATATTTTTTTTTCTAAATTCTCCATCATTGTACATATACCAAATCTTAGCTTAGAAGCAACTAGATTGCCTTGAAAACATTTTTTTTCATATCTAACTCAGTTTCTTTTTCTGTTAATTGCAAATAGTTATTTCAATAGGTTTTCATAAGGATTTAATATAAGCTATCTTGTAGTCCACAATTGTGACTTCTAACTACATAGAAGGCACAATCAAATGAAGTGAGCATACTGTCCTTGTACTATAACTGAGGAACTGGAGATACAATGAAGATGAATAAATGGCTCAAAGTTACTTAGCTTATTTGTGATCAGGCAGGATTTGAATAAAACCTGGTTCCAGAGCACAGGTTCTTAACTGCGGCACTAGCCCTTCTGCTGGGATATTGTCGTATGGTGTACAAGGCACATGGCACAAACCTTAGCACTTAAAGGATGTTTCGAAATCAGAGGGGTGGAGAGGAGGACTTCAAGTGCTCTGGAAATCTTCATTTTAAAAAGCTCCCTAGTACATCTAATATTGAACCTGGGTTAAGAACAAACACAGTAGACTTTCAAAAATGTTTGTTCCTTTTATTCAAATGAAAATAATTGAATCAATTTGACCCTGTGAACACTTACACAAATGCTATAACCATTAGGCCTGAAGTACCTTTTAGGAAGGCTCTGTTAGAAATTCTTTTCTAAAATGACAATAGGAAAGCAATAATACACACACACACACACACACACACACACACACAACACAATGTCCTTGGAATTAATATAACCAGAGGTATTTAATGCATGCATTGTGTTTTCATTTGTATTGAATAATTTTATCCTTAGAAACAAGAACCCTGAAAATATTAGGCATATATAACCTGGAAAAAGCACTTTTCTCAAGGTCATTATGCAGCTGATAAGATATTTCCATCTGGACAAAAAATACTTCACTATGCCTTTTGCATCTACCAAGACAGGTATTTTCTCTCCTAGTTATTGACATGCTCCCCAAATGCTTCTCAAATGATCAGTGTAAGGCATGTTACTGTCAGCATATATGTCCAGAAAAATAAAACCACCAACAGGACACAAAATAGAGAAAGCAGTAAATCCTGTTTTATTTTTCATGACTTCTATAAGAATGTGTGTGTGCATGTGTATGTGTGTTTACATGACATGTGTTTATGCATATGTAATGCCTTATACTCACCTCCAAATACAGAGTTTATTTTTGGATGTAGCTAGTTTTTTGTTGGTGGTTGTAAATACCAGGACATAATGCCATCTAACACAAGCAGAAAGAATTGGAATGATTCTGAGTGGCTCACTGACATAAAGAAAGGGGTATTCAGATAGATGTAACATCAAATAGAATAGGCACTAGCTATGTGGTCTATGGCTCATTAGAGTGTCACAGTAAAGAGTCATTTCAAGCTTACTTCCAACTTGGCATTATTTGACTTGGTTTCTGTGTCCTGAGATATCTCATTGGTGTAATGTGGCTCACATACCCAGCAGTTAGGCAGAGCACCTACTGGTAGATCCACTAAGGCTGCATACAGTGAAGTGGATGAGATGAGAGTGTTCCAGAGAAAACTACAGTTGCTTTTCCAGAAGAAAAGAGAGGGATATAATATATCCTGAAGCTACAAATGCCTCTGTTGTTGTTGAGACTGGTTAAAAATGTCATAAATAATGTTCATGTAAACACATGATTTTATTCACCATTTAGCATCTTCCAATTAAGGTTCTTAAGCTCTTACTGAACATCTCTACCTAACTTTTTAAAAAAGTTTCTCCTCAAACTTCTTATTTTTTGACAAAATTATGTATACTTATGTGTACAATGTATTTTGACATATGTATGCATTATGAAATGATTACCATCATCAAGCTAATGAACATATCCATCATTATATGTGGCTATTTTTGTGTGTGTGCATGGTGAAAACAGTTACAATCCAATCTCTCAGCATTTTCAAGTATATAATACATTATAACTATAGTCAACTATAATTACCAAGCAGTATAGTAACACTCCAGATCTTAATCCTCCTGTCAGATTGAAGCTTGGCACCTTTGACCAACTTTTCCCCATTTCTTCCCACAGCCAGACCCCCTAACAACTTCCATTCTACTCTACTTCTGTGAGTTCAATTTTTTCTGATTTCACATTAAGTAAAATCATACAATATTTGACTTTCTGTGTCTTGCTTATTTCGTTTAACTTCATATCCTCCCTGCTTATTCTTTCTGTCACAAATGACTGAAGTTCCTTCATTTTAAGAGTACCCATGTTGTGCATGTGCACACATTCACAAACACATGCACAAAACCTTGTAGAGTTCTGTGCTGTTGTGTGTGTATGTGTGTCTTTAACCATAGACACTTAGGTCAATTCTTTATTTTGGCTTGTGTGCATACTGCTGCAACATACATGGGAGTACAGATTTTTTTTTTACATAATTGATTTCATTTCTTTTGGATATATGACTAGAAGTAGGACTGCTGGATCACATGATAGTTCTGTTTCAAACTTTTTGAGGAAACTCCATACTTTTTATAATGACTATGAATTTTACATTCCCATCAACCAGGGTTCCCTTTTCTCCATATTCTCACCAATATGTGTTATCTTGTCTTCTTAATAATAGGTATTCTAACAAGAGTAAAGTGATTGCATTGTAATTTCAGATTGCATTTCTCTGATAGTGATGTTAAAATTTTTTTCATATATTTTTTAGCCATTTGTATGTATTCTTTTGGGAGATGTTTTTAATTTACTAATTAAAATTTTAGGTTCTTTCATTACCTACTCTTGACCTGTTTGAGTTTCTTACATATTTTGGATATTAACCCCTTTATTAGGTGTATGTTTTGCAAATATTTTTCCAGATTTGTGAGTTATTTTAAGGGCTTATGCTATTGTAATTTTTTAAAAATTTTATTTCTTCTTTTTGATAATTCATTGCTAGCATACAGACATGTTACTGATTTTTCTGGATTGCTTTTATCTTCTGCAGCTTTACTGAATTTTTAAATTTGTTCTGACAATTGATCTCATGGAAGATTTAGGGTCTTCTGAATGATAAAAGGTGTTTTAAGAAAACATACAATTTTACTTATTCCTTTTCTATTTGGATACCATTTATTTGTTTCATTATTTATTTATTTACCCTCTTGGTTGTCAAGTATTTTTTTTTTTCTTTCAGGACTTTACATGTATCATCCTTCTCTCTCCTAACCAGCAAAATTTCTGCTGAGAAATCCAGTGGTAGTCATGTTCTTCCCTTTACATGTGGAGAGTTCCCTTTTTCTTATTGTTTTCAAAATTCTTTGTCTTTAACTTTTGATAATCTGATTATAATATGTCTCAGTGAGTATATTCTTATATTTAATCTATTTGGTAGTTCTTTGGGTTTCAGGGATCTCAATGTTCATTTTCCTCTCCAGATTTGAAAAGTTTTCTGTCATTTGTTCTTTAAAGAATATTTCCTAGACCTTTCTCTTTCTCTACTACTCCTAGGGCTTCCATTGCTTAATATGTTGGTTCACTTGACGATGCTTCATGAATTCCACCAATTTTCTTCACTAACTTTTATTATTTTTCTTTTTATTCCTGTGACTGTCTAGTTTCAAATGATCGATGTTCAAGCTCACTACTTCTTTCTTCTGCCACATGAAGTCTGCTATTGAAGCTTTCTATAGAATTTTCCAATTCAGTTCAGTTCAGGTCAGTGTAGTGTTTTTTAGCTCCAGAATTTCTTCTTGGTTCTTTTTATAATTTGTATCTCTTTGTTGACCCTTCTAATATCATTCATACAGTGTTTTCTTGATATTGTTTGTATGTCTGTCTGTGTTCTCTTGTCATTGTCTTTATGCAGTTGTCTTAATTCTTTGTTAGGGAGTTTATACATATTCATTTTTAGGATAATTTACTGCTAGCTTAATTGTTTCTTTGCTGGTGTCATATTTTATTAGTCCTGACTTTTGTGACTTTACATTGGTGTCTGCAAATTTGAAGAAGTAGGCACCTTTTTGAGTCTAATGGACTGACTTTTCAGAGAAAGTCTTTGACCAGTCAGTTCGTCCAGAGATTCAAGGAAGGTTGACAGGGCTTGCTTATGGACTTGTTGCTTGTGACTGGACTGGTACCTGGGTCAGTGTGAGTGCCAGATTGGCACCTGGATCTATAGGAGCCACCCTGGATCCTGGCTTATGGAGTTGAGCCTACAGTCTGGATTCGGAGGATGGCCATTAGCCTGAGGTTGTAGGGGCTGGCTTGGAGCTGGGGAAGTCCTAAAAGCTGAGTATGTGGGTACTGGAGGCCAGTCTAATGTTGGATTTCACCGTGTAGGCCTGGTACTCTCTTCTGTGGCAAAATTAGGTTACTCATTTCACTATCATCCTCTCATGTGGAGAGTGTCTCCATTGTGCTGCCTGGGCATGGGGAAGGTTGAAGTGGATAATGTGAAGCTATCCTTCTTGCCCTCTTCAACAAATCGTTTCTTATTTCTCTGCTGCTCCCAGGTGATTCACTTGAACTCTTCTGGAGATTTTCAATGTGTGGATAATTGTTCAAATTTACAGTTCCTAAGAGCAGAATTAGAAAGTCTTATCCCTCCAACTTGGTGATGCTGTCCCCTTCAAACAACTTTTGATGGGATGTTTGTTTTTTTCTGCTTTCTGTGTCAAAATTACCTCAATGGTTTACTCCTTTTTAGATAATTCAGTTCACATTAAGTGTCCCTAAATGGTCTTAGAACTTGCTGGTCAAAATGATAAAAGTCAGTTTTTTTGATTCTTGATATCTCTTATTCTCTTGAATATACAATTTTCATGCCTATTAGAAAACTATTTTTCTCAGCTCACTCTGAAGCTAGTCGTGGCCCTAAGACTAAGTTCTTTCCAGCGGGATATGGGAGAAAGTAATACGTGTAGCTTCTGGAATTTCTTCTTAATGAAAAGGATATGGTTTTCCTTCTGCCTTTTTTATACTAGAACCACATTTTTGGACCTTGAGTTAGAAGGACCAGTCCTAGAGATAAAAAACCAAAAGGACAGATGTTGCCTGTGTCCTAGATGACTATACAGTTGTCACACCCATCATGAATTATCTAAATCAAGAATTTTAAGTGAGAGATAAATAAGTGCCTATTTTATTTAAACCATTACTATTTGGGGTGCTGATTACATATAACCATGCATCCTAACTGATAGAATTATGTAGCATTTCTAATTCATATGTAATACAGTATGTGTATATAGGCACATATTAGATATACCATTGAACAAATGATACTTATCTTCAAAATCATAATACAAAATTTAGTCTAATTTATTCTTTGTCACAACATGTACAGTTCTTTATGGATGAATAAGTATTACTGTATTTATATTTTCTAAGCCTGTATTAAAAATAGTTTGGTAATTTTGGATGACAGAATCTAGAGATTAGGTATTAGCACTTTAAACTGCAGTGTCCTTGTTCCTGAAGAATGACATTTTAAAGCACATTGCTTCTTTGATATCAACCTAATAGACAGTTTCTGAAGAAAAAAAGCAACAATCCTAGATTTTGTTGTAGACTTTTAATTCAATGGGGGAATAACTGTTCATCATAGTAATATTGAAAGGGACTTCAGTTTGAATGGAATTATATTTATGTTTTAACTAGAAAATTGTTTCCTACATATAAATGTGTGTGTAATCTTAAATCATTTACCTACCCTCAGTAGACTGAGAGAGAAATGCAAAGGCCAAAGTTCCTCTATCGGTAGTCTTCCAGAGGGTAAGCATGATATGTTAAAACTCAATTTGTACTATTCTGATAAAGACATTCCCCGAGACTAGAGGTTGATATACTATGACCTGCTGGCAAAATTCTGTCCATGGCCTGTTTTTGTACACCCAATATTCATAAAACCTCAAATAACTCAATAACAAGAAAATAACTTTCCTTATGTAATAAATAAGTAGAGAATCTGATTACACTTTTAAAAATAGATATACATATGCTCATGAAAAAAAGCTCAGCATCACTAATTGTTAGGAAAATGCAAAGTAAAACCACAATGAAATACCATTTTATACAGTAAGAGTAACTTTTATGAAAAGAAAGTTGTTGACAAGGATGCAGAGAAAAAGTACTTATGCATTATTTGATGGGAATGTAAATTACTATAACTCTTATGGAAAATGATATGGCAATTCTACCCCCCTCAAAAAAAATCTCAAAATAGGATTGCCACATGATCCAGCAATCCCACACTAGGAAATATTTTTAAAGGAATTGAAATAAATATGTGGGAGAGATGTCAACATTCCTATGTCCATTGCAGCATTATTCACAAGAGCAAAGATATGGTATCAACTTAAGTGTCCATCAGTTGATGAATAGATAAACAAAAATGATAATTTGTATATACAATGGAATGCTATTCACTCATTCAAAAGATAATTTTGTCATTTGGCACAATAAGGATTTATCTAGAGTCCATTATGCTACGTATAGTTGATTCAATCATTCCACACTGTGCATACCCCAACAATATAGAACACAGGGAAATCTTCATCAAGAACATTCAGGAAGGCATCATATAGAAAATAAAATCTGTGAGACTTTGTTAAATATTATGAAAAATAAAGATTAGGATCAAAAGTTTAAAACAATTTTAGCTTTGAAAAATATTTTTAAAATCTCACCTTTCTGTGGCGTGTGGGATAGTGTTCAAATTGTTTGATCTGTTGATTGTGGACACCTGGAGCATACTTCCACTATAGGAGTTCAGGATAACAAAAACAAATCTGAGCAATGCTTTTCATTTCTAAGAAACTTAAATTTAGTGGCAAATATAGTTCATTGAAAAAGAGATCAAATAGGCTCTTCAAAGAAAAGGCAAACAATTTTATTTTTAAATTTGGAGAATCTTTGATGAATTGAAATAAATACACAAAGTACTTGTAAAGGACATTATATTATCAATAGTAACAAATAAGATAAACTGATCAATTTTTTATTCATCCAACCAACAATAATTGAGTGCACCGTATTAACCAGAACTGAGTTAAGTGCTGAGATAAAGAGATGAAAAATAACAAATTTCTGCATTTGAGGGATTAAAAATAAATTCACAGGAAATCAAACATCTCAGATTCAATAATTATTTGAAGGAGCTAAATTTCTTCCCCTACCATGAACTTTTGAATACAAATTACAATTTCATTTCACCAAATTAGCAAGTTTGGTACATGCAATTATTTTTTACTCATTCATTCATTAATGCAAGGAACAGATACTCTGTGAAAATATCTGAAGTCAAGACAATAAACAAAGATGTTGTTTTAGTCAGTTTTTTCCCTGCTGTGACTAAAACACCCAACCACAACAATTTTAGGGGAGGAAAAATTTATTTAGGGGCTCACAGTTTCAATGGACTTGGTCTATAGGCACCTGACTTCATTCCTCAGGGCTCCAGGTGAGGCAGGAACAGTATGGAAGAATTGGCAGAGGCAAGAAGCCCATGTGATGATCAGGAAGCAGAGAGATACCCCACTGAACAGTCACAAATATATACCCCAAAGCCACTCCCTCGATGTTCCACCTCCACCAACCAGCCAAAATCCACCTGTCTTCACGTACCTCTTAGTTAATCCCATCAGGCGATTAGTTCACTGATTGGGTTAAGGCTCTCATAAACCAATCATTTCTTTTCTGAACCTTCTTGCATTGTCTCACATGTGAACTTTTGGGGGACACCTGACATTCAAACCATAACAAATGTAAAAAAAAAAAAAATCCTCCTATCGGAAAAAGTACAATGCAGTTAGGTACAGAAGTACTCAAGTACAACATATGTGCTTAAATACCAAAGTATTCAATGAAAGATACTATCACATCATTAAAAATACCACTAACATCTAATGCTTAGTAGTGATTACTGTTTTTTACATATGTTATCTCATTTAATCTTTATAATAACACTGTACTATGAGTACAAATATTATATCCATCTTATAAATGAAAAAACTGAGGCAAAAGTAAGGTAACTTGTCCAAAGTCATAGTGGAGATTGATTCTGATACTTCTACTTTCTTGGATATTAATAATTACATTTATAGGAATTTAGTTGAGAGAGTAATTGTTTATGATGAAATGATAAGAAAAAAAGCTTCCTAGAGCAGTTGTCATTAACATAAGCTTATAAAAATATCAAGAACTTCATCCTTCTAGCTAGGAAGAAATAGATTGGTGCAGACCACCCTCCCACTGGGAGCCAAAATAAAAGCTGCACAAAATTTGAAAACTGTTTGAACACACCAGAAAACTATCAAGACAACCAAACTTGGAGACCTAGGGTTCCAGAGAGAAGAGAAACCTGTTAAGTGTGTTATTCTTGGCAGCTTTTCCCTTTGAGTCATTAGTTAATGCATATGCAGTGTGGGTGGAAAGCCTTAGAAGCTAAGAGAAGACAGATGCGGAGACATAAAATTTTAGTGCTATTTGGAAAAGTAAAAATGGAGTTCACAGCCTAGCAGGGGGAGAGATCATAACAAGCTTTCTAGGCATTTAGTTAAGACTCCTGAAAGAGTTTGCACTATGAATAATGCCACATGAGACAGCCAGGCCTAAAAACAGTTATAAATTGCTCAATCTCTCACTGCTGTGGGTAATTAACTTCTATGTTAACTACCAAAAGGAGTATTAGTGATTCTGAAAAAACAGTTAAAAACATCCAAAAAGAATTGAAAATACTGAAAGAAGAATAAGAGGCATGATACATGAAGGGTCTACATATATGACACACAGATTCTCAGGACTGGAAGAAAGATGTGAACTAAGGACAAAAATTACCCAAAAGTAATGAAAGACATTAAGCCACATATTTAGACTAATCAAACACTATGAAGCCTAAACAGAGTGAGAACAAAAAAACACACTCAGGCACATTATGCAAAATGAATGAAAACTGATGATGAAGACAAAAATATGAGAAACAGGAAAAAAAAAAAAGATTGCATTCAAAGGAACAATTTTACAAGTCTTTATTTCTTAACCAAAATAATGGAAGGCAGAAGAGATGATTGACGTGACAAGTTTGAAATGCCAAAAAAAAGAAGTCTCGATATTAGAATTCTTCTCAGTGAAAATACCCTTCGAAAATTAAAGTAAAAGAGATTTCCTTACAAAGACAAAAGAGAAAATATTTGCCTGCAGAAAAAAATCACTGAAAGTAATACTAAATGATTAATTTTAAGAAGAACTATCATCTAAAAGGGAGGAATGGAAGTGCAGAGAGAAATGAATAACAAGGTAAGTGGTAAAATTTTGAATAAAGTAATGTAAATAGTGACAAAATTAATAACAATACACTGTTGCATCTTATCAAAATAATAAATAATGGCAATAATAACACAGAAATAGATTTGGAATTAAATTGTCTAAATTGTGTAATATTTGCTGTGTCTAGACGTGCTAATTTATATAAGACTTTGAAGGTGGGGGAATCTGTACAAGGATCATCCAAAGCGTAAGTACAATAAAATAGAAATTTTAAAGTGAGTGAATGCATCACAAAAATTAATAGAGAAAAAGTATGATTACAAACAAACACAATATTCAGTGTACCCCAAAGAAGACAGGAAATGAGAGAAAAGAAGGTATAGAACAATTGGGAGAAATAGGGGAAAAAATTATTAAGGTAAGAGATTTAAACTGAAATATGTAAAAACTTAATTAAATTATTAATTAGCTATTATTAAATCATCTAATTAATTATTAAAGATTATTGGCATGAGCAATTGTTGCCAATAGTATTCTGCTTATAACAGATAAAAACTTAAATGAGGACTTAGAAACTGTAAAGTCAAATATTAAAATAAAATATAATATTTAAATAGTGACTAAAATAAATTTTATGTAGTTATGCTAATATAAGAAGTAATAGACTTTAAGATGAGAAGAATGCTGGAGGTAAGAGATGTATTTCACAATGATGAAAGGGTCAACACATTACGAATGCATAGAAGTTTGTATGCAACTAATTCTATAACTTATAAAGGAAAATATGAAAGAATTGATGGGGTTAAATAAATTCATGAATATAGAGAAAAAATTTTAATATGAAATTACTTGGATGTTGTAGCAAAGACAGTCCAAACAATCAAGAAAAATGTAGAGCACTTGAAAAGGAAGACTGATAAACTTTGCCCTAAATGATAAGATACAACACTTGCAACCAACTGTGCAAAATATGTGATTATAGCCCATATTTTCATATGCTGGACTATATATACATAAATCAAATCTTAACACATTTTAAATGATTAAAATAATCCAATCTGTTTTCCATATACTGATTATAAGAGAATTAAACTTGAAATCAGTAACTAAAAATAATTAGAAAATTACCAAAGCTTGAAAATTACAAACCTCAAAAGTAAGAGAAAGGTTATAGTAAAATAATAGAAAATGTTTTGAATTAGAATATAATTAATGAAAAATATGTAAAATTTGTAGAGCTAAAATAATTTTTATGGTTGAATATGAATTATGTCCAAAGATTTATGTGCTGAAGACTTGTGCCCAGTGCAGGGACTTGAGGGAAGTGATTGGAGCATGAGTGCTCTCACCTGGTCAGTGGTTTAGTCCACTGGTAGTTGATTGGACTACTGGAGGGTGGAGAGATTTGTGGGAAATAGGACCTAGTTGAAGGCATAGATCCCTGGGGAAATACCTCTGGGGATTATATCTTATCCCTGTATTCTCTCTCCCCCTCTCTCTGTCCCTCTCTGTGTCTCCCCTTCCTGATTGCCATGAGCTGAGTATCTTTACTGCACCACACCCTTCCACCATGATGTTTTGTTTTGCCTCAGACTCAAAGCAACAGAACTAGCTGATCTTGGACTGAAAACTATGAAATAATGAGCCCAAATCAACCTTTGATCCTTTAAATTGTTTGTGTCAAGTATTTTGGTCACACCAATGAAAAGCTAACACAGCCATCTTTCAAAAAACTTGATAACCGTCCAAGTGTATGTTTCAAGAACAAAGCTTGAAAAATAATAATCAACTTGTATCCATCTGAAGAAGTTAGGAAAAGAATATCCCCTTAAACCTAAACAAAGTAGAATGAAGGTAACAATTACGAGAAAAATTTTAAGAAAATAGAAAGCAAGCACACAATAGTGAAAATTAGCAAAACCAAAAGTTGTTCATTTTTTCTGAAGAAAATATTGATAAATACTTGGCAAAACTAACCAAGAAAATTAGTAAAAAGGGACCACTTATGAATCAAAGGTGAAATGAACAATAAAAGTTAACAAAATAAAAGATAATGAAGAGCATAAAACCCCTTTTCCCCAAAATTGAAAATTTAGAAAAAAATTGAAGTTAGCATCATATCTATAAATTTTTTTCAAAATATACCAAAGAAAAAAATAATTTTGCCTAATTTTTGAAGCAAGTATTATCCTGATATGAAACTTACTAAAACAAAAATTACTAGCCTGTATTTGTTATGAATATGAATTAAATGTCTTAAAACAATATTGGTATTTTGTACTTTACATAAAAGGATAATTTTTCACTACTAATTTGGGGCTTTTTACAGAAATGCAAATTTTGTTCATATTTTAAAAATCAGTCTAGAAATTATAACTTTACAGTGAAACACTCTTGGAGACACATTTTAAACAAGTGATCAACATTAATGTCACCATTATTGGAACAACTAACATCATATATCTCCTGATATGCTTAGAAAGATGCAATCTAATCATTTGGAAAGGTTAAACAAACCTTACTTATGAAGCGTTTTACAAAATGCCTAGTCAGAATTCTTCAGAGATATCAAAGTCAACACAATTTGGGAATTTTTTAGGTACATTTATAAATCAAAATATATAAAAGAGACCGAACAAAATACAATGCATAATCCTAAATAGAATACAGTATCAAGAAAACAAAAGTCCCAAGGTTGTAAAGGTAATTATATAGATGACTAATAGAATTTAATGTGAGTTATTAATTTTACTGTGATAGTATATGTTAATGTTTGGGATTAAGAAAGAAGATGCATATTTGGTCAGAGATATACAGACAGAATACCAAGTTGTAAAGTAGATGAAATTTCCCAGTGTAAAGTGAGAGGAAAAGAGCTTTAAGGAAGATGGGAGAAATTCTCACATTTCAGGAGTGGGCAGCATTTGAGGAAACAATGTGACTTTTTCTTCTCTCTTCTTTTGTCAAAATGCAGTAAATGTGATAATATTAAAAACAAAATTACTGTGTTTAAAATATGTTTTAAAATTCCCCTCAACAGTTGTTAGGTAATCTTTTTAAATAAAATACAGAAGATACAGAAAACCATGGTTCAGGTTTTTATTATAAATACTTCGTGGAGGTATTATTGAGCAATTTCTTGAGGCAAAGAATTTTTTAAATTAAAGATTTCTAAGTACCCAACTTTTAACAATAAGCAAAACAAACAAATCAAAAAACCCAAAACATATCAAACCCAAATCCAAACAAAAACAACCATAGATGAAGAATATTGTTGATTTCTTTAAGGAAGAAATGTCCCTCTAGTTTAAAACGGGCATACCCATTGATTTGATTGACATCACAGAAAGCACATTCCCTTTGCTAAAGTGCCCTGAACTCAGTGCTTTAGAGATTTTTGTGGGGCTCTCAGGTTGCTTAGTAGAAAGAAAGTCATCACCTTAGTAGGGCCAATCAAATTTTGATAAGTAAGAACTGTTGGGATTTTAGAAGATCAATGAGCAATCATCTCCTTTCTATGATAGCTTTGGGAAAAAAAATTCACAAAAACTCAGTCTTTCAATATAGATATACTGATTATTTCATTTTTCTTTCATGAGAAAGAACGAGTAAAATGATGTGGCAAGACACTAGAAATGCTAATTTGGCACAGTCCCTTTCCCTGAAAACACAAGTAGGAACAAAGATCATATTTTAAATTCTTGTTGCCTTTGTAAATTCAAATTAACAAGTATCTGCTCAATCAATATGACTTAGTTTCAAGTTAAATTGATTCAGTTCAAAACAGTACTCCCTGGAAGTATGAAATGCTATTTTATAATATTTTTTCTAAGAATTATTTTAAAATTTTGGATTATGTATAGTGGAGGCAATTTTTCCATCTTATTAACGTCTGTAAAACACATTTTCTTATAAAACTTGTAAACTGGATGCTGAATCATAATGATGTAATGTAGAACATCACTTGTTCCAGAACTAAATATACCTTGTAGATCTTATGAATGCTCAAGCAGTCATATAGAGTGAAATCCTATAATAATAAATCTTGCAATAACACAAATTTGGGTATACAACAGCACAACCAGACCTTGGCTCTTATTCTTTGCAGTAGGCTCACCCAGGCCATTTCATTTGTCTTATAAGACCATTACATTGAGTTTCATGTAATTTTTTTCCCTGATAACATTATGACAGAATTTTATTGTGTATAATTACTGAAGTTATTTATTGACTAGTGTTAGGCCTATAACTTTGCATCTTCTATGACTATTGATTATTAAATAGGCTATATCTATTTCTGCTATGAAGTCCACATACATTATTTACTATGTGGATTATTGGTGAAAATATTTGGATGTTCCTAATCAAAATTGGCAGTTGTTGATGATGGCATGGATTGAGCATGGGATCTGTGTGTGTGCGCCTGATTGCATCTCACATTAACAAAAAATTAAGCCTACTTAAAAGAAAAATATCCTAGTTTTTCATCTCTAGACACAGAGCCTGAGCTCAAGATTCTTGTGAAAGCAATTTATTAAAGGAGTACACTCAGGATTCATCAAACGGAATTAAGATAGGAAGGGATAGAAGCTAAGTAAAGAAATGGCTCTGGAAGTATAGACTCAACCTGAGAATACAGAGGTGTTGTGGAGCCTGTCACAGAAAGCGACTGAGCTGTTAAATACACTGCCAAGCACTGGCCATAGGCCAGGTGTAGTGAGTGCTTATAATTTTATATTGTATCAGCATTTATGAGAAAAGTAAAATACTAGTTTACTTTTCTCATACTGGAATTTATGAGAAAAATATAATACTAGTTTACTTTTCTCATACTGGAAGTAGGGTTTAATCACTCTTGACATTGATTCTAAATACTACACACATGTAAATGACTACAGGTGTTGTCCAGAAAAAAACAAAACAAAGTAAAAACAACAACAAAACAACAACCACTTTTAAAGAGAAAGAAATAAAAGGGATTCAAATAGGAATGAAAGAAATCAATTATCCCTATTTGCAAATGATGTGATCCTACAGTTGACCTTAAATTTTTACCAAAAGACTTCCAGAGCTGATATAAAATTAACACACAAAACATACAAAAATAAGTAACTTTTAAGTATACCAGTAATGAATCTACTGAAATCAGGAAAATAAACCTATTCACAATGGGTTCAAAATAATAATAATAAAATACTTGTGAATAAACCTAGTAAAGGAGGTAAAAGAAGTCTATAATGAAAATCATAGAATTCTGAAGAAAATGAAGAAGACACCAGAAGATGAAAAAACCCTCCCATGTTCACTGATAAGCAGAATTAGTATTGCTAAAATGGCCATGTTATCCAACACAATCAACAGAGTCAATGTAATCCCAATCAAAACCAATGATGTTCTTCATGGAACTAGAAAAAATAATCTTAAAATTCACATGGAAGAGCAAAAGACCCAGAATAGCCAAAGTAATCCTGATCAAAAGGAGTAATGCTGGAGGTATCACAATACCCAATTTCAAATTATGCTATGAAGCTATAATAACAAAGATACATAGTACTGTCACAAACCAGACATGTAGACCAATGGAACAGAATAGAAGACGCAGAGACAAACACATACCACTATAATCATTTCATTCTTGAAAAAGGTGCACAAAATATATATATATATATATTGGACAAAAGAGAGCCTCTTTAAAATGGTGCTAAGGCAACTGGATATCTAGATTCCTATCCCTCATCCTGTACAAAAATAAACTAAAAATGGATCAATACCTAACTGTGAGATCAGTAACTTTGCAACTATTAGAAGGAAAAAAAGGGGGGAAGACACTTCAACTTACAGGCACAGGAGAAGACTTCCTGAATAAGACACCTATAGCTTAGGAAATAAGATAAAGAATCAATAAATGAGGTGGGATCAAAATAAAAAAGCTCTGTACAGCAAAGGAAACAATTTACAGAGAGGAGACAACCAACAGAATGGCGAAAGTCTGCCAGCTATTCCTCTGACAAGGATTAGTATCCAGAATTATATAAAGAACTAAAAAAGCCTCAACATTAAAAAAAAAATCAATAAATGGGAAAACATACTGAACAGACACTTCTCAAAGAGGTACAAATGGCCAAAAATTATATGAAGAAATGTTCAGAATCTTTAGCGATCAGGGAAATGCAAATCAAAACCACACTTAGATTCTGTCTCACTCTAGTTAGAATGGCAAGCAAGAATACAAATAACAATAATGCTGGTAAGAAGGGGTGGGAAAGAAACCCTTATACACTGTTTTTGGGAATGTAAATTGGTGCAGCCACTATGGAAATCAGTATGGAGTTTCCTCAAAAAGCTAAAAATGAATCTACGACATGATTCAGCTTTACCACTTCTTGGTATTTATCTAAAAGAAACAAAGTCAGCATGTTTTAGAAACACATGCATACTCATGTATACTGTAGCACAATTCACAATAGCCAAGTTATAAAATCAGCCTAGGTGTCCATCAACACATGAATGGACAAATAAAATGTGGTGTATATGCACAATGGAATTTTATTCAGCCATAAAGAAGAATGAAATTCTGTAATTTGCAATAAAATGGATGAAACTGGAGATCATATAATTTTGAGTGAAATGTCAGACTCAGAAAGAAATGTGTTTTCTTTCATATGTGGAAGACAGAAGAAAAACAAACAAAAAAAGAGATTGTATGAAATGAGAAGGGAGACTAATAAGATAGAGGAAGAGGATCAGGGGGAGGGGTGAGAGGAGCATGAAGGGGATATTGGGGAATGAAATTGATCAGATGGGTATTTACATAGATCGAAATATGCCACAATGAAACTCACAGTTCTGTATAATTAATATGCTACCACCCCAAAAGACTTAGAGGCATCTCTCTGGGCCTAGCAGGCTAGGCACCCCACTTTTCTATTACCTTCTTTAAAAGGTCCATTCAGACATTTGTCTAGGAACTTAATGGCGATCACCTCTGTCACAGTACAATCTGAAACTGGTGACTTCTTGCTTTAAACCCATCAGTTGAAGCTTCCCTTGGTAAAGCTGTTATGATAATGCCCCAGGCCAACCTGAGGCATTGCCCATGGGTTCCCTGCCTCTCCCTGCCTGTGCTGCTGTTCTCTGTGTTCTCCAGGTGAACTGTGTTCCCCAGAATCTGTAAGCACTAAAATCTCTCAAGCTTTCACACTGGGATTGTGGCATTGAAACTGTGCCGAAACAGTGTCTACCAAGTTGATAATGAAACTCAAGGACCTTCATTCAAAACTTCAGGGCAAATCCCAGGCACTTCCCTTGAAGGCAGCTCCTATCAACCAAGGGCAATCCTCTGGAGAAGCTGCAAGTGGGTCTTAAGCAGCCAATGCCTGCAGCAGTAAGAGTATGGATTTATTAGGCTCTAAAAGGATCTGGGCAAAGCTTGGAGAGCATTAGCTACAGGAAGAAATGGGGAGCTTTGTAATCATTAGTTTTCTTGACTACATTATGCCATGAGCTAGAACTCAGGCCCTGCACTTCCCAGTTGCATGCATCCCTGAGATTAACTCTTCCTTGAGGCTCATTCAAGAAGCACTGAATCTTCCTATCCTTCATCACACTCACTGACCATAAAGTGCGACCTGTTTCACCCACTAGTAAGAAAGTGTAGAGCAATTATATTTTAAAGGTGCAGGCTCTCCTTTTGGAAAAGAGAAGGATAATACTGGAAAATTACTCAGAATTGTGAATCCACTTGGATGTTTCTTCACTGATGGGAAATTTGTACCTCTTTCTACTGTTGCTTTGGAAACCCAGGAAGTGTGGGATGGACAAAAATGAGTCTTCACGTGACTGGGAAGCCCATTAGTTTTTCAGGCTTACCACCTGCTCACCAGCTCATAAAATGTTTAGGATTGTTCTCACATGTTTTTAGATGTTATCCATTCTGGATGGGGAATATAAATTGAAATGAAGCTACAGGGTATGTAGAATATGTCTGGTATTCCCCTAATATCTATTCTACTTCTTTTCAATTTTAATAGAGTTCCTGAATTTTACCTGGGTGTATGGCCTCCTAGAATAAAGATTATGTTTTCAAGTATCTATTGCAGTTATAGGTGGTCATATGACTAAATTTTGGTTAAAGATTTTGATAGAAATGGATACTTTTACCTTCAGCATCATGACCATCACAGGGAGAGGCATGTTCTCTCCAACTCCTTCCCTCATTCCGTTGCCCTCCTGCCTGCTGAAATGTGAATATTGTGGTGATTCTTTTTGGATGATATGGATAAAAACAAAGTCTGTGGATGACCAGCAAGATAGAAGCAATTTGGTCCCTTCATATCGACCTGACATTTTAATCTAATTGGTTACATGAGAAAAAAGTGAACTATGGCATGTCTTAGTTGCTTTTATTCAGGGATCCTGGTCCAGCACCTGAGTCTACACTCTAATTCAGCTGGGCCATGAAGCCTTTTCAATGATATGACATCATTATCTTGACATATCTCAGATAATCTTAAAGCAGTGACAAGGTAGGGATACATCCCTTCTGACACTAAAAAAGAATAATTCGAATAATGTCAGGAAATATTTTTAATTTATCAGTGTGTTTAAATGATTATCTATCACTATGAAGCTAGAGTTAAAGCCATGACCAACAAAAAAATCTTATTTTATCATTAGAAACATAATCCACTAGTGTGAATGAGTACCAGCTAGTGTTATATACTGTGTCACAAAGGGATATGGATTAGTTCATACTTACAAAAGACCCTGAAAATATCACACACCTAAAAGCACAAGGTATCGTGATTTAATTTACTTTATGACAAAGATTGTAGAATTAAAGATGTGTATAGCAGTCATGCAGGGAAAAATTCATCTAGAAACAAGGAAGTGTTTATCTTAAGGAAATAGCAGTGGGTAGTAAATGCTATTTCTAGGAATTATCTCTATATATCTCAAAGTCTTCCCCCTATTGTTGGGAAGAATTTGGTCTCAAACTTTATAAAATGAGATCTTTGAATATAGAACATCTTATTGGATATCAATTCTTAACAGTAATAAGATCTTTGAAAAAAGGAATATCTACGTTTATTGTTCTAAAGCTAGGACATGTTGTACCACTCTAGAGTAAAATAAATTAGCTTTCTCAGTGGAAACTGCAAGTTTTCTAAAAGTACAGTATTTCAAAAGATGCTGTCAAGACTAGAGGTTACATTTTTAATAGATTGAATTTAAAATATTTCTTCTTATATAACAACACAATCTCATCTACAATATACCTGGTTTCAGGAAAGAAAACAAAGCTCTTCGAAGAACTAAATCATCATAATAAAACATAAAGATAAGTAGGAAGCAGTAGGACTTTGAAAATTGAGCTGAATTATTGGCTTCAGACTATTTTTTAAGAGGATATAGTATGGAATAGATTTTTTTGTGTCAATAATTCTCTCTTGAGAAATCTAACAGAGGAAAGAAAGCAATAGTAATAATGATTTTCCCACATTAAAATGTGAACTAAAACAAAATGTGTAAGTGTACAGAGAAAAGAAAACACATTAATACTTATACCATGTTCTCATTTTATGAGAATTGCTACTTTGGTATCAGATCATTCAAATATTTAGAAAATATTTTTCAGTTGTCTGTAGACTAGGTTTTCTGCCTGAAGTTCCCAAATGTTTTGAACCATGACTGTAAGCCAGGTGCTGAGCAACCTGTAGAGGATAGAGGAAGAGCAAGACCAGTTGCTTCCCTCCAATCTCTTAGAGAGGTAGAGACACATTGTGAGATAAGTTGGATATTTGAAGGGTGCTCTCAGCTGTTAGTTGAACTGACAACTGAGAGTACAATACCACCCAGCAATGTCCCTCCTACATATACATTTCAGGGAAACTCCTACAAGTGTTTACTGGAGAATGTACTGGAATATTTACTACGATGTCCTTTGGAGTAACAAAAAGTTGGAGGCTGCCAATAGTAGATACTCACTATAAAACAGTATAGAACAATTGGAAGCAAAGGAATAGAGGTACATATGCCAAAATGATGAGCCATAAAAGCATAGCTTGGATTGATGGAGTAAAAATGAGAAAATAAATCTTGACTACAGGAGTATTAATGGCAATTAAAAACATGCATACAAAATAATCTTGCATATTTTATAAGGATGCCTAAAAATGAAAGAATAGACTTCAAACACTTCAGAATGAATGCTAGGAGAGTGAAAAATTGAAGGGCAAAATGAGAATAAAGGAAATAAATACATTAAGCAAACAAATAAATGATAGGATAGAAGAAATAAACTCTTAAGAGGGCCACTCACTTGGAAATGATGGTATTGAATTATAAACTGTTGGAAGAGAATAATCTCTCTATGTCTACTCTATAAGTAAAATCCTGATAGTAAAACAATTATGGTTTGGGATTCTGACAATAGGTTTTCTAGATAGTTTGTGAAAGTTTTACCACTAAACAGCTGAGCTTGCTAGACTTAAAATATCAAATATACTAGCTGATGTTGAAAGAAAAGGAAAGTGGCAAACACTGAGGAGCAGTTATGAATGTGGTTAAGTACAAACTGGTGCTGAGCTTACTTTGAGAAGCATTTTGACAGCAGAATTATTATTATTTTTTAAATCTCCTATATGGAAAAGGAAAGAAGGTACTGGACCCCTCTCATGTATAGTACTAGAACTAAGAATACTATATACAATCAGAATTCTTGAAAGCCTGTATCTTTGGCTAATGTGAGCTAGAAACAAATCTATCAATCAGCATGTGAAGAATTTGTAGCCATGGTTCTATACTTATGTAGGTGTGCCCAAGTAAAGAAAAATATCAAGTGAAAATGTTATTTTAGAGTATTGTTGGGTTTGCCATGCCCAGAGTGCCTGGCTCATCTCTAGATGTCTATATCTTAATTTGCATTTTCCAAATACTGACAGACAAAGGTCATTTGCACAAATCAAATTTAAAATCACATAGGGAAACCAGATAAGAACTAAACTTCACCAAATTTTCACATTTTAGATAATTAAAAAGCAAATACAAAATGATCATTTAAAAATGATTAAGGATACAAAATATATTCTTAAAACATTAGAAATGAAAAATATACATAGTAATTGAAATTTAGTATTAAATCAATGTTTTACACAGAAGATTAGAGATGGTTAAAGAGCAAATTTGTTAAATGGCAGATTGATCAGAAGAAATTGTTTAATGAAGTATAGAAATAAAGGAGATGGAAAATGAGAAAGAGATGTGAAGAGGCATGGAAATAAGAATAAGTTTTCAAAGATACATTTAATTAGATTTCTAAAAGAAAATAATAGATTGGAGAGAAGATAACAACTGAAGAGATAGGGACTGATTCCAGATTGATTAAATGCAAGAACTATCAAATTCAATAAGCACAAATGAAACCCAAGCAGATGAATAAAAAGAGATTCACATTTAGGTAAATTATAGTAAAATTATAAGAGTCCAAAGAAACCAGGATATCTTAAAATTAGTCAGATGGGGGTAAAAAGAGAAATACTCTAACAAAGAAGAAAAATTATACTAGACACTTATTTCTTCATGGTAATTAGAAAATTCATGAGAAAGGGAAATGATATATGAGGGAAAATTGCTCTCCACATAATATACTGTGTCCTGCAAAATGATCAATCCAGATATAATTAAGATGAAGACATTCTAAGAAAAGAATTTACCAAATACAAACAAAAAGAAATTCTCAACCTGGTAATTAAGGAAAAACAGGAAAATAATCTGGAAATAATGATGTACGATATAAGAAAAAATGGTGAGTGAATATTAGAAAGCATGCGTAACATTCTACACAAATATTAGTTGTGTAAACAATGATTTTAATCTCTACTTTGTGGATCTTGTAATTTACTAATGACAAGATAAAACTGGAATTACTTGAGTTAAAGAATCTGAAATATGTGTATTATTCAGAACTTTAACAGTGAACATTGATTTTAAAGTGAAGTATATTAGAAGTATAATAGTAAAAGAACATGAATACAGTTTAGAATTCCCAAAACAGTAGGATAAAAAATAAAATAAATGATAAATAAAATTTAAATGATAAATTTAAAGAATACAGTAAAGTTGAATAAAATAAGCATAAGAACACAGGAATAAAAAAGAAGAAAAAAGGGCTGGGGATATAGTTCAGTTGGTAGAATGCCTGCCCGACAAGCACAGGCGCTGGGTTCAATCCCCAGCACCGCAAAAAAAAGAAAAAAAAAAAAAAAAAAAGCAGACATAACTCTCAGTATATTATTAATTACATAAATGTAAAGTGACTAAATTTATCAGTGAAAAAGCAAAGAATGATCAGACTAGGATTACTGTTAATGATTGAATTGTGTGAAATATTTTATATTTAGACAAGTTTTTAATAAGTTACATACATTTGATGTATTTGGAATATTTTCTCAGTCTATAGTTTACTCTTTTTTAAAATAATTCAGACTCATTAGAGAAGCAAAAATAGTACAAGAACTTCTTATATCTTTCACCTAATTTTCCCAAATGTGAATATTTTATCACATTTGTCTTTGCTCTTCTCTGTTTTGTATATATGTACACATGTATATGTTTTATATATATATAAATATACATACAAATCTATGTATATATAAATACAGAAAGGAAATTCCACACAAAAATCTCTTTATCATCATATAATTCACTGTGTATTTGCTAAAAACAAGAGCATTGTCTTATTTAAGTACAATATAATTATCAGTCAGAAAATTAATGATGATATAATATTAGCATCTAATAATAGCTATTGTTTTTATATTGAAAACTTTTACTAGTGTCCTCTATAATGAAAGAAAAAGGAAAAACATTTTTTCTGATTCATAATCCATTCTATTTCTTTGTCATATTTTTTTCATTTTGTTTAATCTGATATATACCTGAGTTCTCTTTGCCTTTTAGGACATGTTTTTGAAGAGGATGGATGATTTATTTATTTATTTATTTATTTATTTATTTATTTATTTATCTATCTACCTATTTATCTATTTATTTATCTATCTATCTATCTATCTATCTATTTATTTATTAGAATGTTGCTAAATTTGGGACTGTCTGATGTTTTGCAATGATTGGATGTAGATTGGATGTTTTGGCAGGAATGTCAGGAAAGGAACACTGAACTCTTAGTGCACCACACCAGGAGTCATATGCCACTGCTTTTTCATTACCAGCATGCTTCGATCTCATTTACTCTTTACTACTGTCATTCGGTCCACTGAATATCTTATTTCAGATATTACAATTTTCAATTCAAGTGTTTTTATTCCTTTTTTGAGTTTTTGTTTTTCTCATGAAAGACCTCATCTTCTCCATTATATCTTGTCACATCTTTGGTACCTTTATAAACAGATGTTGAATTTCTTGCTGATTCATCCCTGTGTCTGGGTCATCTTTGCTTCTATAGACTGTGCATTTTCTTGCTTACCTGTCACATTTTTCCATTTTCCACCTCTTTTCATACTTAATACTTTTTTCCTTGTGTATAAGAATAACATCTGAATTTTGCCTCCCTTTCCATTTTTATTTATTTATTTATTTATTTATTTTTAATTTACTTATTGATT
>JAJEJO010001702.1:0-67820 GCA_020662805.1 Glaucomys volans
GGTCCATTCCAAGATTTCTGAGGAATCCCCACACTGTTTTCCAGAGTGGCTGTACCAATTTGCAACTTCACCAGCAAGTTCATTCTTAAGATTTTGTAGGAAATACTCATGGGAGCAAAAATTTCTGAATACTTGCATGCTCATAAAAATTTGTTTACATCTTTGATATTTGAAGGAAGATTTGGCTGAATGGAAATACCCATTTGTTTGTGATTTTCTTTCCTTGTCTGAGATATTTTCTCTAGATGTATATAGAATTGTTAAAAAAATTATCAGATTTTGACAAGTCATTGTGGTATGACCAAAGGGTTTTTCTTTTTTTTTTAATTTCAGGTATAATTATTTTATTAGACTGTTTCTTGCTTTTGACTATTCAAGTTGAATATTCCTAGATACATGGTTCATCATGCCAAATGTACTTTCACAATTCATTTAGAGGTAAGTCATTTTTAATTTTAATTTTTATTATTTGTTTTTCTGCTCTTTCTTCAACACTGTTGTACCCATATAAGGTTTTCTCTGCTATTATGTCCTGGTGTTCATTTATTCTTTTTAATTTAAAAATGCTTTCCTTCCATCATTTGTTTCCCATAAAGGCTCATATATTGTGTTTATTTTTGTGTTTGTTCTAGTTTACCATTTACTATTTTTCTATTTCTTGTTCTTTTCTGAGCTTTTTCATCTCTTCAAAACTTCCTTTCATCGAGTCACCAAATTTTTAATTCACATTAATTTTCATCATTTATCTCATTTTGCTAAATTAACATAGTTTTAATTGCTTATTGGCATACCTTCCTGCATTGACTTTAATCTTTAGGAGCAGTATTTTCATGGTATTTTCTCATAAAAACTTGTATAGGATTCCACTAAAAATCTTTTAAAACTGACTGTTGAATGATTTTTTCTGTATTTTTAGGGTGGGAAGGCCAGAATGACTATTCTCAGTTCATGGACCTAGAAGTTTCTTCCATTGTTTTGCAGAGCAGTATAGCTGTCGTTTGCATTTTATATCTGTCTCCTCTGCTTTCATTCTCCCTTAATTTTATCTGGATTTTATCTTTGCCTGTATTTTCTGTTTTGCTTTAATAAGAAACTTTACCTTAATTAGTCAGTCTTAGTTGTTTTTAGGGCCCAGATTATTTCATCACTGCAAGCTCTTATCATATCCTAGTCCCCTTATGAATTGAATCCTGAAAAATCTGTTCCAGCTGTACCCCGAGTTTTGTTTCTTAGCTGTTCAGGGGTACCACTTAGTGCTTAGAATATCAGGCCCTGAGGAAGCAAGTTACTTCTGTTCTACCTTCTCTAGGACAGATGCTGATAATACAAGGATAATTTATTAACTTTGGATCATGTCATCGATATTGATTTTCTATTATAGTTGCCTTGTCAACTTCTGGAAGGACTCAAGAATATTTAGGATCTGTGTTGATGCCACCTCCACTAACATCTTTCCAGCATTTTCCTTGTTGTCTTTGTATTATTTTAGATTAGACTGTAATTTCTGAAACTTCTATTCTGCACCAGTATGAGACCATGAGACAGGTAGTCAGTGTGTGAGCTACAAATGTTTATAAGAATAAGCACACCAGATCACAAGAACCAATTAATGCAGCACACCTCACCTTTAGTACCGAGTCATCCACCTTCCACTCTACCTTTAAAAATGATTTTTTCATTCACCTGGTTGTCTTTTAGAAAGGTGTCTTTGAAACCTTTCTAAAGGTTTCAGATGTAGTCAGTTGTCAGTGAAATAATTTTTGTAAATCATTGTTCTGGGAACTAATAAGGTACAATACAGCTGTGAGGGTACAGAATAGTACCCTCTTCAACAGTGTTACACATATGACGTAAAAAAGATGATTTTATTACTGAATAGGCCACCAGAATATATGGGTCAGATTCATCTTTGGAAAAGAACATTAAACCAAGTGAAATTAAAGTAACTTTTACCACCTGGCAAGATGATAAAATAAGCACCATTTGAGCCTTTAGTAAAAATGGAATTAGAAGACTAACTTCAAAACGGTGGTCAAAATCATGAATTCCATTTGTATGTGGGCATTCTGATTACAGGAATTTAAATTGTTTTGACAATTTTACTAACATGAAGACGGTTTATTTTGTGGTAGAAAATTAAAGTTCCATCAAAGGAGAAGGAAGAAAGGGAGAAAGGAAGGAAAAGGGAAGTAATGAGGAGAGATGGGGGAAAAAAGGAAGGGAGGCTTAAGTAACACATCGTTTTGTTCAGGTGTTCTTCTACATAGGTGTTAAGGAGCAGTACTTTTGGAGTAGAGTTCATTGTTAAATTATTTTGAGTCCTACATTCCCCCCAGCATTATTGAGGTAAGATTGACAAAATTGTTTAAACTTATACAGTGTTATATTGTGATATACATGTACATTGTATAATAATTACCAATAGCTAATTACATTGCCTCAAGGATTATCAGTGACATGTTTGTGTGCTGAGAATATTTAAGACCTACTCTTTTAACTTCTTAACACACAATAGAATGTTATTAACTGTGGAGGCTATGTTGTCTATTAGTCCGCTAACGTCTCTAAGCTGCCTAAGTAAAACTTACACCCTTTGGCCACATTTCTCCATTTCCCTCACCCCTCCAGCTCCTACTACCCATCATTTCACTCACTTCTTCTAAGTTAATTTTTTTTTAATTCTATACATAAATGAGGTCAAATACTTTTTCTGGCTTATTTCACTAAGCACAATATTCTCCAGGTCGATCTATGTTGTTGCAAATGGTGGGATTTCTTGTTTTTAAAGAATGAATATTATTGCATTGTATAAAGATCATTTTTTATTTATCCATTCTGTTGATGGATGTTTGGATTGATTTCATATGTTGTCTATTGTGAAGACTGCTGACATGGGAGTGTAGATTTCTCACTGTACTTATTTCAATTCTTTCAAGTATATATCCACAAAGGAAGATTGCTGAACAGATGGTAGTTTTAAGTTTGAGTAACCTTATACTGTTTTTCATAATGAACATACTAATCTACATTTCTACTGACATTATGCAAGTGTTGCCTTTCTTCCACATCCTCACCAATACTTATCTCTGGTGTCTGATTCTAATGACTGCAACAGATGTAAGTTGATATCTCACTGTGATCTTGATTTGCATTTTCCTAATGACTAATTATATCAAACACCTATTCATATACCTGTTGGCCATTTGTATGTCTACCTTGGAAAAATATCTGTCTAGATCCCTTGCTCATTTTTCAATCAGGTGATTTATTTTCTTGCTATTGAGTTGACTGGGTTCCTAAAATATTTTGGATATTAAGCTTTTATCAGGTAAATGGTTTTCAAATATTTCTTCTATTCTCTAGGTTGTCTCTTCAGAGTCTTCAAGTTTATTTTACATATTTAAATCATTTTAACCCTATACTCTAGGCAGAATTATCCTTTCTACCTAGCAGAATAAAGAATGCTGCACAAGTTCAGAATATAGACAGGATTTCTAATTAAAAGTAGTCACTGCTTCTGTCATACCTAATAGGGTGAACTAGCTACATAGAACCCTAGATGTGTCTGTTTTGACTTGGCAATGGAAACCCTGTTGTTCAATAAGACTGTGTCCCCTTGGTATTGCACTAGTTTAGGATCTGGTCAATTAAAGGTTGTTTATTTAATTCTCTGAACATACACCTGTGGTATCATGAAGGCACCAGGGGCATAATGTAGAAAATGTGATTGATATTTGTACCTCACCTCTCAATGCCCAGTTAAAACATTTCATATTACCTGCTCTCTGCACTGTTGACTGCCTTTCAGTCTGAGGAAGAACAATATGTAATGAAGTTTGAATGACTTTTGTAAAGGACCCCAGTGGAGTCATGGATAGGGGAGGAAAGTGAACATTAAAGAAACAAAACCAAAGCAATGATTTGTCACCATTTAAAAATGCTGCTGGATTTGCCATCAGCCTAGCAGCACTGCTTCATATGCAAACACAAGCCTCTTTTAAGAACAATCTTTGATTCTGAACAGAAAGTATTTTGTCTTCTCAGGCAGGAAACCTAATGCAGGGCTTACCCAGAGATATATTTTCCACCATGTGGCCAGGACAATAAACATGGGTCTTTTGATCTGTGTGGCTATAGTGGCTGAGCTGGAGTTCTAAAGAGAAAAATGGGAAACAAATCTGCCAGAGGTGAGCGTGTGCCCTCGGGGTACTTTTGCATGTCTAAAGTTCACCAAGGAAAGCCAGAGAGATTTCAAATAAACATGTCTAAGGGGGTCATAAAAATCCTAACCAGTGTGATAGCTTAAATCCCAACGTCAAAACACAGAAGTGCATGGCCTACATCACATGAAACTTCTTTGGCCCCAGGTTTATAAATTAAACCTCTTTCAAACTTCTATTTTTACAAGCATAAATTTATAAATGCCTCTCCTCTCTACCACATCTTCCTAGTATGAATAACAGTAAATTTATTGTTCTGTTACTGCAGGTGGAACAATTTTGTAACTAAAATGGGGGCAAAAAGAATACTAACCATGAATCATTTCTAATTTTCATCAGGACACAATTGCATACCATTGGCATAATATAGGTATCCTTTTATCTCGCTGTTTTAAAACCTTATCCTAGAATTCACTGCAATTCATTAACGTACATGCTACCTTCATTTTCACTTCAAAATGCCAAAGTGAAGCACAGTTTATTTCGGCACTGTTAAAACAGAGTGCTGTTATTAGGAAATGTGAGTGGGTTGAAGTGGGACTCCCTGTGGAGTTCACTTGGCAGAGTTTGAGTTCCTGGCTCAACCTAATATTAAAAGTGAGTCATCAGTTTACCCACACAGCAGGGTCTTCACTTTGTACTTCTCAATCTGAGTAACTCAAGGCAGGTCCAAAGACTCAGTATTAGTTTCTTTAATTAATAATGAAGTGAAAGAAATCCCTCATTTATTTTGAGAATTACTTTACTATTCATGAATACCTCAATGTTGCTGTCAGACAAATAATGATTCGCAAAATCTACCTCCTAGAAAATTAGTTTGCATATTCAGTGTGATTTATCTCTGGTAGAGGCCAAAGGCACCCCTGTTCATGTGAAAGTGAATGTCTTTCCCTCTTACAGTCATTAAGAGAAATTTGAAGGACCAAAGTTTAATAAACTTCTGTTCCTGTATTAGGTAATATTTTTAGAAGAAAAAAAATCCAGCATATACATATATATAATATATATATATATAATATGTATAATTACATGTATATATACATATAATATATATATGTGAATATACATACATATATACATTAGAGAGATATTAGAGCTATCGTGACATTTATACCACTGCTTTTAATAAAGGATAAAGATAAAATTAATGATTACTTGCTTGAAGCACTGACAAATGGGTGCAATTTATTTTCCTTTTACTTCATTTGATTATTCTAAGAAATGGAAGCATAGTTCTTAATCCAAACTCAGTTAATACTATATTTTTCAATACACCCTCAAAATCTTTTGTTGAAATATATATCAATATATTCTATTCCTTACTATTCAAGAATAGTCTATAAAACCTGCACCTTAAGTTAGACCTAGAAAATCATGCATACACATGCATACATATTGAAAACATATCTAGAACAGCAGAGAAAGTCATTCATGAATAAGAAAGACCTCATCTGCACTGGCAACCTGGACTCTCGTCATTAGCAGTCATGAACTCCAGCTATAGAGATCTGATCCTAGGCACCTTTTCTCACACTTTGCATCTTTGTACATGAGCTCAGTTCCCAGGATTATCCTCTCCCACACTTCTACATGGGACACTAATAAGTATCTTTAAAATCATGTTCAAATATTTTCATGGTTCTGTGTCCATTATTATAATAATTAGGATTTAATTGTCCCCAGCACAAGACAGGGATATAGAGGGAGAAATGGCTTCATATTTTTCTGTTTCTCTCCATTCCTCCTGCCCTTCACCATTAAGAATCACTACATATCTTTAAGAGATGCTCTGCGTATGCCAAGTTCATGCTGCTGTGTGGTGAAGGTGACCACAAGTGTCACTCATTTTCCTTGGGATATCTCCAAATGCCTTGTTTGCAGTCAGCCTATTCCTCATCATCTATCTATGTTAACCTCTTAGGATTCGTTACCAGCTTTTCAAATTCTCCCTCAAAAAAACAAACAACAGTAGAAAACTATTGGTACTTTTCTTGATATTAAGTATAATGTTAAAAGGAAACTTACAGCCTTATTGGATAAAATGTGTCAGTGATATTCTTTTCATTCTAGACTTCCTAGAATTTCCTCATTAAACTTAATTTCTTCATATAGTTTCTATGATTTTCTTGTTACAATTATTGCCAGTTGTTTTGTATTTTTATTTTACTGTTATTTTGAATTGTAATTTCTTAGCATTATGTTTTCAGTCAGGTTTTGATTGGTGATATTTCAATAGTGTCTTAACTGAAATTCTATGTAACTCCTGTTAATTATGATAAAACTAATTTGCTTAGGTTGTCCAAATTTAAGATAATCATATTTACTATGTTTTTATGGGCTCTTTATCAATGTTTATGCCTCTTGTCCATCTTATTGCATTACTCATAAATTCCAAAATACATTTTGAGTTTATGTCAGGTGGATTTTTAATACTCCAAATATTCATAATTTGTTTTTATAATTACCAACTTATTTGTATTCACATTACATTACCTTCAGTTATATTTCGTAAAAAAATTTTAGTTTTCTAGAGTGTCTTATTTCTCTGCTTTCTCTTTTTATATCACTTCGCTTTATCTTCATTTCTCTAAATAAATAATCATTACAATGTTTTCCAATTTACAGTTGATTCCTACCTTTATTTTTGTTAGACTTTCTTCCCACTTGCTCTGGTTTATTCTGCTCTTTGGGGTTCTACTTCTTCAGTTAAATATACAATTTATTTTCATTTTTCTTATTTGGATAAGTAAGGATTTAGAGTTAAGATTTTACTCTGATGTGAGGTTTTCCAATAGCTCCTCTCCCTTTATCTGGTATGTTCTAATCATTGTATGTACCTAAATTTCCCCAAGTAGCATTCACTTATAGAAATTAAAGAAGATTTTTTTTACCATTTTAAAGTGACTAACAGACTTCTGTTATCCACAGTTTCACTTTCATTTAATATTTTTGATCCCATAAAACAGGCTATCAAATTTCTACATATTTTGATGTATAACAATAATAGCAATCTGTGGTCCAAATATCAAATTTTTAAAAGTTCCCCATGACTGGGAACAAAGTAAACACTTGATAATATATGGAATATACACATATATACAATATGGCATGTTACGTAAAACATAACATATCAAATTATATATATATACACACATATATAATTCATTCATAGTAAAATCCATTGTAGCTCACTATCCAAAACAAGAGCATTAAACTTAGATTTCCTCACTTTTGAGCTCTGTACCCATTTTTAACCAATGGCATAAGCCTCATTTACAAATAGAACTAGAGTTGTTTGAACAATAGGTAGATTAAACTCTGTAAAGGACTTAACCTAGTGCATAAAATATCGTAACGTGTCAATAAATATTAGCTGAAATTATTGACTACTACTGTTTTTTGCACCACTGACTTGTCAAAGTTCAAAAGATGTGAGTTTGAATTCTAAGGTGACATCAATTATATATTTTAAAATGCATAAAATTATATGTCAGTTTTTAATATATTTTCACTTGAACATTTTAATCTGATATTAAAGATGTTAGTTGTAGGAAATACCTACAAATTGCTAAATGTTGACAACTAGTTGGATTTTGAGAGGTTTAATTATCTACAAATAAGTGGTTAAATGAACAACATCTAGAATGTTCTATAATTTAAGGGCTTTGTTTTGGAACAAAAGGATTTATAAAATAGATTTCTGTATTTTTTTAGGTTTTTATTTTTTTTTTAACATGGGTAGTTCACCAGCATCAAAATGTAAGAAATTTTTTTTTTTTAATTTTCTGGTTTAATTAACTCACACTGTAACCTGTGGGTAAAAGTCAGACTTCCTGCTGAATTTCTAATCCCATGTGACAGTTTCTTTCAGGAAACAGCATAGTGCTCTGTGGAGTTTCTGGCAAGCTTTTGGTAAAGGTCACAGAAGTTAAGTGTTCCAACAGTGAGTCCAACTTTTAGTAGCCTTCAAAGGATTTCACTAGGATTGTCCTGTACATTACAATGAGAATATCAAAAGTACCCCTCAAAAATGTGCACTTAATTTTGACTACCTTTCCATGTTAGCATAGCTATTCAAATACTACTAAAATTGGGGTTACTTTTCCCTGTACTGGGTTAAAAATGTTTTTAAAATGATAAATGCATAAGTTCTAATCAATTGTACCTCTTTCCTTTTCCTCTACCAATGAAATCTTTCCTCCAATTTTAGTCCCCAAAAAAAGGATATGTTAATTTTCTCATTTTTCAAAGTTTATTTTTTAACTTAAAATGCATTGAACTATGGCATAGTTAAATGTACTTATTATAAGTGTATGACTTGAGACATTTCACAAACAGTATACACTCCTATAAACAGCAATCAGTTTAATAAACACTTTCAGAACTACAAAGCCATTTTATGCCCTCTTCCAGTCACAATCCACCCTCCAAGATTATCCATTCTACAGTTCTACAAAGATAGGTTAGTTCAGATTTACATTTTTCAAATTTTATATCATTTGAATCATATGTATTTCTTGTACCTTACTTCTTTTGCTCTTCATGAAATATGAGATTGAACCTATTCTTTGTGTTCTTGCAGATTATTCACATTGCTGTATAGTCTTTTTTCTGCAATGTCATACATTTTAACCATCTTCCCAAAATCAGGCATTCATATAAAATATGAGTCTATATGTGAATTCTGTATTCCCATTCAATATATTTGTGTATATCTTTTCAATTACATATAGCCTTAATTAATATAGACTTGTACTAACATTTAAAGCAAGATTTATTATGTTTCCAATTGTTTTTCTTGTATGTGACTATCTTACAGATATATAGAAATTCAAACACTAACAACAGTTCAGAATATACTCCTTATTAGAGTAGAAGAAAGGGGCTAGAGAGAGGGAGGAGGAGTAGAAAAGGGGAAACACTGGCAAATTACATTGGCCAAATTATGCTATTACATGTGTGCATGTATGAATAGGTAACAGTGAATTCCATTATGTATAATTATAATGTACCAACAAAAATAGGAAAATAAAAGAATATAACCCTCTCCTCCAAAAGAAAAATTTATTGAAATTGTCTTTGAAATTGTGGATGAACATGAGGACAAACTGGCAAAACATCCTAAAATACCAGTCTAATGAACTATATGTTATGTCCATTCATTCATATTTGTGTTCTTAATTCTCTCCATAATGTTTTGCAGTTCTATAGTAAAGACCTTTCACATATTTCCCTAGATGTATTCCTAGGCATTTGATGTTTCTTAATGCAATTTTATATTGTTTTAGTGTTAAATTTATATTTTGATATATAAAATTAATTTTGGATTATAATTATATATCTTAACCTTGATAAAGTCATTTATTAATATTTATACCTCTTCTGAAGCTTTTTTTAGATGTTGATGCAAAGAAAAACTAAAATAATCTAAAAATAATGTTTATTTTTATTTCTTTTCCCCAAATATCATCCATTTAATATTTTTTAAAAAATATTCTTTGTATTTAAACATACTAAAATAGTAAGACAATACAAGCATCCAGTATACACCTTACCCATTTCATTCACCATGAAAATTTTGCATGGATTGCTTTATCATTCCACTTTCCTCTTTTTCCCTCTATTCTTCTTTTTTGCATGTGTGTGCACATGTTCAGCTGTGCGTGTGTGTGTGTATGTGTATGTATAATAGGCACATTTGTACATACATATCATTTTATATGCATGCATGTGACTGCAAACATGCTCCTTTAACAGAAAATTCTTTAGTGCATATTTCCTTAGAACAAGGACATTTTCTTACATGACCAAAAATGTATTAGAAACTTTAGCATTATTATTCAACATTCATATAATATTCTTTATAGCTCATTTTTCTATTGTTTATAATCCAATAAGTATTTATTATCAATTGCCTTTTGTTGCTGTGGTTAAAGTCTATTGAGAAATAATTTATATTTAGTAAAAATCATCCATTTCAGATATCAGGCTACATATGGTATATAGTCTGATGTACATTGTGTAATGATTATCACAATGAAATTAACATGTCAATCACTACTTATCTGGACCCTCAGAACTTGTTCATTTTATAACTTAAAATTTTAAACCTTTTAATTAGCATCTCCTTATTCCCCACACCTGCCAGAATGAAATACATTTGACAAAATTCACCATCCTTTCATGATGAAAACACTCAATCTATTATAAAGGGTGTACCTCAACAAAATAAAAGTCATGTATTATAAACTGCCAGCTAACATCTTGTTTAATGTTGAAAGGATGAAAGCTTTTCCTCCAAAATGAGGAAATAAGACAAATACGCTCACTTTTTGCCACAATTGTTCAACATAGTAATGGCAGTCCTAGCCAGATTGCTATATTTGGATCTGAAATGTCCCCCAAAACTTCAAATGTCAAAGGCTTGTTCTCAGGACTGCAGTGTTAAAAAGTGGGGTTTTGGGGAGGTAATTAAATTATAAGGTCTCTGGCCTCATGAATTTATTAATTCGCTTATGGATTCATAGCTCTATGAGTTTTAGGGAGAGATTTGTTGTAAAAACTCTCTTTCTGCTTCCTGGAGCCCATGAGGTGAATTTGCTTTGCTATGTGTTTTTTACCATGTTGTTCTACCTCACCAAAGGCCCAGAAACAATGGAATGAAGTGACCATGGACTAAAATCTCTAAAAACCTGAGCCAAAATGAATTTTTCTTCAAGTCTCAGATATTATGTTATAGCATGGTAAGCTAACAGAGCAATTAGACAATAAAGTAAAATAAGAGGCATCAAACTCAGAAAGGAAGAAGCTGACTTATCTCTACAGATGACATGATCTTATATGTAGAAAATGCTAAAGACTACCAAAAGACTCTTCAAATTTCAGTAAAGTTGCAGGATAGAAAACATACAAAACACATTCGTGTTTCTAAATACCAACAACCAAATTATCTGAAAATGAAATAAAATGGTCCTAAATACAAAGCATCAAAAAGAATGGAATGCTTAGGAATAAATTTAACCAAGGAGAGAAAAATCTTTGTATCAAAAACTATAAGACGTTCCTGAAAGGTAATCATAGATGATGGAAATAAATGAGAAAACATACCACATGTCGATTGAAGAATATTGTCAAAATGTTCATACTCCTTAAAGCAATCTACAAACTCAGTGTAATCCCTACAGGAGAAAGAGGTTTGGATGAGATTATTTTCTTCTGAAATAACTGGTATTTATGATCAAAGAGGAAAGAAAACCTACACTTTATGTATATTTCAGAAAATCTATATAGGGAACATTTTGAGAGTGTGAGTCTGAAACCAAAAATCATCTAGGATACTGCAACATTTCTTTTCAAACTGAAACAGCTTTAAAATTGTTACTTTTATGATTAATGATATATGTTTCTTCTCCTGTGTAATATTCTCTGAATCAAATTAAGAAAAGGCACAAATATACATACAGTTTTTTTAACCTATGCATCTAAATAACTAGAATCAATCACTAAAAAGTTTAAAGTATTCCCCCAAAATTCTAAATGCATCTTTTACAGAGGAAGTTCTTTTTCAAATGACTTGGAACTTTATATATAGACCATGTCACTTGTGAATAAAAACTTTTTTCAACCTTCCAATTTGTATGCCTTTATTTTTCATTACTTGCACTGACCAGGACACCCAGAATAATTAGAAATGATATCAAACACTGCCTTTTTAGAAAGGAAACATTGTTGATCATCAGCAGGTAGATATATTAGATGTAAGTTTTATGTAAAAGTTCTTTATCAGGTCAAAGATACTCCAGTTAATTCATAGCTTTTGTCATTAATGGATATAGAATTTTTAAAAGTTTTACTGAATCTACCAAAAGAATCATGGATTTTCATCTCTAGTTTATTGATTTGGCAAATTTCATTGATTTATTTTGGAGTTTTGCATTCAAAAATACATTCTTGCATTCCTAAGTCCCACTTAGTCATTCCATACCTTTTTAATCTTCTTTAAACTGGAAGAATTCTGAAATTGCTTTCTTGACTTGGCATTTTTGACAAAGTCAGGCCAGTTATTTTGTAAATTTGTAAAATTACACTGTCCCTGGGCTCCCTCTTCCCTGCAGACAAAGAGAATACTTAGTATTTTGGGCCAGGCAAGGGTGGGTGGCGTGCAGAATGACATAATTTCTGTGCTTAGGACTAAGAAACTTCACCCTTGGATAAGTTCCATTTGATAGATACTGTTGTTAACAAATGGTTATGATTATGCTACTAATTGTTAATTACTTTGGGGTTGAATTTCCACACTTTTCCTGAAAATATCTATGAAAATACATAGTTCTACTTAATTTAATGATCTCTTTCTAGACACACATAGTGGAGCTTAAACTTCTTTTATGAAACTAACAAGTAACATAGGTAGAAGATAATCTTTAAATAATGGGAATAAAACATTCCTTTTTTATAAGTATTGTTCAATAAAGTACAAAATCAATTTGAAAGAGGGCTTAAGTACTTAAAAAATAATATCTGCCTAGTTTTTCTTGTACAGTCCAATATTTTAACATTTTTTCCTAGTCACAAAGATATACTTGATATTGTTCAATTTGATGTGTTTGTTCAGAATATGATTGACTGCCTAATAATAAATTAAAAGTCATAACCCCAATACATTTGTTTTGTACTGTACCATACCCAAAAGTTGTTATGTTAGACTTGACTGGATGAAAAGTAGGAGAGAATTCCTAATTGAGTGACTTCTATATGAAACATACTATTAAAGTGACTTTAACTTTTAGTATCAAATTATAACATCTGACATTTATTTTGAGAAGCTGACAGTTTTAAATTAGTTAAATGCAAGAGTAATGTCCTCACCAATTTGGTAACATCTAGAGGAGTCCTGGAGAATTCCAGCATATCTTGATCTAAACATTCTCTCACCTCTCAAAGGGAACAGAGTAGCTTAGATCTGGTTTGCTATTGTAAATCTTTTTTGAGTCAGGCATGTGCAGCTTCTCAGAATTCCTAAGGGGTCACCCCAAAAAGATTAGAAATCATTGCTTTTCTTCTCCAGAAATCTGTTACGAAATGACAGGTAATGAAGTTGAACCTTATGTTGGTTTATGAGTAAGTATTCGGGCTCCAGACAAGAAGCAGGACCCTTTAGTTCTGAATCAATTTCAGTCCCTTGGGTGTGTGAATTTAAAGGAGTAAGAATTAGCGTGTTTTTTCCCCCCGATGCAAATAAAAAAAAGAAAAAGGAAAAGAAAAAGCTAACCTATATGGTTTGTCTTTTTCACAATGCAACAGAAATTTTTTATAATTTTATGTGCCTATGGTTGGTGACCAATCAAAATAAAAATAGTTGCCCTATGCAAAAAACTCAGTGGGTGAAAGCAAGTCATGAATAAAATAATTGAATTTTAGGTATTAAAATGACATGAATGTTTCACATAAAAGATCACTTTGTCTGGGAACCTTTCCCAATCTCCCTGACCCCACTGACCAAATCACGATTTCCCTATCGTGCTAAGTATTCTGTTCATCCCTCCACTATTAGAATTGATCACCATTGAAACAATTATTTCTGTAGTTTTATAATTTCAAATGTTAAAACAAATTCCATCAAGCAAGACACTGTTTTATCTCAGCTCCTTAAAAGTACTTAGTAGTTATTAGCTGAGCCAGGCCTGGTGGCATACACCTGTAATCCTGGCAACTGGGGAGGCGGAGGCCAGCCTCAGAAATTAAACAAAGTCCTTAGCAACTTAGTGAGACTCTCTCTCAGAATTAAAAAAAAAAATGGGGAGCTGGGTATGTAGCTCAGTGGTTAACCAACAACTGAACAGTTGTCAAACAGTTGGATAAACAATTTAGATTTCAATAAGCAAATGTCAAGTAATATGCCATAAATACAGGAAGAATATAGGTTAAATTATATTGTAAAACTAAAAAATTTTTTTCTATTACTAAGGCTTCCGATTTGCAACCAGAATAAAAATAAAATGCTATAAGCTACTTTTGTTGCCATTAAATTAGTTTGTTCACTAACATTGGAACTATTGATGAGGATAATTCCATGAATGAGCAAGCACAGAGATGTAATGTAAAAGCTGCAATGGTAGGGCCTGTCAGGCAGACACAACCGCAGCTGTCAGAGCAGTGCTCTGCCGGCATGGCCCCGCCCCCCTGTCAGTTCGCCTTGGCAGGCAGCAGGCTGGTGCTGGGTTTACCCTGCAGTCCGGCTCTTGCCTCAGGCCTCTGGCTGCCTAGCAGCCCACCATCCTACTTCAAGGGGCTCCCTCCCCAGCAGTTGGATGGGCACAGGAAATGCCTGAGGGGAAGGCAAGGGGAATGACAGCTCCCCACCCCTTCCCTGCAGCTAGCTCGCCATTGGTCCATTGATCAGCCTGTCATCGCCAGCCATTGGTCCATTCGTCAGCCTGTCCTTGCCAGTCATTGGCTGATCCCTAGCCTACAAAAATTCAATTTCAACAATTGACCTTATCATCGTTTTGCCCACCAAGTTTGAGAGCTTAAAAGAATCTCTGCGGTCATGTTCTCTCTCTCTCTCTCTCTCTCTCTCTTTCTCTTTCCCTTTCTCTTTCTCTTTCTCTTCCTCTTTCTCTTTCTCTCTTCCGGGCAGATGCTATTTGTCTGCCTAATAAAAGATCTCTTTCGTGAGTTCCGGCATCAGCAATGGTTTTTCTGGGCACTTTTTTCACCCTTCAAGAGATACTCCAGAATGTTAACTAAGTCATGTTTAAATAAAAGCCCTGGAGGGAAAAATTAGAAATATATATTGGTTGGAAACAACCCAAACTTACCCTTCCCAATCAGCTGAATTTCTTTTGCATTATTTCACAGGGAAATGAATTTCTTAAAAAAGACATCAAGAGCAATTTAAAATTTTTTCTTAGATATAAAAGTTAGAAAACAACTAAACTATCAATGGAAAACAGAATTAGAATCTACAACTATTGATGAATGATACCCATTGGTCAGCTTATGAGTAATTATGATTAACATCTAATATTTGAGATTCAATAGCAGAGAGTCAAAAGAAACAAGGCTACCTTTAGCTTTTATTCTTTAAAAGTTAATGAGAGCATAGATGATCTCTAAAATTTCTGTTACACGATTGCCATGTTTTATATTATATTATTATATTCATAATATTTATTACCAAAGCAAAGATTGGTGAATGACTTGAAATCCACACAACTAGTTTCATCAGAGCATTGAGTCCAACTGGTTTTCAGAACCCAAAATATCCATGAAATGTTGGACATCTTGCCAAATGTTATATTGCCATTCATAAAAACCCTGATGCCAAAACAGAAGTCTGTGCTCAGGGAGGCAGGAGGGGGAAGATGCATAGCATCTAAAAACCACTGTGCTTCAGGAGATGTCATACTCATTCTCACATGCAAGAGTTATGTATGCAAAATAAAAATGATAAAGCACTGGAGATCTCTGGGTGAAGAGTGCCTAGTTCTAGGTGTTTCCAACCAGAGAGCCAAGAACCTTGAATTGTTGAGTGCTCTTTGAATTCTCTTAAAACAATATTAAGTTTGAAATCTGTACTACATCTGCCCTTCCCACCCCGACACAGAAAGAACCAACAGTTTTCTCTACTAAGACTCTAATTGTTATCAAATGTTCATGTTTTAACACATTTCAAGATAACATTTTCTTCCTTTTAATAAATTTAAAAATGAATTTTATCCAAATCATACTTTTTTCATCTTTATCATCATGAATAGCACATTCTGTCATTTTAGTTTATTTCTTATACTATGTTTCCTGGTTTAGTCACCTTTCTCTAACCAGGTGTTAGAAAACCACTTGACAGAGGTAACCAAAAGTCATTCATTTACCAGTTGTGCATGAGATAGGCCTGCACATTTACCTTGGAGGAGCTTACTCTCATAGGACTGAACCCTTGATGAAAATTTTTTTAATCTAGTAGCTTATGGCTAAAGCATATATTGAAATAATTTAGGCTTATATTGTTTAGATGCTATAATTTTCTTTTAATAGTTAACAGTGAAAATATGAAAAAGATTACATATGCAGAGTCAAGGAAATGAAATGTAGCCCTTGGTAAAACAAGTTAATTCAACATAGAAACACGTCATATAACTATTTTCTAATTTCACCTTTTAAATTGTTCATGGAGTACTCCACATTCTACAGAAAGAGTTATGTTTCATAATTCTCAAACATGATTTGAGTTTATAATCCAAATATTTTTGGATCTTGACTCCCCCCCAATATTTTTAAAGAGTATAAAGAAGAGTTTCATTTTAAATGATATAACACATCTCTAGTCTGTTGCGTTGAAAGATAATTCCTACTGCCACTAGCTATCCATTATTTTTTCAGAAATATTTTCCTGAATGAAAAAAAAATTAAATTAAGCATAATAAATTGGAAGTTTAATAGCTCTGCAGGAATTTTATCACTTATATTTGAAATATGTTACTGCTATATAAACATAGCTCATTTAAGGAAAATGTTTTTGGTTAGTAGGATGTGCATTACTGAGGCTGGTAACTAGAGGGAGTTCTCCCGTATTAGAAGCAATACTCTAAGAGAAATAATACCCAGTTTAAAAAAAAAGAAAAACAGCAATTAAAAAAATTAAAGGCAACCACTATGAAAATACCACACATATCCAGCATTTGCTCTAAACTTTGTGTTCTTATTGTAGTTTTCCCTTTGCATAAAAAGTGGATAAAGACCAAACCAAGTCAAGATTAATATTTCCAAAAGGGTCAGGGCCAAGTTATTTGGCCTGTGAGTCTGTTTATGCAACTTGAAAGACTAGTTATCAAGAGTGCATAGATTCACTTTAGTAAAAGGGAAAATGGAAGGAGATCAACCTTCTCACTTAGGACAAGAGTTCTCATGTGACTGAGAAGCTTCTGGAACTGGACAAGGCTTCTCCCAGATTCATAGTTCCTTTGGCCCCAGAGGCAGGACATCAACTGTGTGTGTCCACCTGCTTTTGACTGATGTGAGGGAAAGTGAGAGGCTCATGTGAGAGAGAAACTCCTACAACTGGGATGGGGAAGGGGGAAAAGCTTACCCATTAGTTTGCTTACTTTTGCCTTTTCTGTCTCAGACCACCAGCTGTCTGGAATTAATATATTTAGGGCCAAATCCACTTCAACTCAGCCACAGTTTTGGCACACTGAGCATTCACTGTGTGGTTTGGTGTGCCTTTAGCCTTCCCTGTCTGCTGGTCAGGTAGTTAGTTCTAACCATGAAATTTGTGGGCGAGATTCCTAAGCCATTTCCTTACTCTTTCCATAGCATAGAAATTGGAGCATTAATATTTATTTAAAATTCAAAATCCTTGAGCATTGGAAAAATTTGTGGCACCTAAATGTCTCTACATGACTGCTGTATGCTCCAGAGACTGATAGATAGGAACATTTGCCAGAAGGTGTTTTAACTTGATTGTAAAAAGCCATTGGTGTCATCGAGTCCTACTTGGTATGAACTTTCAACTGGGAGTCTAGAGGTCTTGACCACACACCAGGGCTTCTATAAACCTGAGGTAGGCTCTGAGGGTGTGGCCTGTATTTTGTAGACTCTGGTGTCCGGGTTAGAAAAATAGGCAACAGCTTTCTCAGAATGTTAGTTATTTTAAAATTTACCTCTGCCTAAAGTTAAAGGCCAATGTTTTTATGTTTTTTTTTCATGTTGCACATTGCGAATACCAGCCTGCAGGCTAATATTAAGCAAAGGCACATTTTATTTATAGCAAAACAAAAATGTTTTTTAAAAAGCAATAAAAAAAAAATCAGCTTCTGATATTTATTTGGAGACCTCAAACAACTGCCAGCAGTAACCTATTGAAGCAGCCCACTGGTTTTCACGATGTGGCTTTTGGATAATAGGAACCCATGAAGGTGTTCCAGGTGGTCTGGGGCAAGCCCAAAATGCAAGTTATACACACGCAACACATATTTTTATAAATGTATTTTCCACTGTAGACCTAAGCATGTGCTGGAAAGCAGAAAAATGAACTTAAAAAAATTAACCACAATAATGATTTCAGAGCCAAGCAATCATACCACAAAATGGTCCTGAAGGCTTTGTGATGTCAAGGAGAGGAATACACTTGAGTTAGGTGGTCCTTGGAGCCTTCTACCCTGCCTAAGTGCTCTGGGACACCATCCCAGAGCAGTGAAACCACCATAATCTTCCCAAGATCTCCTGCAGGTGAATATTCATCCCAGAGAAAGGCTCACATTTTCAAAAGTTTGGGGCTTTTTTTCTATACTCTTAATAGATAATTTTAGTTGAATTAATTATCTTGAGCCTCAAAATTGCGTTCATGAAAACTTTCTAAACTGAGGAATAAATAGAAGTGTCATGTTTTATTTAGGAGAGACAATTATATAAACATAAATGTCACTTGGGATCATATATTCATTGACCATGTATGAAGTTATGTTAAATTTGATGCTGATTCTAGAAGAAATTAAATAATTTTTCAAATACATCTATAGAGAATAATTTGTTTTCATCCAAAAGACAATATTATAGAAGCTTAGAATTATAATTCATCTAAATTCACACACCAATAGAGGTTAGGTGTGAACCTCAACCCCTGTGCTAGTTATATCCAGGGCATTTCCATTATATCTTTTTAATCTGTCATTCTAAGCTTTTTCATAAGTTTGACTATTATATGTTGAAATCTTTTTTATCAGTGGTGGCAATCATAGCCCTCTGATTTAAAAAAGGACTTGACAGTTTTAATTGGACACTTCCTCCCTGCTTTATTGAAATTCAGGGAATGCACTTTTCACCGTAACTGAAATGTCTGATCTAGAAAATATTTTTACTTGGTTGAGAATGATCAGTGTATTCAAACATTGAAGACTGCATTATTATTCAGGGTTCCTCAAAAACTTTGTGGGTCTGCTGGGAGAGCTGATCTTCTATAGGTCTCTTGCCTTCTATAAGTCTTGGTGACTATGTGAAGAACATAGGCCCTGACTGATCCTTATATTAGTAATTATTTAGAGTTTTGTTCATGCACTTGTAACCTTACAAGATGAGATAGTGTCTCACCTAGTATGTACTAAATAAAGAGGAGGTTTGCTTATTGCTTGCTACAAAAGTGGTAGGTTTCCCCAAGATTAGAATTTCTCAATTAGAATTCAAAATCACTATATGTGAACATCTATCTGGGCCATATCTTATTGTCACTGTGGGATCTTCAGGCAAGAAGAATTTTGATAGTCAAAATTATAGTTCCAAAGAGCCTAAACTCTAATCTCTGGGTTTCTGAATATGACTAGCTCATGAATATGTTGCTATACATAAAAAAAATTTACAGAGGTACTTAAGATTACTAAATAGTTCACATAAAATAGATTGTACTGGCTTATTGTTGTGAACCCAAGGTATTCATATCAGCATTTATAAATAGAGGTAGAAGAGGAAGTAAAGTAGATATAGGGGAAGAAAAAGATTCAGAGCATACCAGTAGTGACTCTGAATTGAACATAGGCGCTAATTATTATAGGTGGTGTCAAGAAACCAAAAACACCCAGTAAATAAATGAGGATCTCAGTCCAACAATGGACTTGAATTTAATTCTACCAACATAATACTGGGTGTGTCTGGAAGTAGACTTTGCCCCAGATATTCAAGAGCAGAGCCCAGGCCCACTGATTCCTCAGTTTTGTCCATGTAAGACCTTGAGCAGTATACAAGCCAAGCCTACTGGATTTTTTGACCTATAGAACTCTGAGATGATAAATGAATATGGTTTTATGATTATAAGTTTGTGGTAATTTGGTACATGGGTAAAAGAAAACTAACATAGGAACTCAAATATATCTACTGATGCTTGTGTTTCTTGCTATACTGGAAAAAATTAGTTCATATCTGACCCAGGAGTCCTGTCTTTTGTAAATATCCATAATACAGTATTAGGCTAATTTATTAGATTGCAAGTAGACTAAAATTAAATTGTAGACGCTCAGTATCTAAAATTAGTAGATATTAATGTTAATGACCCTGTTGTGTTAACAGAGGCTACATGGTATTCCGAAAAGAGTATTTGACTGAAAAAGACCAGGTTTCAATTCAGACTCCAACGCTAAATAGTTATATGATCTCAGACTTCTTAATTTGCCTTGCTGAGACTACTTTTTAATAAGTATTATTAAATAGCTGTCAACACGAAGTAAAATCACAAATACAAAATGTTTGCATAGAATCTAACAGATTACAAAGTACCCCCTCTATTACATCTTGCCTCTTGTCTGTATGCCTGCCATGATAGTTTAGTGACCAGTGCATAAAAAGTGACTTAAATTTCTGGACTAAAAAGAAAAAGTTACCAGATGTGGTGGCATATGTTTGTCATCCCAGTGACTCAGGAGGCTGAGAAAGGATTTCAAGTTCTAGCCCAGCTTCAGCAACTTAGTGAGGCCCTCTCTCAAAACAAAAAAGGCTGGGAATGTTAAGCCAGTGGTAAAGAATTCCTGCATTCATTCCCTAACACACACAAAAAATCTTTCAAGAAAATGACTTGTTTCTTAAAAATTAATTACCCAGTATGTATAGTATGTATGATTTTTGTTAAGTATTTTTGTGGAAAAACACCTGTACACACACACATGCTATGTGTGCTGTGTTTGCTCCAATAGCCAATAACTAACCTTGCAGAGACATAACCTTTTGGTTTAGATATTTTTCATTTGAAGACTTTGTAGTGCCACAATTATATTTTAAGTATTCTTATATCAGTTCATTTTTACCTCCCAGTATCCTGTTCTCCCACTCTTCTTGTTTGTGAAAAGCAACATTTGACAGAAGTAGCTTTTTTCGTCTTCCTTTCCAAGTTCTTTCATTATCTCCAAATATTCACTCAATTACCACACAAAACCTACACCACTAATTGGTTTAGGTTTCAGTTCTCAAACCATTAAGAATATATTCAGAATAAGGATTACAGGATGTGGACCAGAAAACGTTTGGGATTCATGGATTCTGGCTTTGTCACACCTTGTTCAACAAGATATGTAAAGTAGGAAAGAACTTCAGATTTGAGCTGACAGCCTCCAATTTATAAATGAGGAAATTGCCTGCATCAAGATGTTAGGATATAGTAGTGAATGGTCAAACTGAGATCAGAGCCCAAGTTTTGGCTTCCAAAAGCATTGGGATTTCTATTCCATCCATCTCTAAACACAGGGACAATTTATGCCTGTCCTCATAGAAACAGAGATAGCAAATCATGAACTTCATGAAGAATAAGAGACCCTAGAATAGCCAAAGCAATCCTGAGCAGAAAGACTGAAGCAGGAGGTATCACAATACCAGACCTTAAACTATACTACAGAGCAATAGTAACAAAAACAGCATAATATTGGCACCAAAATAGACAGGCAGACCAATGGTACAGAATAGAAGACACAGAGACAAACCCACATAAATACAGTTACCTCATACTAGACAAAGGAACCAAAAACACACAGTGGAGAAAATAGAGTCTCTTCAACAAAAGGTGCTGGAAAAACTGGAAATCCATATGTAGTAAAATGAAATTAAACCTCTGTCTCTCACCCTGCACAAAACTCAATCTCAAATGGATCAAGGACCTAGGAATTAGACCATAGACCCAGCACCAAATAGAAGAAAACATAGTCCCGAATCTTCATCATGTTGGCTTAGGACCACACTTCCTTAACAAGACTCCCAAAGCACAAGAAATCAAAGCAAGAATCAATAAATGGGATGGTTTCAAACTAAAAAGCTTTTTCTCAGCAAAGGATACAATCAGTAATGTGAAAAGAGAAAGAGTGGGAGAAAATCTTTTCCACATGCACTTTAGATGCAGCACTAATCTCCAAAATTTATAAAGGACTTACAAAACTTTACACCAAAAATACAAAGAACCCAATCAATAAATGGCCCAAGAAACTGGACAGACACTTTACAGAAGAAGATATACAGGTAATTAATAAATATATGAAAAAGTCTTCAATATCTCTAATAATTAGAGAAATGCAAATTAATGCTAAAATTTCATCTTACTCCAATTAGAATGACTATTATCAATAACACAAACAATAATAAGTGTTGGTGTGGATGTGGGGAAAATGGTACATTTATACATTGCTGTGGAGTTGCAAATTGGTGCAGCGACTCTGAAAAGCAGTATGGAGATTTCTCAGATAACTTGGAATGGACTCACCTTCTGACCCAGTTATCTCACTCCTGGGTTTATACCCAAAGGACTTAAAATTAGCATACTACAGTGACACAGCCACATCAATGTTTATAGCACCTCAATTCACAATAGCTAGATTGAAGAACCAACTTTATGCCCTTCCACAGATGAATGGATAAAGAAACTGTGGCATATATACACAATGGAATGTTATTCAGCCATAAAGAATAATAATATTATGGCATTTGCAGATACATGGATGGAATTGGAGAATATCATGCTAAGTGAAATAAGCCAATCCCAAAAGACCAAAAGCTGAACGTTTTCCCTGATAAGTGGACAATGATACATAATGGGAGTAGAGGATGGGGGTGGGTAAGAGAAGAGAGGGAAATGAGAAGGGGGAGGAGGTGCGGGTAGGAAAGATGGTGGAATGAGACAGACATCATCACCCTATGTACACGTATGATTGCCATGTTATGAATCTACATTGTACACAAATATAGACATGAAAATTTGTACCCCATTTGTGTACAATGAATAAAAAATGAAGTCTGTAAAAATAAAAATAAATTTTTAAAAAGAATGTTAACAGCTTTAAAAAAATTCTACATAGACAAATCATTCTCTTCCTACTTTCCAACTGTTCTTTTATTTGCTACTCCTTTTCTTACTTATCCAAACAGCAGCAACAACAAATACAAATACATTCATAGCAACAGATTCCCAGGGAAAACTTTCTCTGTCAGAAGTTTGGCATTACTGACCCAGCAAGTGGTTGAGAGGGGAATAAAGTGGAAAGGCACAAAATAAACTAGAATCAGAAGGTCCTTGGCAGTTTGCAGTTTGCAGAACATTGCCCAGAGGCTATTTCCCTTTCCTTTTGTACATACTGTAAGTAAGGAATAAATTTTGTCCTACTGACATGATTTCTCTCTATTCGTTCAACCATCGCTAGTGGTAAAGAAATCCTTAAAAAAGACTTTCTCAAAAAGTTTTACTTGAAGAATCCAGGCAACTGACCAGCATAATTGAACTTGAATTATTTGGTGGAACTAAATGTGTCATGGAAGGAGTAAAAGATATGTATTAGAAATTCTGCTTATGGAGAGTCATTCTGAATGTTAAAATAGCCCAGGATGTAGTGCATATTTCTCACATCATTAACTTACACAAAAACATGCCATTGTCAACTACTTTTCAAATTAAGTAGCCTGGGCGACTCTAAAAAATGTTTGGTTTGACCTACTCCATGAAACAGTCAGGTTCACCTCTGAAGTTGTAAATATAAATCTTGCTTGATTTAGTAATCTGTACTGATTGAAAACATTTTCATGTAAATGGAGAACAAGTAGTTAAAGAAAAAATACAATAAAAAAAATTGAAGAAACCAAAGTGTGGAAAGTTGACTTCTAAGAAAGTTTTGCAGGAGGTTTTGGAAATTAATAAGTTGATACCCTTACCCTTTACCTAAGAAGTTCTTAGTTATCTACATTGATGAACCTTTATTTGTTCTTCATGTCACTGAATTCATATCCCTGCATACTTTCCACAAATCCTCCACAAACTACCAGATTAACAACAAAATAATCTACAGCAATAGTTTGCCCAATGTTACCTTCTAGTGTCTAGTAAGCCAGACATTTGGATAGTAAAACAGGGCAAAACAGTTTGTAATTTCAAACCATTTGTCTTCTTTCTTTGAGCCTCTTTGGAAAATAGCAATTCTCAGTCTTCTTTGGTGAAACATTAAATAATTTTAACATGTTTGTGTGTTCGGCTTTAAATTCTAATCTTTTCTTCAGACTTATCTGAATATACAGCAGATTCATAAAAGCACACAAAACATTTTAGATACTAAATTTAGAAAATCAATTGTTTTTTGGGCTCAGGCACTTTTATTTCTCATCCCCCTCCTTCTTAGGATTTAAGAGTCTCCTACAGACACAAAAATGTAACTGAGTTCATCAGACCTAATACTTAAATAAAAAGACTTCAAAATTTCTCACATTTGCTCCTTAAAAAAAAAAAAAAAAAAAAGTGTGATGTCCCTGTTAAAAGAAGGCAGGGAATCCAGGCCCTGTACGTTAGCAAATTGTATCTCTGGTGAGAGGTAGTAGTGGTGCGGCTGTTAATGAAGACAATTGTGCAAACTCAGAGTAGTTTCCTGAGATAGTAGATGAGCTATCACAAATAGCTCACCAGAAAATGAGGCTTTACCAAGTAGCTATCACTCGTCATAAAGAACTAATGATTTTATAAACAGGGAACAATGTACTCTCATTAAAATACATGAATGATTAATTAACAATTTTCTTCCTTTGTAAGTATCAATTCAGAGCCCTAAGATATGCCTAATGAGAAATGTATATTATCTTTTCCTTGTTTTTACTACTTCCCCCTCATTCTAGTCTTATAATTTTATGTCGGCACTGAACTGAATTTGTGATTATATTGGCATTTATTGAAAAATCTCAGTTACTTACATATCTATTATTTCCTTGTTTTCTTTCATGTCCCTATTATCTTCCATTTGTGACCCATTGTTCTTTATATCATTAACTGAGGACAGAATCATGGGAAGAAAGATATAACATTTATGGACTAGATAATATGGACCAGCACTTGATATTTTAATATATAATTGCACTTAATTCTCACAACAATCTAAGCCTTTTTAGATTTATTTAACAGATAGATAATAAAGCTAAAGCTGGTAAAACAAATTGCTCAATGTTACTTAATTGGTAAGCAGAGAGGTGTCAGAAATAAGGTTCAAATAGACATATATAACTAATAATTAGTCATTTAAAATAAGTGACAATTAATGGCTTAAGTAAAAGATGTAAAAAGTCTGAACTAAAACTTATTATTTAATACTCATTAGCTTATTAAAAAATAATACCAGAAACTATTTTTTTAAAAGCTATTTATATATGTATACCATTCAGGATTAAAATAATAGATTTTGCCTTCCTCTTTTGCCTACAATGTTTTCACTTTTGGCAAACAACAAACTAAATTTCCATTGAAAAATATTTGGTAAAGTCAAATAACACCTACTTCCACCACTGAAACACACAAAGTCTCAATGTGTGGAAGAGATCATAAGGCAAACAGAATTGAAAGAGCAAATATCTGAAGGATCTTTGAAGAAAGGAGCAGAATTTCTACCTACTTCTCCCTTTGGAGTAATTGCTGATTGAGGATACTGGAAGAAGGTATACACTTAAACAAAGCACTCCTGCTAAAATAAAGAGAAACAAGGAAATTTGGAAATCCTGAAAACACTGGAGGAAAAATGGATTTATTTCTGGGATCAATATGCCAGAGAGAAAACCAATCAAAGATATGAACAGAATATTAAGTTTTTGCTTAAAACACTAGTCAAACTCCCTAGCTGCACATGATAAAAGGGCAAGAAGACTTCAAGAAATATAATAAAGAGTGGAGTGGCATTTTCAGCAGCCTCATCAGGCTCAGGAGATTAAACTGGGAGCTCAAGAGCCACCAAAAATGTCAACCACTAACAGATATTTCAGGCTGCTAGCTAGGAATGATGGCGGGCTGTGTGTGCTTAGGTAGGGCTGAAACAGATAGATCAAGATTATGAAGTCAGCAAATTAACCTCACTCTGATTATCAAAGGAAAAGCTCAACTCTTTTGAACATAGGGAAAATAATTCTAATCCTTTATGACCTCTTTTTTTTCCAGAATATAAAGCATTCAATTGATAATTACTGATGAGAAATGCTGACAAAATAAAAATTAAAAATAACACAAAAGAATAAAAAATGGACATACATATCAATCAGTTATTGGATCTATCAGACTTAGACCTTAGGTTTTAAATAGATAGTAAGTAAAATTTTTCAGAGAACAAATACAAAAAAATGAAACAAGTGGAAATTATGTAACTAAAAAGTACAATGACATTAAATATTAACAGGATGGATTTAACAGATTTCACACTACAAAAGAAATCATAGAAAATATACAGGTTGAATTTAGGGAAAAATCTGGAAGATGCAGAAAATCTTATTAAAAACATGCTTAAGTTATACAATGAGATTTTAATTATTCTGTGGAAGAAGGAGACCAAAAAAATGAAAATACTGACTGAAAATTTTCTAAACAAATACAGCACACCAATGATTCAGTAAGCATTGTAAACACCAAGCAAGACACAAATAACTAATGAACACCAAATCTTGAAAATATAGGAAGTAGTCAGATTTTAAAAATGGTATTTCCAGAGGAGTACTGTTTGGACAAACAAATATTTCAACAGATATTTAAAGACAAAAAACAATGGAATAGCATCCTGAAAGTATAGAAAGGAAATGATTTCTATTTTAGTATTTTTGAGTTTCTATTACAAAATACCATAAACTTGATAGTTTGTAAACAAATTTCTCAGTTTTGAAGGTGGGGAAGCCAAAGATCAAGGCACTGGCAGATTCAGGGTTTAGAGATAGCTGCTTTCTGGTTTGTAGACAGCTATCTTTTCCTTGTGTCCTCATAGGACAGATGGGACAAAAGAGCTCTGTGGGGCCTCTGTTATAAGGTCACTAATTTTATTTATGAGGGCTCCACCCTCAGGACCAAATCACCTATCCAAACCTCATCTCCAAATGACAGCACATTGAGGATTAGGTTTCAGTATATGAATTTTGGTGGAGCACAATCTATAGTATTCCACTCCTGGACCACCCCAAATTCATGTTCTTGCATGCAAAATGCATACATTCCATCTCAATTGCCCCAAAGTCTTAACTATTTCCATCATCAACTTTATTCTAACTTCAACGGGGCAGAGTTTCCATCTTTGGAACACACAGAGGTGGGGATCTTGACTCCTGGACCTATCAAGGCATTGATCCTCTCTATAAAAGTGCCCCTACCTTTGTGGTGGCTCTAGGCTTGTTCATGCCCCTGAGGCTCTGTCAGACTTGAATCACATTCCAGTGGCTCTATCACTTTGGCATCGTGGAGGTAGCACAATCCCATGACTCTCTGCTGTGGTCCTATACTCACTCCAGGACTTGTACTCTGGGCTTGTTTTGAGAAGGAAAACTGATGATTTTTTAATTGTCTTCAAGGTCATTATTCTAGAGTCTCAGAGAAGGGTTTTGTCTTAGGTTTAGACCACTAATTTCCTTATCTGATAGTTGTTTAACCATCTCCCAAACACTTTCTCCCAATCTTTTCAATATAGTCTAAGAATATTCCAAATTTCTAATTTCTTTTTGATTAACGATCCTATCATTAAATAATGTCTTTTTATTAATATAGTCTTGAAAAACCAGGCTGCCTCTTCAACACTTTGCTTAATTTTCTCAGGAAAATATCCATATTTTATTTCTCACAAGTCTGTCTTCCTCAAAACAGTAGGATGTTAACACAATTCGGCTAAGTTCTCATTTTTAACAAGAACGGTCTTTCTTCCAATATCCAATAACATATTTCTCATTTCCATTTATGACCATGTCAAAATAGACTTTACTGCCCATATTCCTAATTCTGTTCAGGATTATTTAAGTACTTACATATTCTCTAAGAATATCAAGTCTTTCTTTATATCTCTGTTTGAGCCCTCTCCAGAATTCTCTTTTTGGTCCATTAATGGCAATGTAGACTTTTTCTAGCATGCATTTCAAAACTTTTCTAGCTTTAACCCATGATCCAATTCCAAAACCACTTCCATATTTTCAGGTATTTGGTCCAGCAGCATCCTCACTTCCAATACCAATGTCTTAGTCCTTTTGGGTTGCTCTAAACAAAAGTACCATAAACAGGGCAGCTTATAAAAGGTGGAAATTTCTCACAGTTCTGGAGGCTGGCATAGTCCAAAATGATGGCATAGCAGATGTAGCAGTGAGGGCCACTTCCTTGTTCACCACAGCTGACATTTTATAGTGTGCTTATGTACTAAAAGGTACAGAAGAGCTCTCTGGGGCCTCTTTTATAAGTGTCTGAACCCTACTCATAAGGCTCCATCCTTGTTACCTACCCACTTCATAAAGGCTGCACTTCCAAACACCATCACACAGGAGATTAGGTTACATAGGAAACCTGAACATGCCACCCCAAATACTTTGCATGGGGTTTGTTTTGAGCCAAAGACAATTGAAGAGAAGCAGATGAGAGAAGAGCTCTCTGCTTTCCACCTGCTTTTGTAGAAGGACATAAATTTAAAAAGGTGCTCTTAAAGGTGCTCTTAAAGGTAGATCATGAAGCAACTTTAGGTCCTTATCAGCCTGGAGACCACAACAGGAATCCACATAATGAATTCCCATTTGCCTTACCAATATTTGCTTGCCCTAGAGACCTTTCCCTTTGTCTTATCACTTCTCTAAAAATTTATCACTCTCTGCTTAAGGTGCTATATAAGCCAGATTTAAGCTACCTCATTGAGAATGACTTATGCCTTTATCTCTCTCATATATATTTGGAATATGCATGTTAATAAATTTGTTTGATTTCTTTCTAATTAATAAGCCTTATTATTAGGGCTGCAGTTTCCACATAAGAATTTTGAGGGAACATGAATATTTATTTTCTAGCAATTTGTAACCTAGAATTCTATATTCCAATGGTACTATTCTTTAAAACAAAGTATACATTTCCAGAAAATGAAAACAATTTTTATCTTTAGCAGAACTATGGTGCAAAAATACTAATGGGAGATTTTCAGGCAGAAGGAAAAGATCACACAAACAAGGTAATGATAGAGGGAAGAAAAGAGCAACTAAAGTAAGTGTATATGCAAAATAATAAGATCTTCTTATGTTTTGGGGGGTGTGTGTGTCAAAAATCTAGGACAATAAAAAAGGACAAGAAGGAGATGGAGGAAATGAAAGGACTAAGGTTTTAGTATTGTCAGAGGATTTAAAAATATCAACTATATCATAAAAGAATCATTTTAGTATACTATAGTAATCACTAAAGACTAGAAAAAGGATGTGTCCACAATAATTTAATAGTTTTTGAATTGGAAAACAGTAGTAAAATAGTAGATATAAGCTAATTATATCAAGTTGCATTAAAAGTAATTTTAACTTTTTAGAAAAAACTACAGATTCCAATATTGAAATAAAAATCTGTTTCATAAAAGATACACACTTTAAGGATAAAAACAGTCTTAAAAGAACAGGTGAAAGTATCTGTAAATGACACAGCTGAAAAGGGATAATATCAAGAATATAGAAGGAACTCAACTCAATAGCAAAGAAAAAATCTCATTTAAAGATGTGCAAAAGATCTGAAGACATTTCTCCAAAGACATATAAATGGCCAACAGGGTTTCGGAAAAATGCCTGCCATTACTAATCATCAGGGAAGTACAAATCAAACCCACGACAAGGTATCACTTTACCCTTATAGAATGGCTTTTATTAAAAGAAGAAAACATAAAAGCAAAACAAAAAATATAGGCATGAATGTAGAGAAAGGGGAACTCATACCTATTTGAAATGTAGATTAATGCATCCATAATAGAAAATAGCGTGGAGTTTCCTCAAAAGGTTAAAAATAGAACTACCATGCGATCCAGCAATCCCATTACTTGCTATGTATCCAAAGGAAGTGAAATCAGTATGTTGAAGAGATATCTGTACTCTTGTTTATTGCAGCCCTCTTTACAATAGATATAAAATCTGCCCTACGTGCATACATATGGATGAATGCATAAATAAAATATGGTACATATACATAGTGGAATAAAATTCAGTCATAAAATGAATTAAATCCTGTCATTTGTGGTAATATGGATTATCCTGGAGGACATTGTGTTAAGTGAAATAACCCAAGGTACAAAAATATAAATACTGCGTGATTCCAATCATGGAATCCAGAGAAGTTAATCTCATACAAGTAGAGGGTAGAAGAGTTTTGCAGAGAAGAAATTGATCAACAGGTATGAAATTATAGTTAGATAGAGAAAAGTTTGTGTTCCATTGCATCACAGGGTGATTATAGTTAACAAAGTTGCAATGAACATTTCAAAATAGCTCATAGAGATGATTTAGAACATTCTCATCACAACAAAATAAATTAGAAAATGTAACTTAAAAATGGACACCATTTTGCTTCTAGTTCTGAAGTAGATAGACATATTTCACCCTATTACATTTTGCTGGAAGATACCAGGAATTGAATGCAGGGAAGTTTTGCCACTGAGCCATATTTTTTTTTTTTTGAGACAGGATCTTGTTACATTGCTTAGGGTATCCATAAATTGCTGGCCTTCAAGTTTCAATGCAATCCCCCTGCCTCAGTGTCCTTAATCACTGAGAGCACATGCATGCTTCAATGTGCCTGGCTTTCCCATTCTTATTACAATGATAAACCTTTGACAAAATGTCTGAAATAACAGGACTCTGGAAGGTAGTAGGAAAAAAAGATGTCTAGAGAACTCAGGACTCAGGATTGAGTTGCCCATTTGTGTTTGGTTGTTTATTGTGGTTGGTTGACTCTTTTTTAAATGGCTGATTTTTATTTTTATTTGTCTCCTTCTATTTATCCCATTTGTCTTGTTAAAGCTTCTGCCTCCTGGATACAGCACTGGGCAAACCAACACACACACACACACACGTGCACAGGACAATTGTTGCTTTTTTAGTTCAAGTTACAGCCTAGGAGAGGAGCAGCCCTCCTATTCTACAATAGGAATGTTGTGATAATACCAGTTCTCCAGTCAAACATCCAATTATAAACACCACTTGACTCCTTCCTCCCTACTGTTTGTAACTACCTTCCCTACAAAGATCTTGAGTGGAGCCCTGCTTTCTACCCTACCTCTCTAGTGAGGAAGTAGCTCTGTCTCCTGGATGACAGGCATTTCCAGAAACTGTGTGTATGAGCAGAGCCTAACTACCATCCCAGGTTGGCAGTGAGACAGCTCCCTTCCTGTCCAGTAGGCTCCTATAGTGGCTGCCAGAGTGTGGCCCTCCTCCCACACAGAGGCAGCACCCCCTCAGCTAGAAGCATCTGCAAAGATTATATGTGAACTGCCTGACTACCAAGCTGCCTTGATAATAGGATTTAAATGTGAAAATGACTTTTATAATATCCAAAATGTTCAGGATAAAGAAAATGACTCATCATGACAAATAGCAATTCAAATTGGGAGGGACAATTAGTAGACATGGTCACTAAGTGAGTAGAGGAACAGTAGTGCACCCTCTTTCTCTTCTCTCTTTTCTATCCCCTGATATCCTTCCTCAACTCTACTGCAACCCCCCAACTTTTTCTTTTTTACTCTTTTCTCTTTATCTTCTGCACATGAGAGAATATAGACCTTGACTTTGAGTGTGGGTTATTTCATTCAATATGATGCATTTCAGTTTCATACATTTTCCTGCATACAACCTAACTGTACTTTTTTGCTGAATAAAACTTCATTGTGTAAATATATATGTATCATGTTTTCTTTATCCATTCGTGTGTTGATGGATACCTAGATTAATTCCACAACTTTGCTGTCATGAATTACACTGCTATATACATGGGTGTGCATGTATCACTATAGTATGATGACTTGAATCCTTTTGCATAAATTCTAAGGAGTGATATAGCTGGGTCATATGGTGGTTCCATTCCTTGTCTTTTGAGGAAACTCCATATTGATTTCCATAGTGTTTCTCATATTTGAAAATCTTACCAGCAGTGTGTATATGTTCCTTTCCTGTTTTTTAAATGAATGAATAAGCAGAAGGATGAATTGATTAAAACTTTCCTTTGATTTATAGTAAATCCTCATGTACCCTTCCATTATCTACACACTGGGTTATCTCATGTGACAGTCCAAAAGAACTTCACTGAAATATATGCTTTACTCACAAGTGACCTCCTATTTTCTCCAAGCACAGAAATGCCTAACAACTGAATAGGTCTCATGTTATGGAGAAGAAGCATAAATAGAATATAGAATCCTCTATTTTATTCCTGGAGACAATGCTAGACAAATTTGCCTTTGGAATTAAATTGTAGAATTATTTGTTCCTGTCAAGTTTCTTCTTCATGAGACCCTGAAAGTGTGACTTTATAACTCTGTTCAAAGTGAATTCTTACCCTATCAAACACACATATTAATGTTTGTTGAAAATGTGTGATCACTTTTGGCTGAGATAATTAATTTTGCATTAACATAGATTAATCACTTCTTATAATTAATAGGAGGATGACTGTGAGAAGATCAGTAATTGGTAAAATGATTACCATTATTCTGTTGGCTGAGTTTGATAGGGAAAATACTGGCCAGTAGGCCACCTTGGGTCCTAGGGAAAGGAGAAGGCTGCCTGTAGTAGGAGGGATATGGTGTCCAAGTTAACCCACATGTCATGATTGAGGAATTTCATGGGATTTGCAATCAAGGAATATGACAAGGAAAGGCCATGAATTTGTTATAAATATGATATCTCATGTTTTGAGACTAAGAAAGAATTTAAATAGCTTAGCCAAAATTTCACATGGAGGCAGGACTCAAACCAGGATCTAGGTCTTCTGTTTCTGAATTTGACCAATAGCAAATTTGCTTTGACTACCCTGTTCAGGGGATAAACTACTAATGCCTGAAAATGAGATGCCAAATAATCCAGAAAAATTTTCTAGAGATGTCAGATTTAAGTGTGATAAACCACTGAGTGAATAGAGTGCTCAGCAACTGAGACACAGCATGATGTAGGCTGTGCCCTCAGTGCATCCCATATTCTGGATCTCCCTGAAATGGTCCCAGGGGTGCTGAGCCAAGTCTAATTTGTAACTTGAGAATGCTCTCACTTACAATTATCTTATTAATACAAACTCCCAAAATATATAATTTTATCTGTTCTTAGTCCAACATGGACATAGATGTGAACAGGAAAGTTTATACAGTTTTCCTTTGATTTTTACTATTTAAGAAATATTTTGTATGAATATGCCTCATGAATTTTGAAATGCCAAATCTAAAAAGACATTGTTTCAGCCTTAGAAACATTTACCATTCTGCTCATAAAATCATGTTTATTTAACCTACTGTGACCACTAAAAAGCACACCATTCTAAGGGAAAATATTTTTAAATTTTACCTAAAGCTTAAAATTTACAGCACAGATAAAATGTTATTCTCTATTTTAACATGTCTTCAAATTAAATAACTCATGCTATGAAAATATTACACAAATCTACATCTTAACATGTTTTTGTCTTCATGCAATATTAAAAATGCATCTTTGCATTTAAAATTCAATATTAAAAACTCATCAATTTTAAAAACTCATCAATTTTAAAAATCAATATTAAAAACTCATCAATTTTAGAATGTATCTAGAAATCAAACATTTTTAGATTTTAACTTCATAGCAAAATTAAAAGGTAAAGTGAGTTTCTATATATCCCTTACTCTTAAACACATAGCCTCCCTCATCTTCAACATCACCTGACAATTGACATGTCACCCAAAGTCCATAGTTTGCATTAGGATTCATTCTTTTTTTATTTTTCTAATTGTACAGGATAGGGTTCATTCTTGCCATTGTTGCCCATCATCCATGGGTTTGGACAAATATGTAATAATACGTATCTTATACTATCAATACAGTGGTTTCACTTCCATAAAAATTTTATGTTTTACCTTCTCATATCTACTTCTCCACCCCCTTGATCCCTGGAAACCTCAGACTTTTTTTTTAACTATAGTTTTACTTTTTCCAGAATATCATACAGTTGGAATCATAGTATATAACCTTTTCGGAATGCCTTTTTATTTTACATATAATGTGTATAAAAGTTTTCTCCCTTTATTTTTATGGCTTATCTCATTTTTAAACATTAAATATTTCATTGCCTGGATGTGCCACAGTTTACGTATCTATCAGCCTACAGAAAGACATCTTTGGACCCATGTTTTGGCAATTATGAAGAGACCTGCCAAAAACATCTGTGTATAGGTTTTCATACTCTCATAAGTCTTCTTGGGTATTTCCTTAGGGAAGAAGCATGATGGTTATACTCCATACTAAATATATTTAGTTTTGTAAGGAACTGTCGAGCTGTCATCGAAATTGGCTGTACCATCTTGCATTTCCATTTGCGATGAATGAGAGTTCCTGTTGCTCTCTATTCTCACTAGTATTTGGTGTTATCAGTGTTCCAGATTTGGGATATTCTAATAGATGCATGGTGGTAGCTCATTTTTTAAAAAATTTCCATTTCTTTGAGGTATAGAGCATCTTTTCATGGGGTACTTTACATCTATATATCTTCTCTGGGGAGGTGCCCTTTAAGATTGTTGACCCTTTTTAAATTTTAATTGGATATCTGTATTAACTTGTTAAATTTTAAAGGGTTCTGTGTATGCTTTAGATAATCTTTTATCAGATGCATTTTTTGCAACTATTTCCTCCAGAGTTGTAGCTTCATTTCTCATTTCAGTGATATTGTCTTTCACTGAGAATTTTTATCTTAATGAGGTAAAAGTAGATCAGACTAGTACATTTGGGGATTAGTTGGTGGGCCAACTTGTGCACTCACACACTCTTTTCACCTTTATTGTGAAAGAATTTTGCCTGTAGCCAAAAGAATGGTTGGCATCATGGAAATAAGGGGCTTCTTTTTGGAGTTTATTCAACTTTGAAAAGCAGGAGGAGCAACTCTGAAGTGAATTTCACGGCCAGAAACTCACCACTCTCATTTGAGAGGCTACTCCATATTTTAAAACATTTTTCAAATCTACTTACCCTTATTACACCCCTTTTGCAAAAATTTGCCCTCACATCATTTAGCTAAAGAAATGGCTCACCAGGCTGAACTGTGAAATTAAGGAAAAGCGTATTTTCTCATCTTATAGATGTCCTCAGATTAACCAACTTCATTTAGAAGATTTTGAGCATATGTAAAAATGTACTCTGGACCATTGTTTTTAAAAGATAGAAACATTCCAGAAATCCCCCAGTAGAGATCATGTTATTAACCAATTGGTGCAATGTATACAAGAGACATGGGATTATTTGTATAAAAACTTACAGCTCAAAAATTTATGGCAGTAATATAAACTCATGAATGTCCTGTGCTCCTTGCGGGAATTCTCTGCAGTAGCTAGATGACTGATGATGTGGCAGAGTGTGATAACAAGTACAGCTGCTTCAATAAAAATGAAATCATAACAAGCTAAAGAATAAATCCTCCATAAGAAATCTCTTAAAGTGACAATCCAGTTTACTTGTTTTCCTGTAATACGATTCTACCATCTACTTTTCCCACCCAATTTACAAATCAAGTTTACAGTATTTCTTGTCCTGGTTCATCAAATGTTGCAAACAAGGTAATTTTTCAAGTGTAATATTTTAAAGTAAGTCTTCAAAATTGAATATAAACAAGACAACTGCACCAAATGTGAGGGTCTATGACAATGAGCACACCCAAGCAAAGCATTCTCAGGTATAAGCACATCATCATTAATAAAGGAAGGGTCCATTTTTCTTGAGTTTATATTAAAGTTTGATAAATGTACATTGTTTAAGATCCCAGGATATGAAATGTTCTGAACCTTTAAAAGTTATGGGTAAAAATATTCTTCATGCAATCAAAATCCTAAAAACAGAAAACATGCAAAGGAGAATTCTAATTTTTTCTGATACACTGAGGATCTTGGGTTGTCTATGATGAAACAATGCTTACGTATGCCCTTAATGCTACTATTTGACTTTACACGATGAACAGTTGAAATCCAGTCTCTTCAAATACACTAAACTTAAATTTACAGTTTAATCCAATGGAAAGATATTTTCTTTATAAATAGCAAAAATATGTTTGACTGGTGTGAGAATTAAAATATTAATAAATTTTATCTGATCTCATGTATGAGGCAATAATCACTACAGCATAGACAAAGCAATGAAGTATTGCCTAAGCAAGGGAATAACAGAAGTTCTAGAAGCAGAAGCTGGAACTCTCAGTGAGGTTACCACTTCCAAATTTCAGTGGTGGGAGAGACCTTTGATGCCTGCTTTAGTTACAGATGTTCCAGTAGAGTCTGGATGAGAATGAATGTATGCTTTCACTAATACAGCTAAAAAAAAAAAAATCCTATAATTTGCATATACTGTATTAGTTGTTATACATTATCTTATAATGTGTAAATATACTCCTTAATCTCCAAAGATGTTAAAAGTATATGCACCACTCTGTATTAACTTTAATTTTAGATCATCTCTAAGCACATTCAATAAATGGAAAGGCTATTCTAGTCAAAGTAATTGGATTTTACTATGCCAGACCTTAATTTAATATGTGTGTATACATATATATGCATATACATACAAATGTGTGTACACACACACACACACACACAAAGTAGGGTAACCATAGCTGCCAGCATATCCAAGTCCTGATTTCTAAATGTCTTGGAAAGTATCCCTTTTACTCTCAGACGCCTTTGGATGATAAATCTGGTGGTTCCCCTAATACGAATACATACTTGGATATTTTCGGTTCATTCATATGTACCTGGATTCTCATTCCAGAATTCAAACACCTTGCTTGTTAAGGATGAAGTCTTTGATATGTACTTAAAGCAGTGAAAATACACATCTTATATTGAAACTTGAAGCAACTAAATTTGAAACACTAGAGTCCTTTCAGCTACAATTTCATACACTAGTCATTCCATGTTCATCATATTATTGCTGCTGCTAACACAAAAGAAAGCTGGGAAAATATGGTGTTAAGTCATATAAGAGAGTCAGGAAATCAATCATAGCTGCACAAGCCTCAAGGTCTCTTTCTCTCTCACACACACACACCAGAATTATCAGAGTAGAAACTACTGTTTTTCAAGCCTTATGCCACCAAGGTTAATTTAAGTAAATTAAGAAAGATTTCTATGGAAAGTGTTTCATTATGATGAGTTGTGCAGATTCAGGATCTTAGGCCAGTGTTACTTAGAAATTGTTGCTCTTGTATTACTTACAGGAAAAGATAATTTGTGGGGTGGATTCCTCATTTTCCCTAGGTGCTAGGCAAAGTTTTTGAGCACAGAATAACTGTGGCACATTGTCTCTATATAGAAAGTATTCAAAAAGTGGCAGATGAAAAAGTTTCAGAGTAGAAAGATTTTAGTCTTCTATCTCTACTTGAAAAATTATTTTCAACAAATAAATGTGTAAAAGATACATTGGTTCTATGTTTCTTGGGTATTATATGAATCAAAAAACTATACTTTGGCCTACATTAAGATGATTATACTTGCCAGAACGCTTGAGAATGAGTTAAAATATCCAGGAGAGGAGTGAGGAAAAAGACCACAATAATCAGCTGCTCACAGCCAAATATCTGAAGTACAAAATGGTTAAAATTAAGGAAAGTACCTACAATGGCTATTCTATCTTTGCTCAGGTTAGGTTATTTCATTTAAATTGATAAAGTTCTTTTAATCCTGAAAATGTGCTAAAACTAGTCTTTTAGAATCAGTTCAAAAGCTAATCTATTTCAAAGAGATTACGTTAATATCAGTGCCATGTCCATCCATTTCATCTGCTTTCAAGTAGAAAGTAGCCTTCTAATATACTTTAAAAATGAAAATAAAGAAGCTAGTAGGTTTTTTCCTTGTACCATCAAATATCAGTTACAAGCATGCTAATGTAAACTTAAAGCTGCATCTCTATTTCACTGTACCATATTAACTAATAAGGACATCATCTCTTGTACAAGGTGTATGATTAGGCTAACCTGAACTGGGGTATGAATGTCTCAGATATGAGCAGAAAGTGCAGAAAGTTGTATGCATTCTCTATTGCCTCCCAAATAAAACATATAATGTATTTCTACATAGGATTAGAGATGATATGTACTTCAGATAAACAACCATGTTTAAACTAAAATTTGACTTCCCTTTTCCAATAAACTGAGTGGTACTATGGGATAGAAGACTTAGATTATTTGGTTTATGAAGTTGGTTTGACATTTTTTTTTCCTTTTGTTTTGGTTTGGAGTGTTGGCTTATTTTCATGCTTATTTTCTATGATAATTAGTTGAAGTTTTAACTTATGAGTTGAATAAGTGAAATATTTGCAAACAGTATGCATGGTGCCAAAGGTTTTACCAGGTGGCTGCTGTATGTCAAATGGTCAAAGATAAAAATGAGCCTTTTGGATGGTATTGGTGGGTATGGAAGTGGAGATTAATGAGGAAATGAGAGGTCACAATAATTATGATGTGCATTTATAGAGTTCCTTTCCTTGGGAAGCAGGAACACTTATCATCTGCCTCCATTTTCTCTTACTTGTCACACATTTGGAGTGCTTTTCACAAAGTTAAGACAGATATAAGAGAAATGCTCTGACTTTGCCATTTTTTTTTTCTTAGACATTAACAAGAGCAACCAGCACAGGGTTTAGGGAGCTATCAGTGTATAAAGAAGTGTGTGGTTTCAGAATTTTTCCACTTATAGACATAACCCTTGCAACTCTGATTAAATAAGAAATGCTAGTTTGAGCATGGTAGTGTTGGGTCAGTTAGGATAAGGAGGTCTCCCCAGAATGCTCAGAAGCCTGAACTTACAGGCTTGATCAGAGTCCAGGCATCACTAGTGAGAGCCCCAGTTATCTATTTTCCTAGTGTTTTTGCCTTGTTCTCAACCCCAAATGGAGAAATTGTATAATGTTTCACACATGTGTACATCAAGACTATATAAATAGTTTCAAGCCTTATACTTCAGCCAAATTCCCCAGAAACCATGAACCCATAAAGAAAAATTGGTTGTAGCCAAAAGAAAATCCATCTAGCTTCCAAATTAACTCTTATTCAATTGTCCATTTTCTCTTTGTGCCAATAGTTCATGAAATAAAAAAAAAAATTCCAATTAGTACTTAGAGTAATCAAAACCTTGAGAAGGAAGATAAATATATTGGTACATATATTTCTTTAAAAAGATATTTAGTTTTTTTAAAAGATGCTTTGGAAAATCACAATACATTCCTTTAAAAAACATAGCAGCTAATGTTGCTTCTTGAAACCTATGAGTAAAAATGGTCTTGCAAAGTCATCACCTGAGATGCTAAAGGTTAAAGTAACTTCACAGGAGCACCCCAAGAACTGATAAGATGTGGGAAGCAGGCCTCTCAACCCCCAAGCCTTGCTTTCCAACAGTCATATGCTCTCCCAAGAGTACAGGAAAAAGCACCTGACCATTATCTGTTGTTCCAAAGAATTTTATTACATTATTCTGTAGTTTATAATTGAAATAAAAGACATCTTCTACCAAGGATAACTCTTCTTATAATTAACCCTTGGGACTTATATTTTTCAACTCCAAGAATATAGTTATTACAATGATAAAATCCTGAGCCAAATGATCACAGGAATATAAAAGCTGGAATGAATTCTCATCTAGCCAGTCTGAATATAAAAAGCCAATGCTTGCTTTCTCCTGGGGCAAGAAGATGCATTATATCTATGACCCAAAGTTCTCCTATTTTATTTCAATTTCTCTAGATAATTCCATACTTGATCCATGTGCACAATACAGATAGAAGGACCAGGAGTACTGAGTTTATGTTTGTTAGTGTTAAGCTTATAAAAGACAAAGTGCATATTATTTTTCATGTTGCAGACCACATTGGCAATGAGTAGATTAGAAATGACAGTTCTCTTTGATGTGACATTATATTTCTTTTAAAATTACTTCATCTTATATCGATTTAGTTACATAATGACATCTTAATGATATCACCATCCTACAACTGACTGAGATTTACAATAGAGTACTAAAATGGAACTTTGAATTTGAGGAGAAATGTCTGAAAATACTGCTGGTAGAAGACAAAGTTTATAAACTCTCATGAAGCCTGGCAACACCAAATGGGGAGTTAAGTGCACTGATCTACCATCAGCAGGAATTGGCACACTGGTCCATGGGCAAATGCAGTCCACCTACCTGTTTTAATAAATAAAGTGTCATTAGAACACAATTATGCCTGTTATTTTAGATATTACCCATGGCTGCCTTCATCCTTACTTCAGTACTGTAGTCACAATGCAAAGCCAAAATTTGTACTGTCTGATCCTTTATTAGTAAAAACTTGCCAACTCCTGCCCTAGAGCATTGTTCCCTACTAGAACAACCTCCAGACCAGCTCTCTGACCACCCACTGACCAACCTGCATCCCAGGCCAGGGATGATAGATGCCCAGTGCCAAAGAATCCCAAAAAAGAACCATCTTCCTTAGGATGAGAACAGCAGCTACCATGGAGTATTCTTGCCATTGCCGTGGAGGTTTATGTTAATGGAGAGAATACAGATGATATTGAAAAGAAGATGGAAGGAACGATAGAAGATGAAGTGGGTATATGTTTTAGTATTGCAAGACTGATGTGATCAAAACCATGAGATCACAGAAGGGATGTTTTAAAGTGGTTTTCGTATTTTTCCTGAAGTGCGGCACACATTAGAAATGTACACAAATGTTATGTGCATATATGAATTATGTGTATGCATCCATGTGACCAACATTCAGATGTAGGTGATCAACACACCACAGTTCTTTCTAGCACTGCCTTGCTGACACCACTCACGTTGCAGGGGCAACTGCAGTTTTGATCTGTATCATGTGGTAGGTAGCCTATTGAATGGATGCTATTAACTTCTGTCATCTAGTATTCAACTCTGCACAGTGCCCGCCTGTGTTGCATCAGTAGTTTTTGGTGATCTGCGGCTTTTAGTATAAGTGATTCTATGACAGTTCAGTTCTGATATTCAGTTAGGAAGACAGTGGCTCTATCTTGGATTTTCTCTCTCACACAGACAGTGATTATTTGCTCAAGAGGAAGTCATGTTTTAAGCAATTTCATAAGCGGGACAACATAAGAAATTAAAGCCTCCAGTTAACAGTAAATTGGGTGAATTTGGGCAAAATCCTTTGGCCCATCAGACTTCAGAGATTAGTCCTGGTTGATAGCCTGACTGCACTCATTAGAGACCCTGAGTCAGAACCACTCAGTTAAGCCACTCCCAGACTCCTAACCCATAGAAACTACACATGATAATAGATTGTTTGTTTCATGTTGTTATGTTTGTCCAAGTTGTAAAATTTTAGCTTAATTTCTTAAGTAGCAGATAGCACATTACTATATATTTGTTTGCTTAGTTTTTAAAAAAAAATTTTAAAGAGCAGTTTTAGGTTCACAGTAAAGTATAGAGGAAGACACAGGGATTTCCCATCTACTCCCTGTTCTAATACATATAGCACCCCTGTCCAAAGCATTACATTGGCTATAAACTGGTGAACCTACATTGATACATCATAACTATCTAAAGTCCATAGTTTATGTTAGGGTTGTCTTACTCTTGTATATTCTATGTATTTGGACAAGTATATAAGGACATGTTCACCATTATAATATTACATGAAGTTTTTCACTGCCCTAAAAATCCTGTGTGCCACTTATAAATCTCTACCTTCTAGAGCTCTAACAATCACTAGCCACTTACTATTTTCATTGCTTTGTTATTTCTGGAATGTCATACTTGGCATTAAATAGCACATAATCTCTTCAGTTTGGCTTCTTTCATGGAGAATTGTGCATTTACGATTTCTCCATGCCTTTATAGCTTGATAGCTCATATCATTTTAGCACTAAATAATATTTCATTGTTTGGATGGTCCACAGTTTGTCTATTTGCCAACTAAAAGACATCTTAATTGGTTCCAAGTTCTGGCAATTATATTTAAAGCTGCTACAAACTTCTCTGCACAACTTTTGTGTAGATGTAAATTTTCAACTCCTTTGGATAAACACCAAGAAATGCAATTGCCGAATCGTATGGTTAGAGTGTGATTATTTTTGTAAGTTATTTGACCCTTATCTTACACCATACACAAAGGTCAAATAAAAATGGACTAAAGACTTAAATATTAATCTTAAAATTGCAGTGCTCCTAGATGAAAACACTAGGGAAAAGCTTCTGGACACTGATTTTGACAATGATTTTTTGGTAATGACACAAAAATCACAGACAATAAAAGCAAAAATAGGATTTAGGATTATGTCAAACTAAAGCTTCTGTACCACAAAAGGGGACAAATTGACAAAATGAAAAACTGAGGAATGGGAAAATATTTTCAAATCATGTATTTGAGAAGAGGCTAAAATACAAAATATGTAAGCACAACTAAATAACAAAACATATAAACCAATTAATAATGTGCAAATGACTCATAGACATTTCTCCAAACAAGACATACAAATGGCCAAGGGCAAATGAAAAGGTGCTTAACAACACTAGTCAGAAGGGAAATGCAAATTATAACCAAAATGAGAGTACCTCATACCTGTTAGGGGGCTATAAAAGCATTGCTTATGGATTAAAGGAAAACTTTGCATACTGGGTGAGAATTTTAAATGGTACAGCTACTGTAGAAAACATTATGGAGGTTCCTCAAAAATTTGAAAATAGAACTGCCATATCATTTAGCAATCCCACTTCTGGTTATATATCCAAAGGAATTGAAATCAAGATCTCAAAGAGGTATCTTCACTCCCATGTTTATGGGAGCATCATTCAAAATAGACCAGATATTCTTTTTTTTTTAAATTTACTTATTGATTCATTGAACACAAATGGAGTACAGCTATTGTTTATCTGGTTGTACACAAAGTAGAGTCACACCATCTGTGAATTCATGCATGTACACGGGACAATGATGTCTGTCTCATCCTGTTATTATTCTTACCCCCCCCAATCCCACCCCTCCCTTCCCTCTATGCTATCTATCATTCCTCCATTCTTGCCCCCCTTCCACCCCACATTATGCATCATCATTCACTTATCAGAGAGATCATTCAGCCTTTGGATTTATGGAATTGGCTAATCTCACTTAGCATGACAGTCTCCAACATCATCCATTTACCTACAAATGCCATAATTTTATTCTTCTTTATAGCTGAGTAATATTCCATTGTGTATATATACCACAGTTTCTTTATCCATTCATCTATTGAAGGGCATCTAGGTTGGTTCCACAATCTAGCTATTGTGAATTGAGCAGCTATGAACATTGATGTGGCTGCATCACTGTAGTAGTCTGATTTTAAGTCCTTTGGGTATAGGCCAAGGAGTGGGATAGCTGGGTCAAATAGTGGATCCATTCCAAGTTTTCTAAGAAATCTCCACACTGCTTTCCAGAGCGGCTGCACCAACTTGCAATCCCACCAGCAATGTATGAGCGTACCCTTTCCCCACATCCTCGCCAACACCTGTTGTTGCCTGTGTTCTTAATAAAAGACATTCTAATTGGGGTAAGATGAAATCTTAAGGTGGTTTTGATTTGCATTTCTCTTATAACGAGTGATGTTGAACATTTTTTCATAAATCTGTTGATTGCTTGTAGATCTTCCTCTGTAAAGTGTCTGTTCATTTCCTTGGCTCATTTATTGATTGGGTTATTAGTGTTCTTGGTGTGAAGATTTTTGAGTACTTGGTAGATTCTGGAGATTAGTGCTCTATCTGAAGTGTGTGTGGCAAAGATTTTTTCCCAATCTGAAGGCTCTCTCTTCACAATCCTGATTGTTTCCTTTGCTGAGAAAAAGCTTTTTAGTTTGACTCTATCCCAATCATTGATTCCTGCTTTTATTTCTTGCACTTTGGGAGTCATGTTAAGGAAATCTGGCCCTAGGCCAACGTGATGAAGATTTGGACCTATTTTCTCTTCTATTAGGTGCAGAGTCTCTGGTCTAATTCCTAGGTCCTTGATCCATTTTGAGTTGAGTTTTGTACAGGGTGAGAGATATGGGTTCAGTTTCATTTTGCTGCATATGGATTTCCAGTTTTCCCCGCACCATTTGTTGAAGAGGCTGTCTTTTCTCCATTGTATGTTTTTGGCTCCTTTGTCAAGTATGAGATACCTGTATTTATGTGGGTTGTTGGTGAGGATGTGGGGAAAAGGGTACACTCATACATTGCTGGTGGGAGTGCAAGTTGGTGCAGCCACTCTGGAAAGCAGTGTGGAGGTTCCTTAGAAAACTTGGAATGGATCCACCATTTGACCCAGCTATCCCACTCCTTGGCCTTTACCCAAAGGACTTAAAATCAGATTACTACAATGATGGAGCCACATCAATGTTCATAGCTGCTCAATTCACAATAGCTAGATTGTGGAACCAACCTAGATGCCCTTCAATAGATGAATGGATAAAGAAACTGTGGTATATATACACAATGGAGTATTATTCAGCCATAAAGAAGAATAAAATTATGGCATTTGTAGGTAAATGGATGATGTTGGAGACTATTATGCTAAGTGAGATTAGCCAATCCCAAAAATCCAAAGGCCGAATGGTCTCTCTGATAAGTGAATGATGATGCATAATGTGGGGTGGAATGATGGCGAGAAGGGAGAAAGGATAGAGAGCATAGAGGGAAGGGAGGGTTGGGGTTGAGATCGGGGATAAGAATAATAACAGTTTTTGTGACAGACATCATTGCCCTGTGTACATGTATGAATGCACAGATGGGGTGACTCTACTTTTTGTACAATCAGAAAAACAAATGCTGTACTCCATTTGTGTTCAATGAATCAAAAATTAAATAAAAAATAATAAACTACAAAGAAAAAAAAAATAGACCAGATATAAAAACAACTTAAATGTCCATCAACAAATGGATGGGTGAAGAAACAGGGGTATATACATACAATGAAATATTATTCAGCCTTTAAAAAGAAGGAAAGTCTGTCATTTGTAACAATATGGATGGACCCAGGAGGCATTTTGTTAAGTGAGGTAAATCAGACATAGGCAAATACTGTAGGATCTTATTTAACATGTGGAATCTAAAGTAACAAAACCTATGAAGTAGACAGTAAGATACTGGTTGCCAGGGGAAGAAGAGAAAGGTTATGGTTATAGATTACAAAATTTTAGTTGTACGTAAAAAGGAAAGTCTGTAGATCTATGCAGCATTGGGACAATGGAGAACACAGCAGCTACAATTAAAATTTGCTGAGAATGTAAACTTCACGTTTTAACTTGTCACAACTTTTTATTTAGGATATATTCCTTGAAAGTAGAATCTGTTGTTATTCCCACCTGAAAATATTTATTTTGATTGGCTCTTAGTCCATTTATATGCATTGCATTTCCTTATTTTCTACTTGCCATCTTACTATGCCTTTCCTGATTCCTTTTAGAATCAGTACTTTTATTTCGTAAACTCCCCCTTTGTTGGATTTTTATGACAGATTATTTTCTGTCATAGATATTCTAGAGATTAACACACATCTCAAAGTTTTGCCATATTTCTTCATTTGTCTTCAAATATTTCCTGAATAAAATCAGAATCTTACCAAATTTCAGTGTTTTCTCCCTTTTCTGGTATTATTGTCATTTAATTTCACATGTTCTTAAACCTTGGAAGATATTAAAACATTAAATTTTTTTAAAAAAATATTATTTCTATTTACCCAAATATGTAATATTTCAGAGCTTTTTTCTTCTGCAGTACCAACCTTCCATGTGGAACCAGTGTATGCCACAATGAAAATAGTGTCAGTTGTCATAATAGTCATATACCTATCATGGCCTAGCCCCAAAACATTCCATGATTCCCTGCTTCCTGTGAGATAAAATCCAGATGCCTTAGCCTGACATTCATTATCCTGTACTAAACAGTATCCAGTCCTGTCAACTTCCCCTGCAAATATTTTTGTGAGCTCACTGACATTATGTTTAAAATTCAAATATATGTACCCGACACATTGATCAAGGACTTATGAAATCTAGGATTTATGAGATCCAATCAAAAGTATCTTAATTTTTATTTCATTGATCATTGAAACTTTTTTCTATGGTGCTCACCTGGATAAAAAATCTAGGTAGGTGCTACAGTCTTACATTTTTTAAAACAGGTTCACAGCATAAGTTAAGCCATGTGAACATCTGAATGTATTAAACCACACTTCTCCATGCAAAATTGAAACTTCCCTGCAGTCTCCCATTAGGGCTGCCTGTTAACTATTGTATGCAGGAGGAGAAAGGACAGATGTAAGAAGTGTAATTAGCTGCTCCTTGCTTCTTTTCCTATGCCTACCTGCAATTAGGGGCCCTTTCTGGGATAGGAGTAAGAATGGTATGAAGGGTATTTAAAATACACCTCTTCTTTCTTGAAGTACTTACCTGAATTCTACAATGACCCCATCAGTGGCTGATGATCTCACCTGCAGGCTCCTCCTCCACCTTATTCCTCAGTGATCCTCAGCTTAGCTTTCCCCCACTTCAGCTTCCCCTCTAGGTGGCCCTGTTGGACAAGATCTAAGGCAGCGTATAATTATGTACCACATCTGGTCCTCAGGAAGCACTTAATGTACTCACTCTATGCCTGTACAAACTCAAAGGGCAGTCCAATCTCAACACACACCCCCCCTCAGGGGGCTTGCTGGTCTCTTCCTAATGCAACTAACTTCAAGGGACCCAGGAAGCTGAGAGGTGCCACTGAAGACCTCTTTTGTCTTAATGTGAAGAGACTGGACCTCCTGCTTTACATGCTTTCAGAGTACATAGTACTCAAAACACAGTCCTCTCTAAAGGAAAGTCTTACCTCTAAACTGCCTTATGTGTATGAAATATTCAAGGTATGGAACTAGAATTTTTTTTGTTTTGTTTTTTTATTCCCCTACTCAGTACTAGGGACTGAACCCAGGGTCTTGCACATGCTAGAAAGTGCTCTTGCCTGGGTTAAGTTTCCCAGGCTGCCCTTGAACTTGTAATCCTCTTGACTCAGCCTCCCCTCCAAGCAGCAGCTGGGATTACAAGCATGCGCTGCCACATTCAGCAGGGTTTGATTAGCTTTTGTAACCTGCCTAGGGTCAAGCAACTTCCTTGGAATCAGCCTTGACTGTACTAGAGCCTAAATTGAAATGTTTCGTTTAGCATCCCATTATATACATTTGGTATTTGCTCATTCCCAAGCCTCTCCTTTCCCATTTTCCATTCTACTTATACTTCTAAAATGTAATTACAGTTTGTTTTAATATAGCACTGACATTTAGGAAAAGAACTGAAGATACAAAGCACTTGAAGTTTGCACATTTGTAACTGCAAAAGAATTACTTTATTTTTCTAGAAACACCACAGTATGGGGGCTATTTTGGTTCGAAATGTAAAGGCAAGTTGGATGAACACAAACCTTGTTTCTACAAAATTTAGAATCTTTAGTTCATCCAACCCAAGTGCACATAATATTTTATTTTGAAGGCATGGTTCTAATGATGGCTCTAGGAATCTATTTATCAGCCTTCTTTCTCTGTACTAGTTTATAAATATGCTTCAAACATCTCAGGGCTGCAGTTACATATGGAGAGTATGTAAGCGTCTGTCTTTGTAGGTCTATCCACATGTTTCCTATGCTTTCAGGAAAAGAGGGAAAAAAGTTGAGTCAAATGAATGATTAGAGTCTCAGTCATCTATTAAACAGGTGTGTGATCCTACACCTTACACCTCCCTACACCTCAGTTGTCTAATCTGTAAAATTACCTCTGCAAGTTAATGAGTAAATGACTTACAGGCGTAAAGTGCTTCACATGACTTTTAGCAACAGTGTTAAATAAAGTTACCTTCCATTCTCTAAGTGTTCTTTTTATTTTCTTTCGTGTTCTCAATACACAGCTTTTAAACTAATTGGGAAAATATGATGATTCCTTTGAAAGCCCCTCCATTTTCCCTTTCCACAATCATCTTATGATTATTTTGGGGGGGTGGCTACTCTTTTGTGCTGAGGATTGAACCCAGGGCCTCATGCCTGCCAAGCAGGAGCTCTACCCCTGAGCTGTACACCCAGTCCTTTTGATTTTATTTTATTTTGAGATTTTACTAAGTCGCCCAGGCTAGTTTTGAAGTTGCATTCCTCCTGTCTCAGTTTCTTGACCAACTGGGATTAAGGCCTGTGCACTACACCCCTGGCAATTCCCTTGTCTTGCACTCTACATTTTCCTTGCCATTCTTTAGGAATGTTCTATTTGTTAGGAAACACTGGTTTCCTTTGCACTTGTCTCTAAAAGTGAGTTTTAAACTCATGAGGAACAGGAAGACAATCTTTTATTTACTTCTTATATTCCCCAATGTTCCACAAAGCCCCCTTCCAAAGTAGAATTGTCTCTTCTGGTGGTGGTTAAGTACTTTCAAGATCAGTGACCTTTCAAGATCAGCTAGACTCTAGTGGCCCTGAACACCCAGAAGCAGGTGGTGTCTAATCCAGGAATTGTAAAGATGGTGAGAAGAGTCACCGTCATTGGTGAGACTTACTGTTCTATAGGGACAAAGGAGTCCATGTGGGCTTTAGTAAGAGGGTGGTATTCAACACTAATATTTAAACAGACTTATCTGTGTTTTCAATTAATTGATGGAGAAAACATTTAAATGGATATCACGTACATGACTATTGTTATAAAATAAAAGCATTGCTTTAGTGCATTTTGTGCTGTTATGGTAATTTACACAAAGAACAGAATTTTTAAACTCTTCTGGAGGCAGGTAAGTTAAAGGTCAAGAAACCTGCAGGTTCTCTTGTCCTGTGAGGTCTGCTGTTGGCTTCCATGGAGGGACCTCATGGATGCATCCTCTGAAGGGGAGGAACAGTGCGTCTTCACAGGCAGAAGGGCAAACTGGCCCAAGGTGGCAAGAGACCTCTTTAATAAGGATCTTAATGCCAGTAATGAGGAGGGGGCTCTCCTGTCTGAATCACCTTTAAAAGGCCCCAACCCCAAAAACTGTCCCATTGGCAACACCTGCATTTTGAAGTGGTTCACAAACTTATTGCTTCGGGTTGCATTCACTAGAAAACAGACTCTGTGATGGAAATTATTAGGAGGCTTAATTAAAGGCTACTTTGGGTTCAACATTGGGGAAGAGAGTCTGAAAAGACAGGTATTAACTATAACAGTCTCAATGAAGGTCCAGCTAGGAACTCTGAAACTGAAATTGCCTTCAGAGTTGTCCTGAATTGGATTGCAGAAGGGGGCCTTACTCTCCTACGTTGCTCAGTCATGGGTTACAGCTCATTCTGAGAAGGAGGCAAGACCTTGGTAGAAGGAACTTTCTTGAGTCTAAATAATCACCCAGGGGTCTTTAACTGAGATCTATCAGCAGCTTCGAGCTTTTTCAGCAGTAAGCTCTTCATTCTTGAAGGAGGATTTGGGTATTAAACATACCCATGAAGTCCCACTCAATTAATCATCAAAATGATGAATTTGAGCTTGAACAAAAAAGAATCTTAAAGGCTTTTGTTCTTGATCTCTGTAAAATTGTTAGTCATTGAAGTTCAAAATAGAACAAAATGACTTTCTTCTCAAGGATCTAGTACAATAAATTGGTAATAATAATATTGTTAGATAGAACTTAGACATGAGAATATTATACAATTTTCATAGATATGTGAATCCACGTGCCCACTTTCCTGCCCTTGGAAAAAACATCTTTTAAACAAAGTTGAACAAATTAGAGTCTACTGGCCAATTCAGTCCGCTACATCTTTTTACAAATAAAGTTTTATGGGCACACAGTCTTTTATATATTGTCTGTGTTTGATTTTCCCAAGGACAGACTTGAGTAGTTGCAAGAGGAAATTAGATGACTGGTCAAGTCTAAAACATTTACTATCTGGTCCTGTGTGAAAAATGTTTGCTGACCTCTATTCTGACATACTCTGAGATTCATACTAATATGATCTTAAGACTGATTTTGCATATACAATTAATAGTGATCTATTTTTTAAAAGCATTCAGTTCCCAGATTAGAGAATGTATTTTTTATAATAAATTGCATCCACTTTGTGATTGTATATAAATTCTTTTCCTTTATATACCTTTAATCTATTTCCTTTCATCATTATTATCACCATAATGCAAATAAGTGAACTAGTGTTTAACCTAACTCTAGACAAATTATGTTTAGTCAGTATGGTTTAACATTGTAAAAATGATTAGATGCCACCCTGATTGAAAATATTTTGTGGTGTTCCACAAAGATTTATACTTATTGCTATTCTTTTCAACATTTTATTTTTATCAGAGATTTGGATGAAAACAAAAGACACGTTTATCCAATGTGTGTATGAAACAAAGCTGTGGGGTTGATAGTTACTCTATTGGATGACAGGAACAGTATTCAAAAGGATTGCAAAACATTGGTAGGATGGGCCAAAAACAACAAAATAAAATTTAACAGGGCTAAATATAAAGCTCTGTATTTGGGTTAGAAAAATCAAACCACAAATGTATAAATACAGGATGGAGAACACATGGCTCAATGGCAGTTAAAGGTGGACAAGTTTTAGGGTTAACTGAAGTCTTCATGATGAGTCACCGTTTGATGTGGATCTGAAAAAAATGCTCATATAGTCTTGCATGTGTTTTAATATAATTATGCATTCTGTATTCTACTTGCATTGCATACTGACTGGTCATAAGCCATCTGGAATGATGCATTCAATTTAGGGAGCCATGTTGTTTCAGGGCACAATGCAGCAGATGCTGGATATTTTTTCCCCAACATAGACATTTAATACCTGTTTCCTCAGGTTCTTGAAGTTAAGATACAGCATAAATCTACGGTCTAACCTGACCAACCTGGAGTGAAAGCCAGAAATGAAAAGTAGGAGGGAATACTTAGAATTAATTCTAGCAAGAATAAAATCAGGGCTGTAAATCTAATTTCTTGAAATATTAGAATGAAGTAATGTACAGGATACTGTTAACAGTGAAGGTCATGGTGTCTTTGGGAAGCAACATCTTCCCAAGGTCAGTCCTGTGTGTAAGTTACGTTGTTCCTGGCTTTATCTGGGGCATAATGAGGGATGGTAATTTGGATCACCTCTAGGGTCCGTTTCACCTCTTAATGCTTTTATTTAGTTATTTTTATTTTTTACCAGCTTACTATTTATAACCTGACAGATGGGTGTGTATGTTGCAGGTGGGGTGGGAGGGTCATATAGAAAGATTTTCATGCCACAAACAAAGTAAAAGTAATTGAAATAGACAGGAAAGAAGATGAATACCATCCACCTGTTGTTAAATGGCTAATATTGTTCTTAATTTATAAAATTCTTATTTTATTTAAGTTTTCAAATAACCTGCTAAGAAAATTGTTCACAGAAGGACTACATAACGTGCTCTAGAGAGGAAGCACAATGCAAAATGGCCTGATGGAATTGCCGATAGGATAAAAGTGGGAAGGATGAGAGTTTGGCATTATTTCAATTTTATTATTACTGCTTTATTTATTATTCTGGTTTTTTATCAGTAGACTATTACTTGGTATTCTTTCCTTTCGTGACCACCGGTTTCCAGGAAGCACAGAGAAAAGATCATGGGCATTGCAGTCAGGCTAAGTTCAAGGCCTGAGTTCAAGTCTCAGGTTGTCATAACCGAGTCTGTTATTTGTGGTCGTGGGAAATCTCTAGCAATCTGAGCTGATACTTTCTGATCAGTAAAATAATAAAGAATGTGTCTTTCAAAGTTGTCCTGAAGTACAATGTCTATATGTTACAGAATAGGAAAGGACCCAGGCAATGCTAGATCTTATACCCACGCCTCATATTTTTTGCCACTATCTTCAATTTTTGTGTTTTCCCAAAGAAGATGGGAAGGAAATCAATAAACTTTGGATAAATTAAGTTTTTCTTTTTAAAACTTGTTTCCATTTAGCTCTCTCATTCCCAAACCTCACCCCACACCCCTCAAAAAATAAATTCTCTACTTTGATTAATTTCTATAATATTCGAATCTGGTATTATAGATAAGCCAGTGACTGATTTCCGTCATCTTGGTTTCATAAAGCTCATCTCATGAAGGAAGACTCAGAAGTCAGTTTGGGGATATACTAGGGATGTAAGGAAATAACAGAAAAACTTCCTAGGGCTGGCCCTGATGTGCTACCATCTGCCTTTTGAATAGTCCCTATGACAACAATGACTGATAGGAGCTAAAACATTCACTGAAATCTTTAGTAAGCAATGTCTTCCTTAGATTATCTCAAGGTATATTTTCACAGAACTAAGTTGTTAACTCTTTAAAACACTACGAAAAATGATATTTCTAGAAAAAGATTAATATGTATTATATATGACTTAAAGGAAGAAAAAAAATCCCAAATTCTAAGAAACAGAAACAAATGAGGAGCCACAGTATTTTTATTAATAGAAAGACAATATTTTAAGGATACCACTGTTCTAAATTACTTTGTAAATATACTACAATACTTATGAAGGTACTCGTTCATCATTTTCAAAAATGTACCACATTAGTGTGAAATATTAATCATAGAAGAAACTTTAATTGTAACTATTATTGTTCAATTCATCTGAAAAATAGGCTGAGTCAGGAAAATGTTTAAAAGGGAGTCTAGCTCTACAAGTAGAAATATCAAATAAATATAAGATGATTAAAGGAACTAATTAGAATATAAAACAGCTCCTTGTTTTGAAAGTACAAATTTTTGTGAATATAAATACAATCAATCTCATTCATAATTAATTATGTAAAGACAAGTTAAAATGAAACAAAACATTCTTTTTCACCTACTGGATTGGAAAAAAATAGATGTGGGAAAATTGATGTTTGTTACTGCTACAAAATTTGTAGGGTAATATGGTAATACTTGCTGAAATTTAAAATGCACATGTCCTTTGACCTAACAATTCCACAGCCAGAAATTTATGCTATAGTTATCCCAAACAAAATTGTACCAATACAATTGAACAAGAATTCTAACAAAAAACTGTTGGCATTGAAAAACAGTTAAGACAACAATAAAAGTTTAAATATTTATTCATCAATATAAGACAAATATTATTTAATTTTTATTTCTCTTATTGATTAAGCAGTGCTGGGAATCAAGCTCAGAGCCTTACACATGGTAGGAAGGTGCTCTACCACTGATCCATACACCCAGCCCTCAAAAATCTAAAAACATAAGATACATACATGTGTTCTGACATAGAAGATCTTGAGTTATATTATAAAATCGCTATAAAAATTATATAAATAAAAGGAGTATAGTTATGCACATATATAAATACATATAAAGATACATATATTCATATAGTGAATAAATAAATGTTCTGTAAGGAAATATAAGACTATTTCAACAGTGGTAAGTAAGACTGTAAGTCTAAGGAGAACATATTTCAATTTTATATCTTTTAATAGTGAATGTATCTTTTACCACGTGTATTTGTTACTGAAATAGATTTTACTTTAGGTAATTTTAAGATGTACCTACCATGAACATGGAATATTTTTCTATTTATAATAGGTTTCATTTTGGGTAATTTTAAGATGTATCTATCATGAACATGGAATATTTCTCTATTTATTTAGATCTTGGATTTCTTTCATGATTGTTTTGCAATTGTCCTAAAATAGATATTGTACTTGTTTTATTAAATTTATATCTAAGTATTTCAGGGGTTTTTTTCCTTGATGGTATAGTAAATGACTCTTGGCTCAAATATAATGTCAATGTAAATGGAAGAAATTCTAGTTGTTTGCTATATTACAATAAAGCAATTGACTTTTATATATTAATCTTATATTTCATAACTCACTATAATTGCTTATTAATTCTATGAGGTTTTATGTCTATTATTTGGGATTTTCTATATAGAACAAGGCCAGTTTTAGTTCTTCAATCCAAAATTGTATGTATTTTATTACTAATGTCCTATTACATTAGTTCTGACATCCAGAACAATGTTGAATAGGAGTGGTGAGAGGAAATATCTTTGGTTTGTTCCAGATCTTAAGGGAAAAGTGTCTGGCTTCTTACAAATAAATATGATGATAGTTCTTTTCTTAGTTTGCTGAGAGTTTTTAATCAGTAATGCAGGCTAGATTTTGTCAAATGCTCTTTTCTTACATTGATTGCTATGATAATATAATTTTTTGGTTTTAGTCTATTGCTATGATAGATTATGGAAATTAATTTTCACATGTTGAACCAGCCCTGTACACCTGAAGTGAATACCATTTGGTCAAATCCATTATTCTTTTTATAAATTGTTGGATTTACTTTGCTAATACTTTGTTGAGTATTTTGTAGACAAAATAACAGATATTTAATGTAAACACAGAGACAGAAACTCTAAAAAAAATCAAAAGGAAATGCTAAATAAAAATTGCACAACATAAATAAACAACATCATTCAAAGACTCATCAGTCAAGGGACATGGCTGAATCAATGAGCTTGAAGGATAGCTGATAGAAACGTCTAAAGTTGAAATGCAGATAATAAATTTCTATAAAAATAAAAAGAGAATACATACCCCAAAATTGTGAGACAATTACAAAAGGTGTAATGTCTGTGCAATGCAAATATCAAAAAGAGAAAACAAATAAAAGAATAAAAAAAGAGAAGAAAGAAAAGGAATATTTGAAATGATACTTGGAAATATTCCAAACTCATGGAGAGACACAAAAATCACAGATCCAAGAAGTTCAGAGAACACCAGGAAGAATAAGTATAAAAAAGAAACTATACCTTGGAATAGCGTTCAAATTTCAGAAAATTAAAAAGAAAATCTTCTAAGAAGTCACAGGAAAAAAACACCGTACTGACAGACATAGGTAAGAATTACACAGGACTTCTCCTTAGAAACCACCCAAGAAGAAGAAGAAAATGCAATGAACTATTTAAGAAAAAAGGAAAACAACACCCCAAATTCTATATTCAGGGAATAATCCAGTGAAGGAGAAATAAAGACTTGTTCGTTGAAGGAATTTGTTGTGAGTAGAGCACAACAATCTTGAAAATTGTTAAGTCTTCCAAACTCTTGAAGGTGTGTTAAAAGAAATTCTTCAGAATAAATGAATATGTCAGAAAATCAGACTTATATTAAAAAAGAAAAGCATTCAAAATGTAATAAGCAGAGGTAAAGTACAATTATTTGATTTTTTAAATTGTTAATGATTAGCTTGTTCAAAGTTATAGTAGCAAAAATCAGATGATTACTGTTTATAGTTGAATGAAATGAATGTCAGCAACAGTAAAAGAAATGAGAGTGGTGGTACCTACCTGTAATTCCAGCGGCTTGGGAGGCTGAGGCAGGAGGATCTCGGGTTCAAAGCCAGCCTCAGCACAGGCAAGGCACAAAGCAACTCAGTGAGACCCTGTCTCTAAATAAAATACAAAATAGGGCTGGAAATGTGGCTCGGTGGCCGAGTGCCCCTGAGTTCAATCCCTGGTTCCAGAAAAATAATGAGGAGGAATTAAGAATTCTTTGGTGTAAGGTACCTGCAACACCCACAAACGGGTGCAATGTCATTTTAAAGTGGATCAGCTGTACATTGCATATGCTAAGACAATCACTTAAGAACTTAAAGAAATATAGTTGATAAACTTTGAAGAAAGGAGTAATAATGAAAGCATATAACATGCTCTATCAAGTTAAGCTAGAAAAGAACAAAGAGTAAATGGAAAAGAAAGAGAAGAGGAACAAGGGCAACAAATACAAAACATAAACATATATAATTAAGTGCTCCTTTAGAGCATTTAGAGTGTTAATCATAGTTGAGAATCCCCAGGCTGATTATCCCTAAATCTCTGTGATACCTGAATCTTACTCTGATTCTTTCCATCTTTTCACCCTTCAAACTGTGTGTGTGTGTGTGCGTGTGGTAGTTTTGTTTGGCTTTTGTTTTTGCCTTTTTACATGTGTTGTAATGTTTTTGTTAAACACTGGACATGCTATAACCATAAAATGAACTAGGGTAAATTGACCTTTTGAGTGAGGTATTTATCTGGCTAGGAGCGAGGTTGTGTTGGCTCTTAGATGAAGTTCCATATTTCAGAGTTTAAAATTTTCTCTGGTGTCTTCATTTTGTCTCCCTGTTGTATTTTGTTTTCTTAGGGATCCTCCTTACACCTTGCTGATCTTTTCAAATATAATCACGTATCGAGGTTCCTTACCGTTGTGGTATAAAATGTTTAGGGGAGGTGAAGTGTTCTTTAGTCACAGCTATGAGTAGGTCTCACTCTGTTGCTGAGCCTGTCCCAGTCACAGTATCTCTCAGCTTCTGTTTTCAACCCCCTGGGTAAGATAGGAAGGGTAGAGGGGTAGAGTTGGGTGCTGTCCTTTCCCCAGGTCAGTTAGGCTGTGGTTGTAAACTGGTTCCCTGAACGGTGGCCTTTGTAAAAATGAACCGAATGATGTGGGCCCATTTTCAAATGGTTACTTACGTTTTCCCTCCTTCAGAAGGAGAAGGATGGGATTTTTCTTGGATCTTTGTAGGGAGATGTTGGGACTCTTGGAAGTTAAACTCACAAAATATGAGATCCTCCCTAATTCTGGGGTTCCAGGAGCTTTTAATCTCATAAGCTATCCATGCTTAGTCTCCATTGTGGTCAGTTACCCTTGAAATGCTGTTAGGTGTTGGCTCCAGTGGCATTTTCTGCTCTGTTAGCTATGATTCTCTTTATCTGCCTGACTCCAGCTTCGGGCTTGTGGTTTACCTGTGATCCAAATTCTCTGAAGGATCTGAAAAGAGCTATTAATTTTTAGTTTACAACTTTTTTTTTCTTATTGTGAAGATAGAAATGATGGCTTCTAAAACTTTTCTATATAGTACCAGAAAGTAAAAGCTATATATTTCTGTTTAATTCATTAAAAATTAGGGGAATATAATGTCTATAAAGTTAAAGATGTTTGTTCTGCCCCTTCCCTCACCTGGTCTTGACTGGCCTTCCCTTCCTTTCTTGCCTTAGAACTTCATTTCCATTAAAACCATTAGTGGTACAGGACAAGTTGGGCTGAAAGATATATCCTGTGGAGGGTGGGGCAGTTAGGGTGTCAGCCAAAGCAAAATGGGAGTGTGCACACAGCAGGGTAGATGGAGAGAACAGGGCTTCAGCTTGAGACAGATGATCAATGCTGACATCAATAGTTATGGAATAAACAGAAATTGTGGGACACAATAGGATGCAACAAAAAGACCCCATCTTCACTTTTGTGATGTCTTCACAATTATTAATAACTTGAATATAATGAAGTTATACTGAAAAGACCCAATCTGAGGAACACTGTATAAAATATGTGGCTTGTCATCTTCAAAAGTATCCAGGGTCATGACCGTCAAGGAGGGAATTGGAGCTGTTCCTGACTAAAGGAGATGAAAGAAGCACATCACCTAAATGTAAGTCATGATTCTGACCTGAGTACTTTGCTATAAAAGACAATATTGGCAAAACTGGTGAAACCTGAGTGGGGTTTGAGGATGAGTAATATATCAGTAATATATCTATGTTCGTTTCCTGATTTTGATGATGGCATTGTAGTGTTGTGGAAGAATCACAAGGGAAAAAAAAATATTTTGTTAAGTTGAATATCAGGTCAACAATTTGCTTTCAAAGAACAGAAAAAAATTATTTGCAAGTTTTATGTGATTCTTTCAAAATCTGCAAAAAAAAAAAAAATCAAAAATGATTCCAATAAGGGATGAAAGGTACAAGTGACCATCTGAGTCATTCTGAATGAGTTCCTTCTTCACAGCTGGTGGCTAATACCACTTCATTGGTTCTTCTGGTTTTGGTTAGCTTGTTTTTTGCACATATTTTTCCCTCTGTAGAGACATGACACCCGATTAGACATATGCAATTTAAGACCATTGAAGTCATGATGAAGGTTTTGTAGTCTATCATAGATGCATAGCTTAGAATTCCCTGTCTCTTATTTAGATCTGGAAAAGAATCATATAGCTGTTTGGTCTTAATCATATTATAAATAATATTAACAATGCAAACAAATCTAAAAACTATAAAAGCTATTATCTCCAGAAAAATTCAGGTTCAGTGAAATATTTTTATTTTGCCCCTCCTTAAAAACAACATTAATCTCCATAAAGTTCTTGACAACAGTTCAATCTGCATATGTTCTGCAAATACCTTTATTTATTATGACTCTCAAACGGCAACTATAAAAGGGAAGAAAGGTATCCAAATTTTTCTGAATGTTTAAAAAGATAATTTAAAGAATAAGCTAGCTTTGTATTTCATGTATTATAGTTATTGTTTGCAATGCCAGTACTCATATTACAGAAAACTATTGTTTTTAAAAAAGGTTAAATTTTAAGTATATTTTAAAAGGCAGGAAACAATATGGCTGGTCTATTCTATAAACTACTTCTTGGCTAGACATTAGCAAAGTTTGTCTGGCCAGCTGGTGTATTTTTAGTATTTTTATTTTGAATAGATAAAATTATAAATGATTTTTGGTAATAAAATATATACATTTTAAAATTATCGAATGTATTACCACTCTTCCTCAGTACAGGAAGTAGTCTGAAACCCACTTTAGAGATGTAAAAACTGAGGCTCACAGATACCTACTGACTGGTAGGTGCCATAGGGCAATTGTAAGATTATACCAAATAATTAGCAGGTTATAGAAAAAGCAGAATAGTTTCCATTGGAACAAATAGTAGCATATATTCATGAATGTATATGTCCATTTTTCACTTATTGTGTCAATAAATATTTATTAAGCACATAATTTAGATACTGAACTTTACCATCATTTTTGCTTGATGCTGTTTATACCCAGTTTTGAAACACTAGCCAGAAGCAGTCAGATTCTTTTCTTGATCAACTGAAGATTTTTACACTCCAGAGTAATTATGCACCTTCCCCATAGCCCCAGATTCAGACCCCAGAAAATTAGAAGCAATCACTCTGTCCTGGAGACAATAAAATCATTTAAATATCCAATACATAGGAATTCTGGAAACCTAGCTAAATGCAACCCATTAGACACACAGAAGCTACACTTATAGCTCCAGCATTCTGTTATTCTGTCCCAAGGAGCAACAGGCTATGTGTCCCAGGGTGTCAGCCTCCTCTACTTTGGAATAGCTCCAAACACAGAGTTCTGCCTTTCATCTGTCTGAGTACCACTGTGTTTTGTCTTACCATTGAAGGAATCTTTGAATCTTCTAAAATAAGGAGATATAATGATGAACAAAATCCGGACCCTGATCTAAGAGAGCTTTCATACTTATTGGGAAGACAGACAGCTGTCAATCTTAACCCAGGAAAATTTTTATTTCCAAGCATGATTTCAGTCATTATTAGAAGTCAGATGACAGGTATGAAAGGCGGGGAGAGAATGTTCTAGAAAAAGTCTAAATACATAGCAAAGACTGGGAGATAAGAGAAAGCTGTTCATATTCACAGAGCATAAGGTGCATGATCAGAAAAGCTTGCAAGCGAGGGTGGTGGGGGATGACATTAGTTGAGCAGGAGCAGACTCTACTGTGCATTTTTACACAATGGTAAGAATGGTAAGAATGTGGACCCCACCTTGAGGCCAATGGCAAACCACTAGCGAGTATTAGGAGAAAAACTGGCCATGATCCGCACAGTATTTTGAAACATCATTTTGATGTTAACATGAAAAATGAATTGGGAAATTTTAAGGGGGACTTTAAATTGTGCACAGGAGTGATAGTCAGGAAAGCAGTAATACTGGCTACAGTGGATGGTGGTGTGACCCAGAGTAATGGCAGTAGGGTAGAGGGTATGGCCGTGACTGAACTGTGGCAGGCAGAGATAGGCTTTATAGTACGTGTACACAGTTTGTTTCCTGATTAAAGGTTTTCAGGGACTTTTATTTTTCAACTTCTGACATGGCTCTAATATATCCTGTTATCTTTTAGTAGGTATTGGCTTCAGTTCAGAGTTTTTATAAAAATGATCTTATTGAAACCCTTCAGCCTAAACCAAACCTTAATCAAAAACATAGTTCCTTCAGATTCTTCCAATGCAAATTTATACAGTAGTAAAAAATGCTGCCTTAAATTAGCTTTAATCTTCATTTATATCGTATCATTTACAATTGAGTTAACTTGTTAAATATAATTGATTACAGATTAAGCTTTCCAGGGAATAAATATATCCTCTCATGTAAAATGAAAATCAAGAAGGAAAATCAAAGCACTTGATGCAAGTGAATCCTAAACAGTCTACTGGAACAAGAGGAAGAAAGTTTTTCTTATATGTTCTATCTATAATGACCAAAAATGTACTTTTTGATATTCAACTACCAATAGCTGGCACATACCAAGAGTTTGTCCCAAATTATCTGTCTTTAAAAAAATATTCTTTCTATAGACTTGGAAAATTATGGTTGCAATTAAAATTTTAGTAGCATACATAGTTTATTTATTTGAAGTAAGCAATTGGTTAAGAAATTATGGAAGGACAAAGTATTCTTCTGGGAATATGGCAAAACTTTTTTAGGTTGAGAATTTCTTTTCCTAAAAGTTGACCTTCATTCTGATTTCTTCATCTGTTTTTTAACAAACCACACCCCCAAACATTACACAGAAGGAAACAGGCAGACTGTTCCCCACTATCTCCTTGCCATTCTAAGGTCCTCAGATGGCCTTGGAGATAACACTATGATTTCACAGATACAAACTATTTCAGCGATTGCCAGCTGGGTCATTAATCACATTGCAGAATCCATAAATAGAATCATCATTAATCTCCCAGAAACCCTTGAGAAATCTAGAATATAAAGTGAGTCACACACAATTAGAAAAATCATGCTGCATTTCAGGAGAGGAGGGCAAAGGTCTCCCAATGATAAAACTACATGTATAATGAAGAACCTACTGAGTACAGGTTTAACAGTGAAAAAATACTTTGCTACCTTGTCACCATGTGCCTGTTGTCTTGTATAGGGTATCAGTCCCCTAGAGCTATACTTGATAACTAACCAGTAAAAATATTTCCAACTTACTAGTTCAAATTCAAAAAATCAAAAGGACTAGAATTTAGGAGGAAACATCTTTAAAACTAGTTATAATATTTTATGCATGTATCTATAATTTGGAAAAAACAATTTATGCTTAATGAATACTGTTGACCTGCATTTTTATACCTGAATCCAGAGACTTTCTTCATTTTTAATGTTTTTAATTCTGAGATATTTGTAGGTTCACATGGAGTTAAGAGAAATCCTATGTACCTTTTACCCAGTTTCACTCAAAAATAATATCCTGCAAAAAGTATAGTACAAGATCATAATCAGGATATTGACATTTGTATAGTCCACTGCTATACAAATATAGCTGTTAGAGCTATATTTTTAACAACTGAGGAACATACCCCAAATTGGACTATTTCCCTCTCACCTCATATTTTTCTCCATGCTATATACTCTTGCATTAATGCTTTAGATGCTTGGACAAACCATTTGCCATTTGCTGAGAAAAGGAATGAAGGAGAAATAGCAGGTACCTCGGGGCACAGGTTGGAGGGAAGAGTTTGAGCATGTTGATCTGGAGTTCCTGCAGGACACCCAGTTTGAGATGCTTAGCAAGTATTTGACCGGATAACTCTGTGCTTCAAATCTGAACTCTGCCATGGCTAGCTGGAAAGCAAGCATTAAAATCAGGCCAAAGAAGCCAAGAAAAACATGACTAGTTTTAAGGAAGAAAAAAAATGCTATCAACAACAGTGGACACATCTTTTCCAGAATGCCCCTCTAGGAAATCTATTCTCCTTTTATTTCTTGGGGTTTCTATTTACCACTCTTGTTGGCCTTTATAGTGAAATGTCAAGAATACAAAGATTGATTTGGTTTTGTCTGGGGACAGAGTTTATTTTAAAGATGCTAACAAATTCAAGTAGTGCAGAATATAGTTTCTATAATATAAAATTTCAAACAGCCAGTTACTGTTCTCCCATCCCTTTGAAGGGGCCCAAACTAAACAACTCCACATTCATTACAAAAGACCTCTGTAGAAGTAACTTATTATGCATCATTTAAAAAGAGTAGAAGAACACAAATCCAGGAATCCTTTGGAATTTCAGACTGTATAAATAGCTCTTCAGTGAATGACAACTTAAGCTGTGCTATGCAAAAAGCATGGCAGAGACAATAAATTATTTGAACTGAGTTGGTTTTTCCATATTATTCTAACCCTTGAGCATCATAGGAACAATTTCCCTTTGCTATATTTCTATACTAAAGTCCAAGGGTAATATTTAGAGTGATTTCCCACGAGCTCTTGTGATGATCTGCATTATTAAAAACGATTATTTCCAACCAGAGGCCATATCTGCCAGCCGCGAGGCAGGCGGGAAGCATTGTGTGAGCTCCTGGCTCTGGGAGCACTGCTGTAGATCCCTGGACAAAGTGCCAGCAACTTTTTTCACCTGACTGGAGGGTTTGGAAGTGGTTTTCCTTTGTGTCTGCAACCCATTTTCACAAAATAGTTTCTGTATTTAGTTAAAACCAGGATAACAGAAGATGTGGCCTTTGAGAATGGTTGTTTCGTCAAGTTAAGTGTTCCTGGCAAACTTTAAACGATGCAGGACTGCATCCTTTGTGGATTTTTCTGGCCAAAGTAATGTAATATATGGCACAACTGCAGGTAGATGCACAGATTGAATGTGGGGTGACAACAAGCAGCAGGGATTTGTATGGAGACTAGAAATATTAAGTGTATTTTATTAAACATTAGATGATACCAATAACTGCCCAAATCATACCTGTGCCTCTGATGCTCTTTATCGATCTAAGCCTTTTCCCAAGAATATTTCTAACCTACTCCCAGAGCCTACGCTATGAATGTAAGTGGTAGGAAACTTGGCAGCAGAGATGGTCAGGGGAAATTCCCTCCAGGAACCCCAGAGGACCTTAGCTTCTAAACATCTCTACCCCTGTGTCTAATGCCTCTTCCGCTGGCTTCAGTCAATGCCAATCTTAAACACAACTCCCTTCACTCTCTTTTATAAGTAATCCAAAACATGTAGCATGTTCGTCTGAATCTTTATGGGATTCTAGGTTGGGGTAGGTGGACAGCAGCCCACTGCCCATTGGCATTTCATTTAAAACATAATGTCTCTTTGCCAAGTCAAGAGGTCATACAACTCAAATCATTCATCCCACATGGTATTTAGCATTTTTTCTTCTCCTTTTGCTCTTTGAAGGATTCCTTTCTTTTTTTCATCTGTACTGGGGACCTTTACTAGTCCAACTGCCATAGGTCTTTCAAAATATCTTCACAGATTGGGCATGGTGGCATACACCTGTAACCCCAGTCACTTGGGAGCCTGAGGCAGGAGTATCACAGGTTTGAGGCTAGCCTGGGGAACTTGGCAAGATCCTGTATCAAAATAGAAAAATAAAAAGGATCTGGGGACAAAGCTCAGTGGTCAAGTGCCCCTGGGTTCAATACCCACTATCCAAAAAAGAATAAAATATTTTAAAATTATGAAAAAAAAAACTCAGCTTGTTCTAAAAAGAGATTTTGTATCAGGTGTTCAGAAAACTCAATTTTGTTCATATTGTTAGGCTAAAATAATAATGACCTCAGAAGCAAAGAAAGAAGAAAAGTATATCTCATATTTTCATCTCAGAAATTATTTAATGCAGAGAGCAATATTTCACAGAAAGAAGGGAGTATATTCTGGGGGAAGGGGTTGGAAGGAGGCAAAACTCAAAGGCAACCAAGGCCAAAACTTATATGTGATAAACTAGCCTGGCCCTTTGACTTGCACTTTCTACTAATTGGTATCCGGTATGTTTAAGATGTCCTGGGAGAGTGACTGTTGAGTCAAGTTATGCAAGAGGTATCTTTATGTTTTCCAATTATCATTTCAGAATGTACATTTCACCTCCCTAAATTAGCATTTCTTCTCTTCAAATCCAATGTCTTCTTGATATATACATTCCCATAAATACTTACCTATTGTTGGGCCTTACAGGAACCCCTCTTCATATTCAGAAAATAAATATAAGGTACTATTTCAAAAAGCAAAATCCTTTAATATTGAATACTATCTATGTCAATGTGAGAAAAATCCCTCAATAGAGGGTAAGAGTGAAATATTGTCACAGGTATGGCTTGATAAATATTTTAAGTGTATGGTGTGCCCATCTTTTTCTCCTTCTTTCTCTCTGTTTCTCCATCTCCATCCTTCTGAATCTCCATCCCTTTCATCTGTATCATGAATACTGTTAACTTCTACCATCCACAGTAATCAATATTATTTTTTTGAGCATTTCACCTCCAATTTCTAAATATCAATGCTTAGAAACTATCCAAATGGCCTGTTAAAGAAGTGGTGACTGCCTAAGTGTGGTTAAACCTGAGTTTGTGAAGGGACCACAGACAGAGCCCACAGGGGCCCTTAGCATAGTCTTTTCTTTAAAGACCTCCATTGAGAGTGAGAAGGGAATGAAGAAGGGCCAACATTTTTCACTTGTGCAAAGAAGAAGCAGGAAGTTGCTTTCATCCTGCTTTGCTTAATTATTGCAGAAAGCAGAAGAGGAAAGGAGAAAGCAGGGGAAAAGAGCTGGATAGCTATCAAAAGGATGATCACTTAAAATTTCCTCTTTCCATTGTCTATTTCTATCAACTAGTGGGAAACTGCCAACTGCTTCTTGAAATTAACCTTCTTTTATGCTCCGAGCACACACAAGATCTGTTTAGAGACAACTCTATGAAGTCACTGTTATCTCAGGAAGAAAACTGATTCAGAGTCTCACAGCTAAATGGAGGCAATGAGGGGGAAATGGATGGCAAGAAATAAATAAGTCCTCGAACTACAGAACAGATTTCAAACATTGTGATTTCATGTGGGCATGGTAACTAAACTTTCTGAAAATTTAAAATTAAAACTCACATAGCATTTTGGAGTTATAAATTATCTTGAAGAGAGAAAACTATAACCATTCACATGAAGAAACTGGAGCCCATGGGGATGAACAGATTTGTTCTTACATTTAATAACAGTTATTCACTTTGACCTTCAATCCAGGTTATCACCTGAATGTCAGACCAAGGGACTTTAGAGAAGAACTTAGTGTCAGTTATGAACATAAATCCTTTTTATGTGTTCAGGGGCATATACATAGATTATTGTGCATTTATTAACAACATTTACTAGGACCACTAGTTATTTAAACAATATTCTTAGATTTACACTTTAAAAAAAGAAAATAAGCAAAATTGAGTGTAAAGAACAGTATTATCATATTTTCAACTGCATGTGCTTCATATGTGCAGAGAAGAAAATAAAGGCAAATAAAATAATAGAAGTCAGTGTTCTGGCCTCCAAATGATGGACATTTAATATTTTTAAAAAACTGAGTAGTTACCATCTCTGATTTCCTCATGCTTATAATTTTTTTTTAAAAAATCTGAATTTTTAGCAAACTCAAGAGTCACCTTTTCTTTTTAATCTAATTAATAGCCAGAAAACCTTGGGCAAGTTACTTAACCTGTTGTGAAGATCAGATGAGGTATTTTATGTAAAAATACTTACTCTGGCATCTGGCATATAATCAGTACAGTGTTAGCTGTTTTTATTGGTAGCAAGCATTTTTTAAATGAAAAGAGTAAAAAGGAAAGGATCACCTATATCAGAGAAAATGTAGGGTTTAGCTACAAGCATCAGTTCACTGTAAGCAACAGCTGGTCTCTTTATAGGGCTTAGAATACAGATTACATAAAAAATATATATAGGAAGAGGAAAAGGGTAAAAACTTTCAAAGTTCACCAGTTGTAGCCTACAGCATTTCACTCAAGCTCATTAGGAAGTTTACATTTATAATGTAATCTCTTTGAAACAGATTTGATTTTTTTTAGTAAGGATCTTGTAAATTAGAACTTTCCCAGGGGGCTAACCTAATACAAGTTGTTCCAAAGGTGGAATTCCTTCTGAGCAAATATCTCAGAGCAGGAGAAAAATGGTTCTCTACGACTGCAGCGTACTGGTTTATATAATTAGCAGTGAATATCGGAATACCAGAGGGCAGCGTTAGCAATTAATAATACCCTTGCCTTCAGAACTGCATTTAGCAAAAGAAAGACATTTAACATTTAACCTACATAAAAGAACTGTGCAAATTAGCAGTACATTGTCTCAGTCCAGCTGTTGTAAAGTATTACCATATGGCTTTATGGTACACCTTTATATTACCTTGGAGATTAAAAAGCCTTTTAAAAAATACTATTTCCTAAGGTTGTTCTGTGCTACACAAAAAATATCAGTGCATATATATATTTGGGGGAAAGTGGTTAATGTATTGAAGGTTATAGTTTACACCCTTACCTTTTCCTACAACTTCACCTAGCCAAGATTCCTAGGGATGAAGTCATACTTACATCAAGTAAAGCCATTCAGAAGTGAATTAAATTCTGCTTCCAAACAACAATGCATTCAAGGACATGAGTTGTAGGAAGGGCCATGCAATGAACGAGGGAGAGCAGCCACAGCAGTTTCTTTTTAGTTCAACTTGATATGAAAACAGAGCCCTTAGCAATGATAGACTGAGGAGCATCTAAAACAGTTACCCCCCATTGCCTGGCACCACCTTGGCACCTGTAGATGATGGACACCTCTGCATGCATACATTTTAAAGTGTCATTCAGATAGAGTCTTATGAGTTTGCTTTGTGCAGACCATTCGAATGCACTGGCACAGATTATTCAGGAAAACTGGTGATGGCATGAGTATGAGACATGAGATAAGCCTTCTCTAAAATCTGCTGCTAAAAGTAAGGGAACAGATTTGAGGCCACTAAGGAAAAGGAACAATCAGACAAATGTTTTCTGATCACCTCTACAAGTGGAAAACTTTTTATTCCAACATGATCAAGATAATTTTTAATTTTTTAACCCACATAAAACTAATTCTCACAAAAAACAATATACCTCATGTATTTTAATTTAAAGCATAAATAAATGTGTATTTTGGCTACAAAAAACTAATGTGAGACAATGATTTTTCACTGTAAAATCAGGTCCTCAAACTTTTCCAGTAAAGGCCTGGGCGGTAAATAATGTCCATTTTGAAGGTGATGGTTGTTGGCCTCTGATAGTACTGCTGAGCTGAGGCAGATTCTCCTGCTCTCCTTCCTGCTGTTTTTCCTCCCCTTCCTCCCTCTTTTGTTTCTTCTCTTTTCTTTTCTTCTTTTTACAACCATGTAAAAATATAAAAGCCATTCTTAGCTCACAGAGCATATAAACACAGGCTGTGGACATTCTAGACACACACCATAGTTGTGACATCCAATAGGCAGCTTCCCTGTTGGTATTCTGTTTTCTTCCGTGCACAAGCCACACAAGTGATGGATCCGTAAGTTCTAAATTATTTTTCTTTTAATTAGAAATGCAAATTTTAAGTAAACCATCTAAAAACAAATAAAAAGCACTAGGAATACAGAATCTTTGAATGTTTTGTTCTCTTTTTCTGACTTTCACAACATCTTCACTCATACCTTACATTATAGTGTTTTATTATAGCTACTTATTTTACACAGACTTTCTACAATATTCAGCTTCATTTTTCTAGAAACAGCTCTTTCACTTCTTTATTTCATAAGCTTGACTATTACTCAATTTACTTAGAATAATAA
>JAJEJO010001702.1:67920-88319 GCA_020662805.1 Glaucomys volans
GGGTAATCCTGTGAGTCACTTGAAGTGCAGGTTGATTCAGAAAGTTATATGGAATTGCTTGGGCACTATGCTAAGAAATTTGTATATGTTAAATGGTGGGGGAGATACTGTCCCACAATAGAATAAAAATAGCTAATATATATATAACTATATATATATCATATCCATGTGTAATATATATGTATATCAGTCTTAATCTATACCAAGCAATTTTTTGTACCAAGAAATTTTATATACATATTCTTATTTACTTCTCACTGTGGCTCTGTGCTGTAGGGGTATCAATATCCTATCTCTGATATTTATAGACATGTGATCTTACCCAAGTTGACTCAGTTTCCCCATAACTTAACAGATGCTCCCTAATGTAAGATCTATTCTTTATATTTACAGTATAATTTAAGCACTGGGGCTACAGCAGTGTTAAGACCAGTTGTTCTCCAAGGGTGGTAATTGGCCCAGCAGCAGCAACAACACTCAGAAAGGGTTAGAAATAGACATTCTTGGGCCACATCAAAGATTAACCCAGTGTGAAACTCTGGAGTTGGTACTTGGCAATCTGTTTTAACAAGCTCTCCAGATGGCTCTAATACATGCTGAAGTCTGAGATCCACTATTTTGGGATATAATATCCCATCCTCCTCCAGGAAGGTTTTTTGTTGTTTGTTTGTTTTTTGTATATGTGTGTTACTGTGGATTAAGCCTAGGGCCTCAGACATGCTAGGCAAGCACTCTATTACTGAGCTACATTCCTGGCCCCTTTTCTTAATAAAATATTTTGAGACAGGGTCTTGCTAAGTTGTCCAGGCTGGCCTCAAACTTGGGATCCTCCTGACTCAGCCTCTTAATAGCTAGGATTACAGGTATGTGCCAAGACACCTGGCTTGGAGTTTACATTTTAATAAAGTGTTGTGAACATTTTTGTAGCTAATACATATAGAAGCACTCAGAGTTCTTCCAGGTATAGATTTGGCAGTTATTAAATGTTTGTGTTGTTATTGCTACTAGGAGTATTCCAACAAACACCATAGCTATGAAGTGGACAATGTTGTAGAATTCTTTCATTAGACATAAATAACTTTGTTCTATATTTACATCATGAATATGGATAACATCAGTCATAAATAAATAGATGACCCAGGGTAAATTACGAAAGGTCATTTTATAAATTTCAGAGAAGAAAATGATCATTTAAGAGTTAAAAATAAGAGTGGGACAGGCAACAGAAATAACAACTATGAAACCTGAACTCAAGAAAACTATTGTGTGTTCTATTTAAGGCACAACTGTACTCACCCCACTCAATTATTGCTTCGTGGAAATGCAAGCACACAGTGCCAGGTTTGCAATTTTTCAAGTGAAGCTGGAAATATTAAGTTTTATATAGTGTCCTGGCTTTTGCATGTTTAAAACTAATTCAAATTTTAGGTCTAATCAAACACTTCTGCAGGCTCAAGGGCCATGGGTATGCAACTTTTAATTTCACCAGCTCCTCTTCATTTTACATGCCTGCAAAAGAGGGCCTAGAGGAACACACAAACTCACTGAAGATCATGAGACTCAAAGAGGAACAGGAGCAGGAATGTATGGCTCTCTTTTCACTACAAGGCCTTGTTTAGCCTTATTCCCATTCTGAAGGACATTTACCTAAATCGTTGGATTGAGCAGGATGTGGGGAGGAGCAGAGATGAAACTGTATGTAAGAAACTGTGGCACAAAATAGGATTTAATAAATGCACACTGTGTGAAATTCCAACGTGAATTAGAACCTCACAAATACCTAATTTTTAAACTATTTAAATCCTTAAGAAAGCTTTGTTTGTTTGGTCTTTTAATATGCCAATCTGATTTGATTCTTGGTTTTAGTTTTATTAAGGAAAATTTATATTGCTTCTTACTTTCTGCAAATATATTTTGTTCATCTTTCTTTCTTCCTTTTCTTGCTCCCTGGTGGCTTGCCTTAAATCACAAAACTCTAAGAATTTTGATTTGTAAATAGTGCTTGCATGCAATTGAGAAAAGACCCTTCATTTGTATGAAAAGAGTTGAAAGCCTCGCAGATCTACACAGGCCAAGTTCCATATGAGGCACCTCACCCTGCACCCAGTATGGCATTTCCAGGCCCCAAATGAAGTTAAAGTTAGCTATACTATACACCATCATTCAAACTTGTTTAGATTTTTTTCTTTTGATTCATGCCTTTGCTGCATTTTGTACATCCTCCTGACCATTCTTAGCAGCTGTAACAACACTTGTGGTATTACCAGTAATTTGCAACTTATCAAACATGATTGAACCTTGTTCTTTTGTGTAAACGAAACGGAACTCTTTGGTTGGCTTTCTTTATACTTTGGACATAGTGTAAAGGAAATGGAGACTATATTTGCATGCCAGACAATGAAACATAACACACAGTGTATACATGCCTTTGACATTGTAATTACTGGCTGTTGTTTAGATTCCATGTATGGTCACTGGCTTTGGCTGTGTTGAAATCAGCTGTATCAACATTTAATCAAAGTCTTATAGATTTTGGTTGTATATTTTTCTAACGTCAAAATAGAAATGCAGAGACTAAAAAATAGGCTGGAAGGAATGGAAATGTGTGTGATACATTGCAAAATTAATGAGCATTCGTGGTATAATAAATGAAGTTTTTTTCTGATTTTTCCAGTAATGAAATCAAACATCACATGGAGCTCATTTAAAATTAGAATTATTTCTCTAGCATTTCAGCAGCTTCTAATTAATTTTGCTCCAGTTTATACTCAAAATAGTCCCCTTCACAACATATTTTATTGAGGTATTTTCTGATCTACAATGAAATGTTAAAAAGAAAATAATTATAGGATTTCCCCTGAAAAATGTAATAGGTAACTCTTAGAAATCATGTGTAGAATGTACAACTGATACCATATTATTTAATACCATATAATATGGTGGCATAAAACACCATAATGCCCAATATTACCTTATTCCTGAAGAATAGGATAAATTTCTGTAGATTTATACATGGGACTCCAAAAGTTTCAAGAGCAAGATTTTGGTATTTTTCTTTCCTTAGTGGGGTGGTTGAAGAGTGAGGGAGGCAATGGTCTGTTTCCAAATCCAGGCCTATTGCTTTATGCTTTTTCAGAAAACTCCCAGGAAAATGTTCTTTCCCATCTGTTACTGCCCAGACCCTGCTTGACTATACAGGGGTCTCCATCAAATTCAGTGTTATGAAACCATATGCCCGTAACAAAATTCTGAATGTATTGGCTGACTCATATGCTACATGATACTATATTCAGCCTTATCTTTCAAATATACAGAATCATAGAAGTCTTACAATGCTATATAATTGCAATTATGGTATAAACGTAATGCATATTTGATGTGTGTTTATTCATTTGAAAATTATCATGTACCTATGATATGCAAAGAACTAGAATAGTTGCTATAGGAAATTTAATGGTAACCAAGCCCCAAATCTGTCTTCCATGAGTTCATGATCACACAATAAATAGTAATCATACAACATAGAAAGCAAGTCATGCAGAAACATGAGCATATCATGTGGGATTTCAGAAAATGAGAGGAATTGCTTCCAGTCATAATGATCAGGGAGTCTTCATGGTGGAAGATATTGAGGAACAGGGATGTTCAGGGTTGAAGGAACTACCACTGACATAAGTTCTAGAAAATGGGTTGACAAAGATGAGTTTAGGACATGGGTCCATGAATTTAAAAACACAATCAAAAACATTGTTTAAGACTAGAATAATACATGGGAGAAGGAAAACATCAGAGGTACAAAAGCAAAAGCAAGAAGCTGCTGCAATAATAAGCAATAACAGGAGAGAAGAGGCAGGGTGGCTGACATGTGAACCACGATGAATGCGAAAGATAGTTGCAGAATTAAGAAAGGAAGCTACAAACATTTAGTTGACTAAAATTTCAAGCTTTCATGATTATGAGAAAGATGGACCATTGATGTTAGAAATATTTAAAAGATGGCCCAGGAAGACAGAAAAGGAGTTTCAGATGGGGATATATAAAATCCACAAGTGGGAGTAAGCTAGCTATTGTGTTCAGCTCACACCTAGGATGTAGAACAGAGGTAGAGATGCAGATTCACGAGGAGTTGTCCACTGGTGGGGAAAATCATCACAGGATTATAAGGAGTCAAGAATAGAACCTTGAGTAAAAGGAGGAAGTCAAAGTAATTACGGATCCTGTCAGACCCAGAGAAACAAGCAGAGACTCTTAGGGAGAAGTCAAGAGAAGAGATTTTCAAGAAGAGCTTCATTTCAACAATGAGTTTTTGAAGGAATATGGGAAGAATATGGACTAAAAAACAGTTTCATAAATAAGGAAATATTGGCATGTTTTTGTACATTTGCTGACAAAAAGTTTTTCTTAGATTGGTCAGGCAGAAACCAATGCAAGAATTAGTAATGGACAAAGTTAAACTAAGATGATAGACGTTTTTTGAGAATTGTAGAGAGGAAGTACCAGGGACATCCTTTTTCCATTCCTCTTTATAGGAAAGCATTTTAAGCACCAATAATTATATAAACTAAAGTGTGCTTGCTGAAGAATTCTGTGATTCCAATAACGACTGAGCCAATACCTCAAAGTGATTTATTTCTTTTTTGTTCTTTGCAATATTGGAGATCAAACTCTGACTGCTTTACCACCCAGCTACATCCTCACCCCTTTTTATTTTCAGTTTCACTCTTGCTGAGGCTGGCCACAAACTTGCAATCTTCTTCCTCAGCCTCCTGGGTACCTAGGATTACAGGGGGGCACCACTGTACCCCAATTCTAAAAGTGATTTTAAAATATGAAGCGCAATTATATCTATTCACTCTTATTATCATCTACATAATAAAGTGATTCCCAGGGCAACTGTTCTACTTAGCTATTCTCTATCTGCTGAGTTTGGTCCATGCATCTTAAAAGTGGCCCTTAGAACCCTGGGTGGGGTTAGCAAATCAAATGCAAGGATAAGTCAAATCCAATATCTTTAATTATAAAGATATTAGGAAAGGTTTGTCTGCAACATAAGAGACTAAAAAGACATAGGAAGTATTTGTTTTATTTAATCGAAAGAAACACAATTGTATTTGAAACTGAAAAGAAGGACTATTTAGAACTTTAGATTACGTAGAGGGAAATGAGAGGAAGGAGGGGAGAGGGCATGAAAAATGGTGGAATGAGACAGACATCATTACACTATGTACATGTATGATTACATGAATGGTGTGAATGTACATTGTGCACAACCATAGAAATGAAAAGTTGTACCCCATTTGTGTATGATAAGTTCTCTCAGGATATATAAGAAAAAAAGGAACCAAGGGCACTGTTAAGAGTCTTACATCTGGAAAGAGGGTCTATTTCTTCCCCTGATGCAATATTGAAGAGAAACTTAATGGTATAGAGAAGTTGAAAATGAATAGAGAAGTATTTGACATAAATATAATTCTGTGTAAAGCTAAGGAATCCATAGTACACTGACATAAAAATATCAAATTCCTTTTACATTTTTAAATATCAAATTCTATATTTAACATTCTCTACCCAGTTTAGAGCATAGTCAGCTTTGCACTTTGGACAATATATGAATATTAATCACTTGACGCTTTGCCAGACATCACTATCCGGGCTACCGTGGATTGGTTATTTTTGCTGTCAAGCTCCACAAAGCAGGGGAGCAATTTAACAGGAAGTCTGACTTTCAATTATTAGATTAGGACTTTTCTTTTTTCTTTTCTTTCTTTTTTCCTTTTTTTTTTTTTTTTTTTTTTTACTAAGTTTAACAGTATTCTCTAAATACAAATAAATATAAATTGATGTTAATATACAAATTTAAACAAATTATATTTATATATTAATTCTGCTAATGAGAACTTAAAGCCTGGATTTTATAAAAGCCAAAGTTAGCAACAAATTTACAACTACTCCTTTGGAATTTGAATGAAACATCGTTTGTCAATAGGCAGAAGTTAAAGTAGCTCATACACAAGATGGAATGACTAAGTCTTTGGGGAAAGCATTTAAAACATGACTAACTTTCAAGGATATTTCAGAGACTATCTTTGTTTTCTGAACATGGGAAACAATGTTTCAAATCTAGAGTGCTCCCTTGTAATAGCTTACCTCTTTCAAAGAGGATTTCCCTATGGGGTAGTCTTCCCTTTTTTGTAACCAGAACACTGCCATGTGACAGGAGTTGCTGTGGTTAAGGCAGCTGGAAGGCTGGCACAGAGATGCACTGGAGACCATTTCTTCACCACAGAAGAAGCATGATGTGGGGAAGTATTATAACCAGTGCTTAACCTAGTTTAAAAATCATTTAACATCTAGCATTGACCATTGACACCTACTATGTGCCTGGCACAGGAGATTAGGATCTACCAGTAAACGAAACACATGAATCCCAGATGTCATTGAGCTTGTTCTCTCTCTCCCTCTCTTTCCTGGAGATTCAACCCAGGGGCACTTAACCACTGAGCCCACCTCCAGCCCATTCATTTTTTTTTTTCAATTTTGAGAGAGTGTCTTATCAAGTTACTTAGGGCCTCACTTAGTTGTTGAGGCTGGTCTTGAACTTGTGATCCTCCTACCTCAGCCTCCTAAGCCATTGGAATTGCAGGCATGTGTCACCATGCCAGGAGAGGTTACATTTTAAAAGGACAGAATTAAGAATCAGAATAAGAAAGTAGAAATTGTCTGCTTAGGGTTCACAAGTATTGTACAGAGAAAAGGGATATGAGGAAGGATGGCCTATCAAAAAAGAATGGAGACCTGAACGGAGGAGCCATGGGGAGTACAACAAGCAAACCAAATTTAAAGCATAAAAGATCTGTGACATGAACATTTCTGCCAGTTTCATGTAAAAGCAGAAAGACCAAAGGCTGTTGAAATAGTAAGCAAAGAGAAGCCAGGCGATAAAATTGTGGACATAATGTACAGTTCCTTATGGTGCATTGGAAACATGTTGACTTCTACTTTTTTGAGATGGAGAGCTACTGAGAATGTATGGAGTGACATGGTATTCTCTGGCTGCTATCGCAAAAATAGCAAAGGGAGGCAAGATCAGAAAGCAAGGAGATGGATGATGAGGATATTACAATAATCCAGGCAAGAGATGACAGTAGGTTGGACTATGATGGTGTCTGTAGGAATAGAGAAATGTACTTAGATTCCAGAAGCATTTTCATGAAAGTGTTGACAAGATATTTTGATAGATTAGATGTGAAGTGTGAAAGATAGAAGAATCCGAAATGATTCTAAGTTTTTTGGTCTGAGCAACTATAAAAATGAAACCGTTCACTTAAATGATTAAATAGAAAAGATGATTCACTAAAATAAGTAAAACAGAAGAAGGTTTGGGGTGAGCAAAAAAGTCAGAAAGGTAGTTTTGGGCACATGGGAGTTTGAGAGATGCCCATTGGTCCTACAGATGGAGATGTGTGAGCAGCTGGATTTAAGATTCCACAGTTCTGGAGAGAAGTATGGGTTGAAGACACAAATCTTGGAACCAAAGATACATTTGTGATATTATAAGCAATGATTCATCAAGGTATTGAGTATAAATAGATAAAAAAATAAATAAAAGAAGACTCATGTTTGGAATTCAGAGATGAGAAGAAGCAAAAGGAAGTGGGGAGAAAGTTACTGGAGGAATAGAAGGAAGATGAGAAGAGTGTGGGTCTTAGACACCAAGAAATCAACATATTACAGAAGGAGTGCTAATCTCTGTCAAAGGCCACAGTCAAAATCAGCATTGAAAATGACCACTGGAATTTTTAATGGCGATGTCAGTGGTGGTCTCATTAAAAGCAGTTTCAGTGAAAGTGTGGGGATGAAAGTTTGCTGAGGGTAGGCTAAACAGAGTGAAAGTAGGAAGCTGGAGACTAGAAAGCTCTCTCAAGGACAATTGCTGTCCCAAGGAGAGAAAGGGGAGTTCATGGAAGGACACAATGTTAGGAAAAGTGAATCTTCTTTTTTTTTTAGATGGAAGAATTAAGAATGTGCTTGTATGCTGATAGGAAAAAAAAAATATTTGAGTCAAATTTTAAGACACAGGAATAGAAGGCAGTGCTGCTATGATGTTCAGGAGTAGGTACATGACGATAGGGTATGGCACACAAGTGAAGGGTTTGGCCTCCATCAAGAGCACACACACTTCATCCAGTGACAGAGGAGGGAAGGCATAATACATAGGCCAAGATGCCAACAGGGCAGGCTGTAGTGGTGCATAAACAGAATTTTCTTTTAACTTTCTTAAGGGAGCTGTCATCTCTCAAGACAGAATGGGAAATGAAATGTTGGAGGCTTGAGCAGAAGGGAAAAGCATGGGAAGTCATCTAGGAGCGGCAGATTACAAATAGATGAGGGAAGTCATGGTCATGAGGTCCGGTTGAGTTCAGTGATCATAAAATTAATGTGTGACTATTTTTCATCTTTGTTTTTCCTAGTCCCATTCAATCTACTATTTGGGTACATCCAGTGAATTGACAGAGTTAGACTTAAAACAAACTTAGAATTGTTCGAATAGTTGAAAAATATTGACTACACTCTTATTTTTCAGTTGCACTATCATGAAATAGTGGTATCTATGAAATGTTCTTGATGATCAACAGTAGTGAATTATTGCTGTTCTATGACTTCAGTTCTTTATGCTATAAATTTGCCAAAGTAGATTATTTAAATTGTTTTATAATATAGTATGTGTTTAAACCAGGGTTAGCATGGTTTTTTTCTGTAAAGGGGCAACAGTGAGAATGTTAGGCATAACACACTATTTGGTATCTGTCAAAACTAGCAAGATATAGGTCTCTGTAGCAATTACCAATTCTATTGCTGTAGTCTAAGTAGCATAGACAACATGCAACTGGGATGAGTGCAGCTAGGATCTAAATAAAGTGTTATTTAAAATAACTGATGCTATGGAAAATCACAGGCCTTTAATTGCCAACCTCTGCTTTAAATTATCATAATATACCTTGCTTAAAGGTTACATGAAAACAGCTGGGCATGAATTCAATAACTATTAATTAAATACTTGGATAAAGTTAAAATTTGTGAAAACATCTACAAGTGTGCCTGGTATGAACTAAGCTATTTAGAACATTTTTCTCAGTGAAATATATTGTTGGAATCCTTAACACCCGAGGGTACTCTGCAGACCAACAGTATTATGGTTACCTTGGAACTTGTCAGAAAGCAGATCATGGGCTTCATTCCCTGACCTACTAAATCAGAGGCTGCATTTTTAAAAGAGCCCTATGTGTTTGTATTCACATTAACAGTTGAGAAGCATTAGTTTAGAAGGTGTGGTATCGAATAACTTATTAAAAATCACATATTTTAAAAAAACAGATTAATACGAAGCAAAAGAGAAATGAAAAGAGACAGAAAAAAAGAAACTATTAGAAAATGGAATATCAAAGTCCATCAAATGTTGAATGGATAAATAAAACATGATATATCCATACAATAGAATGTAATTTATCCATGGAAGAACTTTTTGTCTATACAATAGAATATAATTTATCCATGGAAGAATTTTGAGAACATTATGCTTAGTGAAAGAAACCAGTCACAAATGGTCATAGATTTTATGATTACAATTATGGAATGTCCAGAAAAGGCAAATCCATAGGAACATAGGTTAGTGGTTAGTGGCTGGGATGAAGGGAAACTGAGGAGTGACTGCTAATGAGGATGGGGTGTCTTTGGGAGTTGATGAACTTGTTCTGGAATTAGACAGTGGCAATGGTTATGCAACTCTGTAAATACACTGGAAACCACTGAATTATATACTTTAAATGATGAATTTTTGGTATGTGAATTGTAGCCCAATTTTTAAAGTCCAAAAAATTGGAAAACAAAGGCAATAATAAAAAGAGTGATGATAAAAGACATTCTAAGAATACAGGCAACAACAGGTGTTGGCGAGGATGTGGGGAAAAGGGTACACCCTTACATTGCTGGTGGGATTGCAAATAAGTGCAGCCACTCTGGAAAGCAGTGTGGAGATTCCTTAGAAAACTCAGAATGGATCCACCATTTGACCCAGCTATCTCACTCCTTGGCCTGTACCCAAAGGACTTAAAATCAGCATACTACAGTGATGCACCCACATCAATGTTCATAGCTCCTTAATTCATAATAGCTAGATTGTGGAACCAACCTAGATGCCCTTCAATAGATGAATGGATAAAGAAACTGTGGTGTATATACACAATGGAGTATTACTCAGCCATAAAGAATAATAAAATTATGGCATTTGCAGGTAAATGTATGAAGTTGGCGAGTGTCATGCAAAGTGAGATTAGCCAATCCCCAAAAATCAAAGGCTGAATGATCTCTCTGATAAGTGGATGATGATACATAATGTGGGGTGGAAGGGAGGCAAGAATGGATACAAATAGATGAGGGAAGGATGAATTGCACAGTTGGAAGGGTCTGTTTTGGTTGGGGTGGCCGGGTAAGAATAATAACATGCTCTGTGTACATGTATGATTGCACAGATGGTGTGACTCTACTTTGTGTACAACCAGAGAAACAACAACTGTACTCCATTTGTGTACAATGAATCAAAATAAATTAATTTAAAAAAGAACAATAAAAAGTCATTTGAACATGTTTCCAAGGAAAAAATAAATAAATAAATAAATAAGGCTGTGAATGTAGCTCCGTGGTTTAGCACCCCTGGGCTCAACCCCTGGAACCAAAAAAAAAAAAAAAAAAAGAATTAAAAATAAAATATTAAAAGATTAAAACAACACCTTGTTGCTTGGGTAATATTGGGTATTATTACTGTTTATTTATGAATAGTAAATAATTTTGATATTATAGATTTGGATGATTAAGTTCTAAAAACCTAGTTTTCTATTGAATTAGATGGATGATTTCTTTAACTTTTTTCCAGAAATGCATAATCTGCAGTCTTCTGGGCTATAATGTGTGGAGTGCAAAGGATTCAAACACCAGAATGGGAGAGATTTGAATTCAAATTTTGGCTAAGGAGCACTAGACTCACTTGCTATGGGTGCTAGTCAAGTCTCTGACCGTTGGTGATCTGGGGCTGGACATATCTGCTTTGCAGGGTTGTGGAGACGAATAGTGATAATGTATGAAGATGCTTGGAATAGTGAATAATTCATAGAAAACAGTCATTATATTACAAGTTATTTGACTTTTTTTCTGGTATGCCTTCATTTTTTATCCACAATGTGGATTTGTCTCTGCTCACAATTGCTTTAAAGGGCCTCCAGCATTATGTTTAATGGATATTAAATGCTGACAAGATTGCACCTTAAAAACCATGAGTCATTTGGATCAATAAATAAATCATTAAATCATTACAAAAATAAAAAAAAAATGAGTGATGAAAGTTTTTCCTCCATAGCAATTGTGTGGCAATTACATTTAAAGATTTCAAGAGTTTGGGTAAGAACAGATAAACATGAAGCAAGTATCTACAGTCATGATGGGCCTTCTTAGCTTTCAAGGGGGTTTGATTGTAAGAATGAAAAACTGCAGAGAAGTTGATTTTCAGGTTTATCTACCTTGGGTTAGGTTGACAGGAAGGTTACCTGGCATCTATTACTGAAAGATGGAGAGAGAAATACTTTCCAAGTTTGGTTTTTGTTTCACTGGGTATAAACCTGAGTATTGTCCTGTATTAACTGACACCCCAGGTGCCTACCACCAACCCCACGCTACCATACTCAAAGCCACAGACAGGCCTTCAGTCTTTTCCACTCTGTGTTCACAACAATCATAGGTCCAACCACAACATCTGAATTGCAAAATTTAGATTGTATATGTTCTAAAAGGAATCCCAACTGTTTGAGTGTTTCAGATAGGTGGGAGTCAGCAATCAGAGCCTGGGTGATGACGGAGTGAGTCATGCTGGGGAAAACACAGACTACAGTGGAATCTGCAGATGTGCCCTCACACCCCGCCACAATGGGAATCTTCACATATTTACAACCTCTACTATAATTTAGTGTCTATTCTCTTGTAGTCACAATAGGTAAAGCCCACAAGTTTCCTGAGTTGAAAATTGATTCTCAAATAAAGTTGAAAGATTAAGTAGTGAAGTGTTTACAGATGGAAAAATATTAGCAGGACATTCAATGCTAACACCTAGTAGGCTAAGATTTTTAAGATCTTCAAGGATCTCTTTCCTCCTGAAGTCTAGAGCATGGAACTCATCATTTGTGTGCAAATTTGTTTTTTGATTCAATTTTCTCTTAATTAACACAGGATAATTATACATTTTTATGTGATGTTTTAAAGTCTGTATATGTTGGTGTAATAACCAATGGCTAATTAGCACATCTGGCACCTCAAACATTTTTCAAGTCTCTATTGTGAGAAATCCTCTCTTTTAGCTATTTTGAAGTATAAGATTTTATTGTTAAGTATAGTCACTTGCTGTGCAATAAAACAAGGAAGTTTATTTCTCCTCACTGTTGCATTGTTCCTGCTGGTCAATATCTTCACCACCCCCTCTGTTTGCTACCCAATCCAGCTTCTAGTAAACAATATTCTTTTCTCAATTTCTATGATACCAACTTTTCTGCATAAGTGTCAAACCATGCAGTATTTGTCATTTTGTGTGTAGCTTTTTCATTTAATGTCTTATCCTCCACACCCATTCATGATGTTGCAAATGACAAGATTCCATCCATTTTTATGGGTATATTGTGTGTGAGAGAGTGTGTGTGTGTGTTTGTGTGTGTGTGTCCTTTTCTTTATCCATTCACTTGTCAATGGACATCAAGGTTGGTTCCATATCTTGGCTCTTGTGAATAGTGCCACAAGAAACAGGAGTCCAGGCATCTCTTTAGCATACTGATTCCTTTTTTTTTTTTTTCTCTCCCCAATCCCATGGATTCCTTTACTTCTCTCACTAAAGACTACACAGTTTTTTTCAATCAAGGCAAACAAGAGAAAAATCAATAAAATCTCCTTTTCATTACAAGTTAGGTATTATTCAATATCCTTTCAATGACTGTAGGTCTACTACCTCAATACATTATTGAGATTTTTTATTATGTTTTAGTTTTATTTTATTCTTTTTAGATATGCAATGACAGTAGAGCATATTTTGACATATTATACATACATGGAATATAACTTATTCTAATTAGGATCCCATTCTTGTGGTTGTACATAATGTGGAGTTTCACTGTGGTATATTCATATATGAACATAGTGATTTCATAGACACAAATCTTAACTCTTCTTTTCCTGCTCCCATAGTAAAATGATATCAATACATTTAAATATAATCATTTTCACAAATAAAACCTTACTTTCTAAAGAACTCTATTTTTGAGAACTCATTTTGTAAAAGTGAGCATAGGATGAGCAATAGTAATTTAGAAATAAAATAGATTGTAATCTGATAGGGAAATTTTGATAAAACCCCTTTGATCAATTTCACTGAATTGTATTTGTCATGAGTAGTTAGTGCTATAACTTCAGAAAAAAAAAAATCATGCTCTATCTCTACAAACTCCTCTCTAGGGTCAGGGAAGCAAGGAGTGCTATTATCATCTCAGAAGGGAATAGATGTTAAAACTTGGAATACAAATCTAATGCAGAGTGGCAGTAGATTTTACCATGTGAACCAATTTGCAGATGCCTAGGGAAAGGATCTGAGGAAGACTGCAGCTACATCTACTTCTCCAATTAGATATGTCTGCCATGAACTTCAAAAGTACAGTGGGAGGAATTCCTCTTTGGTACAAATTTCTCTGGTTATAATTCAGTCCTCAATACCTAACTCCTCTCTACCTCCATCCACCAGAAAATTATCTTCTTGGGAAGTCATGCAGACTGTGAGTGCAACTCTTACTAAAATGATATTCTAAAAGAATTTTCAAGAAACCTAGAAATCATTGAAATGAGAATCACTAAGGAAAACACAATTTAAAAAATCACACATTTGAAAAGTGAGTGATCAGTGAGAGAATATCTTTGGGGCATGTTAACATGCTGAGTCTAAGTATGCATGATAATTCTTCAGAATGTCAGTCCTTAGACAAACAAACAGCCATGCTGTCCTTTGTTTATGTGTATTCTTGTCACTTTTCATTTTTCCCTTGACCTTAAGACTCCCAATATTACTAGAGTCTTTCCATAATGCTTTTTCTGCTCAGGTATTTTCCCATGAAGTTATCCATTTCTCTTACAGACTTTTGTCATTTCTTCTAGCAAATAAAAATATTTGACATGGAATAACAATCAATCAAAACTATGTTTTGGAATATATAACATAAAGGCATACATTCTTGGTTGTCTGAATGGTGTTATATAGCTGTGGTCACTAAATAACTTAAAATATACATATTTTTTTGTTTTACTTGTGCAGCATTTGCAATTTTGGTCATTAAATGAGCTTTGCAGGTGTGCAAATACCCTGTTAATCCTGGTGTTTTCTGAACGACTGCTAGCCACATCAACCAATACTTTGCAAGACTGGCAAAATGGAGAAGCCTTTTCAAAACCCAACAATAAATTTGTAAGATGAGTTATGTAACAACTGGAACTCTGTTGAGTTAAAAAATAAGACCACCTGAAGTTTTATTTTTTTAAATCAACAAGGAATGGTTTTTAAATGCAAAACCAGATATGACCATTCTTGTCTATCCTTTGCTTTTCCTTTCATGTAAATATTATTTTCTTGATATGGGAGTGGGGAGAAAGTCTCTAACCTGTACTTCTCATTACCAAAAAAAATGTATTTTGGCAAGTTCAGTCTGAGATATTTCTTTTAAGGGGCACTTGTGTGCAGTAGAGAGAAACCATCTTTATATCTTTAGGGTGATGTGAGCATTTTACAAAATTCCATTGAAACTATTTAGATGACAAGCAGAAACTAGTAAAAAAAAAAAAATACTTACCTTTTCAGTGTATTTTTAAGGCTCTTTCCACACTGTGTTCTGGGTACACACAGAAAGCTTCACATGAACTTTGCTCTATACCATTTCTATGAGAGAAGAGTAATTTGATGTGTAATTCTCATTTTAAAATGTGTTGGTAACAGAAGTTAAGATTTATATCACTTTTTAGCAGCCAAAAATTCAGGTTATATTTTGCACCCAAATTCTGTAAATTATAGAGGGAAATAATTCACTCAGGTCTGCACTAGGGGGTTGAGGGTGCCTCTTATGCTTGCATGTCATGAAAATGACCTGAGAAATGGCAAGTTCTTAGACATTGCTGCCACTCCAGTGAGTGCTGGGACTTCAGTTGTTTTCCATACACACTGGTTATGAATTTGCAGTAATCGACTCACCATGAATTTGGTAGCCCTTTGTATAAATAGTTCTCCTCAAAAGAGAGTATGAACTTAGGACTAAGAAGCATATAGGCATCTTAAACATCCTTTGATGATCAGCCTAAGAGAATCGTGTTTATTTTTTTGCTGCATGTGAAAGTTCATTCTCAGTATCAAGTTTATTTTGTCCACTAACTTTGTTAACCTTTCCAATTTCTTCAGTATTTGGTGTCCTTTCACAAAGAGCTGTTAGGATAGAACAGTTGCATCGGGGTTAAAGGTCAGAGCCATTACCGTGTTAACCTGAAGCATATATACTAGTCTTTGAGCTCACAATGTGTTTTTGATTACTTTTTAAAAATAAAAAGTGCCAACAAGAGTCCTAAACAATGTACAACTCATTGATGAGACCTCCCATAGCTGCTATACATTTTTTAATAAAACACCTAAAATCTTTCCATTTCTAAAGTCACTAAGAAGGCTAGTTTTTCTTTAAAAGCATAATTTTTGATGATTTTAATTTAGTTAATGTAACTGAACTTGTGATAAAATTTCAGAAATCTGAAATTTTTTTGAATGGTCTATTTCTACTGATCTTTTAAAATGATATTTATATGACAGCATGGCTAATGAGTGAAACAATATCCATTTTTATTGAAATCATATTATCATAATGAATAACTAACCAAAAGATATTTTCTTATAAAGATTTACTGCTAATCCTTCAGTCGTAATTCATTTCACTTGAGAGACTTTCAACCCATCGCTTAGAAACAGTATTTGCAGACTTCTCCGGGGTAACAGCTCTAATCCTTAAGGTAATCATCTTTCACCCTCCTCTCTAGTTCTTTCTCCTTTTAAGTCCTCACTGGTCTCTTTTAGAAAAACAGAAACTATAAGACAGCTATTATTTTCCTCCATGGGATAGTCTACTCCATTCAGGCAAGTAATACCATCTTCTGTTTACCTTCATCTAAAACAAGTGCACAAGGTCACCCCTCCTCATGCTGATATTTTCCCAGAGAAAAAGAAAGACTATGTCAGGAGATAGCTAGAGCAGCAGCTATAATCACTGAAAAGTGAACTCCATTTGCCTTTCCTATTTTTGTATTTTATATCTATGTGGGACAAGAAAGAAGATGATGAACAAGAGAAGGAAGAGGAGAGGGGAAAAAAGGGAGGAGGAACAGAGGAGAAGAGGAAAGGCTGTTTCTCTGCCAGAAGTCACAACCTAAATCAGTCCTTTACTGTAAAATCAGTAAATCTTTCACTTTTGTTAATATTAATTAGCAACATTTCCAAAGTGTACCATAACCAGTAATAAGATAAAAGAAAGGAATCACATCATTATCGTTTTTATAATTCTGCCATTTTCCAATAGAAGTTCAGGCCCAAGAAGTACTAGTGCACAAAGAATGGAAAACATGCTTTCAGATACCATAGCCAAGAACAGGGCTGCACATAGATTTAGTGTGTTCATTTGTGTCAAAGAAACATTTGTCAATTGAGTGAAAAGGATTTCAGAATTCTGTACTGCGAGTGAGTTCTTTAGGGTTCTGAAATTCTCTGGATCCCTTATTATGATTTTTGGACATCTACCCATATTCATCATTGGCATTGGCATTGGCTGGAGAAATTCAAGCCATTCAGAAGCATGACCAGTATCAGAGTTAACTAAAATTACAATACATAAATTACATGAAGCATGGTAAGTTTTCTCCAAATAACCAACTTCTGCTCTCAAAAATCCTTCTAGAAAATTAAAAGATAAAAATTTGATTCTCAATCTCATTTGTATTAAGTTCTGGAAGTTATTTCTATTTTTCAAAAATAAAATTTCAGTCTATATAAATTTAGAAAAAAAAAATCTCCAACCACCAGGAAATTTATTTTTTAAAACACTTCCATGTGAGGCAGTAAGAACTAATCTACATTTTAGATTTACCATATGTTTGCAAGTGTTTCTTTTCTCCCATGTACTTTTCTTTGAATCTACCCATGATTCTGAACTAGAAACTTCCAAATCCCTGATCTTGTTCTTTTCTAATCACCAAGTTCTTTCAGCTCTATCTTCTAGAACTTTCAGTTACCCATGCCTCTCCACTGCTCTTGAATTATTTCAAATTCTCATCAAGTGCCAAGAGAAATTCCCCAACGATCAATGAACACATGTTCTTAGGGTATCCGAAAAGCAAACACAATATAAAATGTGAGAGCATCTTAGGTTCAATGAATTTATGCAGAGTTATTAACTTGGACTCTGAAAAGCATTTATAATTATGACATCTAAACTCTTATGTGTTACTGTTATTTTAGTATTCTTGTATGCTTTGTATACTTTGAATTACATTTTAAAAGTCTTCAGAATCTTTTCAAGGTTTAGGATTTTTAAAACTGTGTTCAAGCCTTCACCTGTCCTTACTATTATCACTGAAAATTTTCCAGAAATTTATTATGTCACTTACCTGTCTAATTATTTCCATAGGTCCCTAACAGGATGAAAGGTTCACATTCCTTCTCTTCACAAACAAGGCCCTTGGTGGTAAAAGCAGAGCTTGCCTCTTCAGTAGCAAGGCCACATAGTCACCCTTTACCTTTAATGACATCAAACTGTAAGTTCTTTAGGTATAGGGATTTTAAAAAAATTTTCTTGACTCTTTCAACAGGACTTCATGCATTGCTCTTCTACTTAAAGACAATCAAAAAATATATTTTCACATCTTCATTAAATTTGAAAAACTTTTGTTTCAAACAGCACTGAAACCTCTTTTACCTATTCTTTTTTGACATTTTATACATTCAGGTTCCAAACAATCTGTCCTCTGATATACTCCACAGATGAGATTTCAACTGGCTATATCCATTCTCATCCTCAGATATTTTGTTTTTCTAAAGGCAGGATGTGACCTTTTCAACCTGCCCTTTGGACCCTCTTATTATTATGCAAATGCATAAGTGAATTATAAAAATCCACTTATTGACTCACTTGTTGGTTCACCATATAAAATCAGCAAAAATGTCACCACAACTTTTATGTACCACATCCAAAAGGAGAAACTTCATGAACTACCATGCTATTAAGTAGCCTCAGAGATCCCTACCCACTGTTTTAACACTGAGTTCCACAATGAAGTCATGTGAACCAAGCCTCGGGTTCCCACAGAGTGGTTCTCTTCTATGGAAAAGGGAGCTTTGAGTCCCTGGAGGTGCTGAGAGCCACATGCACAAACCTCAGGAGCAAGGCCAGCCCAAGATCCGTGGGTACTCCAGGCAAGCTATAATTTGGCATTTATTTAAACCTATATTCTTCAAAGTTTGGCTACCTCACTATTTATTTAGAAAAGAGTTTGAGAACTCAGTAAGAAACAGGCAGAAAAGGAGTTTTCACTCAGATTCTCTCCTGTCAAGAAAAATCAACACAAAAACAAACAAAAATAAACTGTGGGCCCCTGATGGTTAATTTTATGTGTTCAGTGGCCTGGATCACAGAGCACCCAGACATTTGGTCAAATATTATTCTGGGTGTTTCTGTGGGGGTGTATTTGGATGAGATTAACATTTCAATTAGTAGACTAAATAAGGCAGATTACCCTCCATAAGTAGTGCGTATCTTCCAATCATATGAATAGAACCCCAAAACTAATGCCACCCTGAGTAAGAAAGAATTCCTCCTATCCACTCACCTCAAACTGAGACATTAGCCTTTTCTCAGCCTTGGGGTTAAGCTGAAACACAGGCTCTCTCTGCATTCTAAGACTGCCAGCCTCAGGACTGAAACTACACCATCCGCCCCCCTACAGATGACTAATCCAGGCAAAAATAAAGCAAAACACAACATAATACTAACAGAATATTAAAAGAATTCAAAGATGTTTATTCCAGGAAAGCATGGATGTTTCAGTGTTAGAAAACTCTTTAATATAAATCAACAAAAAATAGATCTGAAGAAAAAAATCACACAATTATGAAAATGCAGAAAAGGGATATGATAAAATAAACCAACCTTAATAATTTTCTAATTATGTATATGTCTGTATGTATATAAATGTATAAGTATGTGTGTTCATGCACGTGCATATGTAGGTATATGCACACACAAAAAATCCAGCATCAACCTAATGCAGAAATAAGAAGATCTTCAATAATGTCAAGATTGAAACAAATATGCCCACTAGACTGTTAGTCCTTTAACATTATGTAAGTACTCATATTAGAGTTAAGATAAGAGAAGAAACTAGGACAAAAAGATAGAGAAGATTTGAAATGAAATTATCTGCAATTGATATAATTACTAAATGGAAAACTAAGATAACGAAACTAAAATTATTGAGAATTCAATAAATTTGCAAGAAAAACTGGAATCAATATCCTTTATACAGATACACAGCAGAATATACAATTTTTTAAATTTCTTTTTTCCAATAGTAAATAACTAAAACAATGAACATATTATAAAGCTTTTTAAGTGATAAACTAGCATAAAATGTATAAGATATACAAGATGCAAACTTAAAAACATAATACCTGACTTCAAAACATACTACGAAGCTATAGTAGTTAAAGGAACATGGTATTGGCATAAAAACAGACACATAGACCAATGGAGCAGAATTAATCCACATTGGACAGTTAACTGATTTCTGACAAAACTACCAAGAACATACAAGCAAAGACAGTCTCTTCAATAAATGGTGCTGGCAAATCAAATTTGAAAATGAAGAAGAATGAAATAAGCCCCTTTCCCTTACCATACACAAAAGTCAAGTCAAAATGGATCAGGGACCTAAATATTGAACCTGAAACTATGAAATTATTAAAAGAAGACATCAGGGAAACACTTTAAGATATTGATGTTGGCAATGATTTTTTAGACGGGATCCCAAATGCATAGTTAACAAAAGTCAAATGGGATTATATCAAACTAAGAATCCTCTGCATAGCAAAGGAAATAAGAATGAAGAGACAACCTACAGAATGTAGAAAATATTTGTAAACTATTAATCCAAGAAGAAATTGATATCCAGAATATATGAAGAAGCTGAATACACATACAAAAGGAAGGAAGGAAGGAAGGAAGGAAGGAAGGAAGGAAGGAAGGAAG
>JAJEJO010001702.1:88329-347114 GCA_020662805.1 Glaucomys volans
AAGGAAGGAAGGAAGGAAGGAAGGAAGGAAGGAAGGAAGGAAGGAAGGAAGGAAGGAAGGGACAGACTGAGGGAGGGAGGGAGGATCCAATACAAAATGGGCCAAAGAACTAAAAACAGACATTTCTCAAAGGCAGGCATACAAGTGGGCAACAAGTACGTGAAAAAATGTTCAATCTCATTTATCATCAGAGGAACAAGAAACAAACCACAATGAAATATCATCTTCCCCAGTTGGAATGGTTGTCATCAAAAAGACAAAAAATAACAAATTCTGGTGAGGATGCAGAGACAGGGGAAATCTTATAAACTGTTGGTGGGAATATAAATTAGTATAGCCTTTGTAGAAAAGATTATGAGACACCCAAGGAAACTAAAAATCAAACTACCATATGACATAGCAATAAAACTACTGGGAACATATTCAAAGGAGATGAAATCATACCAAGAAGATATCAATCAGTACCCCCATGTTTGTTGTTCACTATTCACAATAGTGAAAATGTGGAATCAACCCAAATTTCCTTTAGTAGATGAATGGATAAATAAGCCGTGGTATATGTGTGTGTGTACACCCACACATACACATACATACATCAGATGGAATATTATTTGGTCTTAAAAAAGAACAAATTCTGTCATTTGCAGGAACATGGATGGAACTAAAGGCAATTTTGTTATGCAAAATAAGCCAGACATAGACAAATACCACATATTCTCACTAATTTGTAAAAGTAATAAAGCAATCTTAGAAAAGAACTAAAAGGAATAGTGGTCATCAAAGACTGGGAAGGAAATAGAGAAGGGGGATGGAAGGAAGCTCATGAAGGACACCAAAACATAGAATGGAAGAATTACTTCTGGTTCTTCATCAGTAGAGTAGAATGACTAGAGGTTTAAATGATCTATGATATATTTTCAAGTGACTAGAAAAGAATAGGAAATTCCCCACACATAAAATGATTAATATTTGAGGACTGGAAATGTTTATCAATTTGATTATGACATATTATATACATGAATTGAATTACCATAATGTACTCCATATTTTTTCTGAATAAAAAATAAATAAATAGAAATAAACTGCTACTAAATCATACAATGGAGGCTGGAAAAATATTCCTAAAAATTTTCAAAGTAACCAACATGTTTTATGCTTCTCTTATTAAAAAATCATTGAGGTATTTTTGTTTTTATTTAGACAAGCTTATTTTAACATTCAGAATGAAAAATAAAGCAAATAATTAAAGTGAAATAAATGATGGGAGACCTTCATCCTACCACATCATAAATTATATTCAAAAGCAATAGTCATTAGAAGTATAAGGTAATATGGCATGAAAAAATAAGCACAATTTGAAAAAAAAAGTAAAGTTTACAAATTAACCCAAATTCATTAAGGAAATTGTATCTTAAAAGTTGCAATTCGATTATTAAAGAAAAAATGGATTATTTAAAAAATTATATTGGGAAAAATTGATAGCTGCTTAGGATTAAATATGAAGTTATTACATAGCTCCCATCTTACACAAAAACAAATCCCTAATAGATCAAATATTTGAATATGATAAATGAAACTGTGAACACTGGAAGTAATGTTAGCAAGTTTATCATCTCTGGATGGTAAATGAATTTCAATGTTGGACCTGAGAAAATGCATGCTACTGATAAAATTGCTTGTTTTTAGGAAGTGTGCTGGCTTTGTTGGTGCATCAGTTGGGTTCGGCTGCAGTTTTGAGCCCTGTGGGCAAAATAATCTAGGTGCTGCAGGGAAGGTATTTTTCAGAGGTAATTAAGGTTCCTTAATCAGTTGACTTAAAGTAAGAGAGATTATCCTCACACAATCCACTGGCAGGAAAAAAAGCAGGGCTGATATTTCTCTGAGACAAAATAGAAACTGCCAGATGTTTCTGCCACTGCATGTGGAGTTCCATCCGGCTCGTGCTCTGCCTTTCCTGATGCCTGCAGGTGATGGCTGCACCTTGTGCCTGTGACCCTTGGATGAATTTGAACCTGCACATGATCTTGACTTGCTGTCCTACAGATTTCCCTCTTAGATCCCACAATCACTTAATCCAATGCAATATATATAAGAAACAGAGAGGGAGGGACAATTCTGACAAAAACGGTGGTTTTTTAATGTTATAATGGAGCTAAAATACTCCTATCACTGAGTGACATCAAAACCATCGTAATATCACTCCCAGGTTTTGCCAGTCCTAAAAAGGTTACACATACAATTGTGTATAGTACATAAGAGTAGATAATGATGACAAAAGACTGTTACTAGTTTACGTACTTACTATGTTATACTTTTTATTGCTATTTTAGAGTATATTTATAAAAAAAGTTTACTGTAACACTATAGTGTTGTACAGTAGGCTATAACATCTCAGTATGTGTATGCACACTCTGTAATGTTTGCACAATGGCAAAATCACCTAAGTATTGATCAGAACATATCCCCACATATCCCCATTGCTCAGTGACTAAGGACCATAAATTCATATGTTTATCTGTGCATATATCCTCTACTGGCTCTGCTTCTCTGGTTGAACCCTGGCTGATGCAGAAGGGTAACTGTGCTTCAGATGACTGGCCTGGGGGAGAAACATTTTGCTGTATCCACTCTTGTACATTTAGAATTGGAAAGATGTGAACATATAACTAATTCAGTAAATAAACCAAATAAACAGAAAGTGTGTCCTAAATACAAAGTATTAGCAGACCTGCATTACTGAACAGACATATTTTCTTGCCCTTTCAAAAGGATTTATACACTTGCTATTTCACTATTTTCTACCAAAATTGAATCCAGTATTTCCTCAAGCCCCTGATAATTTGCTGATTGTTTGCCTACATATGGTTCTACACTTAATTCTATCTCAAGGGTTTGGGATTTTTTTCAACAAATTTTGGTGAAAATGTGGCATCTATCTTGACCCATAAAAATAAGCATTGACTTGCCTGAAGACTCTACCCTTGCCTCCTAGCATGAATTGCTCCTTTGTTCATCTAATTGTCTTATTATCCTTAACACCCCCCACACTCCCTCCACTGGGTCAAAAGCAAAATAGAATGGTAGAGAGTCCTGCCCTTAGTGTGCAGATATCCAGTCTTCAATTTAATCATACATTTATTAATTTTGTGATCTACAGTAGCTCATCAAACTATTTTAAGTTCCAAAATAATCTTCAATATAGTAACAGAACTAGTTTATCTGTCCACACCAAGTAACATAAAAAAAAAAAACTAAAAGCATTCACAAACATTGTTACCATTGCTAGTTATCTTAGATTTGAGACCCATTTGTACTTGAAGTTGTAACTAAAAAGAAGAAGAAAAAGGAAAGAAACAAATTGAGTTACCTGATGAATGTCTTCTCTGTGTAGGGTGCCTTCTACATCTAACCTCACTGAATATAGCATTTCTGGAGACTTAGTTAACTCTGGCAGAATCCCTGAACTAGATGAAGCTAAATTTCAAAAGCAGGAATGCCTGAATTTTGAGTTAGTACTCCAGTAGAATAATCATGCAAACAATTTCCCTTATTTACTTATTTGTTACAAACCTAAAAATGTATTCAAAAGAACTCAAATCTTTAAACACAAAGAACTAGAAGATAGGGTTAGTTAAAAGAGTGTTCTGCGTTCGAACCACTCAGACTTTTGAAGAAACCTTGTTTTACATCTCAACTATGAAAACAGAGACTGGTACTTTCTTGAGATCCCATTTGATAAGGAAAGACACATCAGATGAGAAGACAGATTGCTTTGAAATATCCATTTGACCGCGTTGACGAGAAACACTGAATGTTGTTCAGAATGATCTTGTTCACAGAGCTTTGGTTTTTCTCAGAAATGGGATTACTTTAAAAAAAGAAATAAAAAATCACTCAAATTTACTACAGATTTATTCTAATTTGGCACAAATAGGACAATGTAAGAAAGGAAACTTCTCCCCTGACCCTCGAATGTGGAATGTTACTCTGGATGTATGGTTTTTGCTGAGTGGTGATCTGCCTGGATAACCTTGTCCTAAAACTAAAATATCTGTTTATTTAAAAGCTCACTTTATTTTTGAGTCTATGTACTAATCTGCTATTATAATTTTATAATTGGAATTGCATTTTACACACAGAATAAGCAAGTCATGTGTGTGCCTACTAGGAGTTTTACTTTTTAGTAAGACTTCATCAATATTCATAAAAATCTTTTGTTGTAATTCTAATTTCCTCAATGAGCTAACGGATACAGAGAAAAATATAATTAACCAAAACTGCACTGTATACTTGAAATTTGCTAAGAGAGTAGATCTTAAGCATTCTCAGCAAAAAAATAAAAATAAAATAACTCTGATGTAATGAATTTTAAATAACTTACTTGATGATAATGATCATTTTGCAATGGCTTTAAATTTATCTGTAGATATAATGTTACATGCTTTATATTATATTTTGAGTGATACCTCAAAACTGAAAAAGAAATCAAAACCAATTTATCAAGCTAGGTATTTAAAATAGGTATGTTTTATTGCATATAAATTATTACAGCAATAAAATTGACTTTTATAAAACAAAGCTAAATCAACTTCTACTGACTTGTCTAGAACTTTCCCATGAAGTAAGAGATATTAGTCTTCCTTCTCATACCTTCAAGTAATGAAACTAGCCTGCTTCTCGTTAGTCATCTATCCTACTACAAGTAGAAGGTAAAAAAGGCTTCTTCAAGAGAATTTTTATTTATAATCACTCCCCTACTCAAATCCTTCAAATTAACTGTTCCCAATTATTTTAAAATCTAGTTACTACTTTGAATTGGAAAGCTAACAGTTAATTACTTGATTACTGCAATTTGACCTAGTGTTTATTTTCCAAACACATCATTCAGAACTCTGATTCCTAATTACAAAGCATTTTCCATGTTTCCTACCTTTAGTTCAGAAATTGTTTCAGGCAAAGAATGGAGGAAGGATGGATTGCATAGAAGAAAAAGAGATGGGATCGGGTTGGGGGGTAAGAATAATAACAGAATGAGACAAACATCATTACCCTATGTACATGTATGAGTACACAAATGGTGTGACTCTACTTCGTGTACAACCAGAGAAACAACAGCTGTACTTCATTTGTGTACAATGACTCAAAATAAATTTAAAAAAAAACTCAATAGGGTTAATACAATTTTTCTAAAATTACCCTATAGAATTAATACAATTCCACTCAAAATCTTTGCAGTATATTTTGTTGTAATGGACAACAATTCTAAATGTAGATGGAAGCAAAATAACTTTGAATTTTTAGGGCAATCTGGAAAAGAAATAAAGTTGAAGAATTTACAATACAGGATCAATGGAACAGAATAAAGAATTCAAGAATAAACCCACGCATATTTGGTAAATTTATTTTACAAGGGTTTCAAGCCAATTCATTGGGGAAAGGAAACTTTTTTGAAACAAATGGTATTGGAACAACTCAATAAATGTATGGACAAAAATTAACCTTGGTCCACTCTTTACATCATATAAAAAATAAAAATTAATTCGAGATGTATCGCAGAAATAACAGCAAATCAAAACATTAAAAAAAGAAATTGTTTCAAGTTCAACTCTTTCCTATAGCTATTCCAACTAAAGACAAATGTCCCTTCCCGCATGTTTGCACACTCACTCACTAGTGCTTACACAAGTACGTGTAACTGATCATGTTTGCATGTGTCTTGGTTGTTGATGGTAGTTCCCCACATGCTTTGACCATCCTTTGTAAATGCAGGTTAAATACTGTCAAATGGGAGGTTTTTTGCAAGTTTTAGTTGCCTCCCCTTTATTTTTTTCTGATTATAAGCACCTTGAGGGCAGTATTGCCATTTCAGTTCACCACCTGGCTGGTTATGGCACTTCTAATATGGCAGGTGTTCAATAAATTGCAATGAATAAGGATCCGTGGTTGACTGATTAACTTCTTGGCAAGTGAAATATATTTGATATTCCCCTTGAGTTTACAAATGGTTTATGCACTTCACAGAGCACCATTTCTCAGGATCATTCTGGCCTTGCAAGAATGTGACCAACAACCTCTAAATAAAACATTAAGGGCCCTAAACCGAAGACTGTCTCCTATGCACATGGAATGTTTTCATTTTTATTACCCTATTGTTGCACACACATCAGACTGGAATATGGTTTACATACTGACCTTCCAATCTCCAACCCAGCAGCCTTGCACTGGGCTTTCTGTGCTCTGTTTTCGTTGTGAATCACGGATTAGAACTGCAGCCTTTCTGACCTGCAATAAAACTCACACATTCCCTTAAACATATGCTACTATACAATGAATTTCATTGAAGGAAAGAATAAATGTGAATTCTACCGGACTGATTCTTTTCAGCTTTGGTGTGCTGTGGTTAGAAAGATCAAATAATGCCAGTTATGTCAGTTAGAGCCAGGAACTTCAGCCCTCCATAAATTTCTGATCCTGGAAATCATATGACAGAATTAGAAAGAATATTTTTCTTTGTCAAGACCACAAGTTTTTTTAAAAAGTTCAGGCTCTTCTAGTCTACTTGCTGTTATTTCTCAGACAAAGCAGAATCAGAAGTCATATTCCAAGAAAGGAAATAGCACAAGATAAATGGCTGAAAATAAAATTCACTATTGGAAAACATCCCTTCATAGTTTCTACTAGAATACCACTGATTGTTCTCTCTCTCGCTCGCTCTTTCTCTCTTTCTCTATCTTTTTCTCTCTCCCCTCTTTTTTCCCTCTGTAGAGCAACAGAATTTTGAAAATGCACATTTTTTCATAAACCATAACAACATCAACACATAATGGAGCCTGATTGAATATACTAATAGCTACTTGGATTACTAAAAAAGGATTTTTAAATTACCTTTTGAAGATATGCCTTTATCATTTCCAAAATTTTATAAGAAAGTTATTTATCTATCACTGGGAAAATATTTTTACAATACTCCACTCATCTCACCACACACATAGATGAGATATTTTCATACAAATATATACATGTTAATTCTGTTTATTCTCTTCTACATAAAATCTCAGAAAGAGTACTTGATTATTTATTTTAAAGATATTTTAGATACACTTTAGTATTCTCCATGTTTAGGGAAGCAGTTTTATAAGTTATGTAATTTTAATTCATTTCTATTATGAACACATGCAAAAAATTGCTATTCTTCTTGACTTTTTGATAGCAGACAGTGAGGGAGGGGGAATCTTATCCCATAATTCATTATGGCACTATTTTAACTTTTCTTTTATAATTACTTTTTAAAATTGGCATACTCTTTTTAGAACAGTTTTACATTTACAGAAAAACTCAGCAGAAAGTACAGAGAGTTCCTACATATCACACCCACATTCCCTCCCTCCAAACTCAGAGCTTCCTCTTTTATTAACATCTTGCATTAGTGTAGAACATTTTTAATTTCCTTCTAATATATGTGTTGGTAAAATTAATATGAATGCCCAGGCTTTCCTTAATATAAGCTGAATGTACATTTTTATGGACATTTTAACTTTACATTAATGATACACAATACTGATCTATGTAGATTTATGACTATATATTTTTACAAAAGATATAAATGTAACATACATAATCCTTCCTATTTTTATGTTCTTTTACAAAATTTTAAGCTACTTTAATACTTTCTTTTAAACACACACACACACACACACACACACCACACAAACACACAGAGCTTGTTTATTTTCTGAGGTCTGCATGGGCACTTTGCTTCACAATGTGCTAATTGCTCTGACTTTGGCCCAGGCTCTTTGCTGGGCTGGGAGCCTTTGCCTGCTACATCTGTGTTTACATATCTTGTGGATCACTCAGAGCCCTGCTGCAGGTCCCTTCAGCTGCTTTCAAGACTAGGCCTCAAGGAGTCTAACCAAAGTCCAAGTCACCCAGATCAGTTACTCCCAAGAGCTTACCCTGGTCAGAATCTGCCTTTCACTGACATATTGATGCAAAATCAGAGGCAACATCTTGCCTCAACTGAGGACATGTGGTTTGTAAAGGAGTGAATTAAAAAGGGAGTTCATAAATTGCTCTATAAGACTTTCACTATTAATTTCTGACAGGAGACAGTAAAATGGAAAGAAGCATCAACATTCTTCCAAAAATAACACTTTCTGCTACAGGGTAGAACTCTTTGCAAGGCCAGATTGGAAATTAATCTTGTTCAATTCGCTATTGAGTGATATCTGAAATTGTTTAACTGGAGGTAAACAGAGGTATTTTTCTTACTTAAGACTATAAAATCCAAATTCTTATACCAGCAAATTAATTAATTATGTCAGCAATGTAAGTCTAATGATGTTAGCAATAGGTCTAAGGTGGGGAGAAGGACAAATTGGTAGATATTAGAAGTCAGACCACAAAAATAACTACATAATATGTATTTGGAGACATGTCTGTTCTACTGGATCAAAGATATCACTTCTTTAGGTAAAGCAAAAACTCATTTTTCACATTGAATTTCCTAACAAAACATTCAAAATAATTGTTTTAAGGAAGATCAGCAAACAACAAGAAAGCACTGCTATGCAGCTTAAAGTTGTCAAGAAAAAAAATCCATAAATAAAACATTCAACAGAAAGAAATTCCTATATAGAAATATTTAAATTCATGAATAAAATGCTCATAAATTAGAATAGAATAAAATGTTAGAACTGGAGTCAAAATGAAAAATGCAATAGAGAATATGAACAAGAAGAGAGATATATTGATCAATAGAGAATATTAATCAAGAAGAAGAAATAATCCATGAAATCAAGAAACAGCATTTCTAAAAATACCCAGAGGAGAAAAAGAAAAAAAAGGAATAAAGAAAGACATAGTAAAGTGGTGACAATCTCGCCACAGGAATTGCAGAAAGAAAAGAGAGAAAAAGGGACAGAAAACTTATTTCAAGGAAAAATGTGAAAATTCCCCAAATCAGGTGAAGGATATAACTATCCAGGTACAAGAAGCTCAAAAGTCCCCAGCCAGGTCAAACCCAAAGAAGACTTCACAAAATATGTCATAATTAAAGTGTCAGATATCAAGGGCAAAGACAGAATGTCAAATGCAGTCAGAGAAAAGTGGTTTTTCACATGTAAGAGAACCACTGTAAGGCTGTCAATGGGATTTTAGCAGAAACTTTGCAGAGCAGGGGAAGATGGAAAGATATTTTCAAAGTAACGAAAGGAGGACAGAAAAAACTGCCAACCCAAAAATACTTTACCTGGCAAAGTAATCTTTCAGAAATGAAGGCAAGGGACCTGAGAATATACTCAGTGGCAAAGCACATGATTAGCATGTGCAAGGTCCTGGATTCAATCTCCAACACCAGACCAAAAAAAAAAAAAAAAAGGAAAAAAAACACTTTATCAAACAAATAGAATTTGAGGGAGTTCATCTCTAGACCTATCTTACAAGAAATAGTAAAGGGTTCTTCAAGATGAAATGAAGGATCTTAACTAGTGACTGGTAAAACTAAGTATGTAATCAAATTCAGAATATCTAATACCATAATGTTTGTGCATAAATCACTTACATTTCTAGAAGAAAGGTTAAAAGACAAAACTTAACCATAGCTACATGTAAATTATGTCATCAATAACATAAAATGAGAAGAATAAAAATGTGGAGTTTTTGTATGTGATCAATATTGTCAACTTAAAAAAGACTATCAGGTATTATAGGTAAGGCTCATGTTAATTACAAAGCAAAAAACTATAGCAGATAAAGAAGAAAGAAAGAGAAAGGACCAAAGGGTACCAGTAGAGGAAATTTTCAAAATGCAAAAGACAATGGCAAAATGACTGGAAAACAACTAATATAAAGTAGTAAATCTTTACATGTCTATGATTACCTTGAATGTCAGTAGATTAAATTATCCAATCCAATCAAAAGACATAGAGTGACTTCATGGATTAAAAAATAAGACCCAACTCTGTTGCCTACGAGACTTTATTCGACCTTAAGCAAACACAAAGACTGAAAGTGAAGAATGGACAAGATAAGTCATGCAAATGGAAACCAAAGAAGAGCAAGGATAGCTGTACTATTGCCAGATAAATAATACAGTAAGTCACAAGCTATAAAAAGAGAGAAAGGCAATAATTCCATAATCAATTCAATGATAAATTCATCAAGTAAATGTAATGATTAATAAATACATATGTCCTTAGCACCAAAGTGCTTAAATATATAACATAAATATTAGTAGATATGACTGGAGAGGTAAATGGCAATATAATAATAGGAGGAGACTTAAATATTCCACTGTCAGTAATAGATATGTCTTCTGGACAGAAATTCAATAAGGAAACTTTGAACTTGAACTATACGTAGATCAAATGGTCTTACAAAATATGTACAAAATGGTCCATTAAACTGAAGCAAAATACACATTCTCCAAGACAGATTATGAGTTAGGCCTCAGGATAAGCCTTAACAAATGTAAGAGAATGAAATCATATCAACAACTTTTCCAACCATGATGGTATGAAACTAGAAATCAACTATAGGAACAACAGGAGGAAACCTGGAAAATTCACAAATGAATAAATTAAACCACATAGTCCTGATCAATCAGTGGGTCAAAGAAAAAATCAAAAGGGAAATTTAAAAAATTTTCTAGGCAAATATAAATGGAAATAAAATGTATCAAAACTGATGGAATGTAGCAAAAACAGTTGTAAGATAGAAGTTCATAGCCATGAACACCAACATTAAGCAAGAAGAAATTTCTCAAATAGAAAACCTAAAATTATATCTCACAGAACTAAAAATAGAAAACAAACTAGGCCTATAGTTAATAGAAGGAAATATAATGATCACAGCAGAAACAAATGAAATAGAAAATAATAGAAAAGACCACAGAAACTAAGAATTGGTTTGTCAACAAATAAAATTGACAAACTTTTATTTAGATTCAGAAAAAAAGAGAGAAGACTCCAATAAATAAAATCAGAAATTTAAGAGGAAACAGTACAACTATTACTACAGAAATTCAATTCATAAGGGACTACCAGGAACAATAATATGCCAATATATTGATAATCTAGAAGAAATGGAAAAATTTCTAGACACACAACCTACCAAGACTGAATTAGGAAAAATCAGCACTGTGGTTTGAATGTTTATTCATTTCAAAACTCATGCTAGAATTTAATTGCTGCTGTAGCAGTATTTAGAATAGGAACCTTTGCAAGGTGTTTAATGAATGGACTTAAGCTCTTACCATGGACGTACCCTTGCTTTACCTTCTTCCATGTGATGTCTTCTGCCATCTCATAACATAGCATCAAGTCCTTCACCAGGTGCTGGCAGCTTGGTATTGGACTTCCCATAATCCAGAACTGTGAGCCAGTAAATGTTTATTCATTATAAATTACCCAGTCCATGGTATTATGCTATAGCAGAAGAAAATGGACTAGAAGAAGAAGATTGAATCTGAATATCTAAAAAGACCAAAAAGAAGGATATTGAATTAGTAATCAAAAAACTCCCATAAAAAAAGCCAAGGAACTGATGATTTCATTGGTGAAATCTACCAAATATTTAAAGAGTGAATATGAATCCTTTTCACACTCTTCCAAAAACTGAAGAGGATAAAACACTGGTGTATAAGGTCAGCATCACTCTGATATGAAAGTCAGACAAGGGAATTATAAGAAAATTATATGCCTCTAGGAACCTGTTGATGTCTTCCAGGTTTTCTATTTTGTTGGAGTATAAATTTTCAAAATAGCTTCTAATTATGTTTTATATTTCAATAGTGTCTGTTGTAATATTTCCATTTCCAGTATGAATTTTAATAATTTGGATGTTCTCTCTCCTTCTCTTCATTAGCGGGGCTAAGGGTTTATCAATTTTGTTTATTTTCTCAAAGAACCAACTTTTTGTTTTGTCAATTTTTTGAATTGTTTCTTTTGTTTCAATTTCATTGATTTCTGTTCAACATCCCTAGTTATAAGAGAAATGCAAATCAAAACCACCTTAAGATTTCATCTTACCCCAATTAGAATGTCTTTTATTAAGAACACAGGCAACAACAGGTGTTGGCGAGGATGTGGGGAAAGGGTACGCTCATACATTGCTGGTGGGATTGCAAGTTGGTGCAGCCACTCTGGAAAGCAGTGTGGAGATTCCTTAGAAAACTTGGAATGGATCCACTATTTGACCCAGCTATCCCACTCCTTGGCCTTTACCCAAAGGACTTAAAATCAGACTACTACAGTGATGCAGCCACATCAATGTCAATAACTGCTCAATTCACAATAGCTAGATTGTGGAACCAACCTAGATGCCCTTCAATAGATGAATGGATAAAGAAACTGGGGTATATATACACAATGGAATATTACTCAGCTATAAAGAAGAATAAAATTATGGCATTTGTAGGTAAATGGATGATGTTGGAGACTGTCATGCTAAGTGAGATTAGCCAATTCCATAAATCCAAAGGCCGAATGATCTCTCTGATAAGTGAATGATGATGCATAATGTGGGGTGGAAGGGGGGCAAGAATGGAGGAATGATAGATAGCATAGAGGGAAGGGAGGGGTGGGATTGGGGGGGTAAGAATAATAACAGGATGAGACAGACATCATTGTCCCGTGTACATGCATGAATTCACAGATGGTGTGACTCTACTTTGTGTACAACCAGAGAAACAATAGCTGTACTCCATTTGTGTACAATGAATCAAAATTAAATAAATCAAAAAAGAAAATTATAGCCCAATATTCCTGATGAACATAGGTTGAAAACTCCTCAATAAAACACTAGCAAGACAAATTCAGTAGCACATTAAAAAGATCACACACCATGATCAAGTGGGATTTATCCATAAGATACGAGAATATTTCAATGTATGCAAATTAATAAATGATACTGTTATAGCAACAGAAAACAGATTAAAATGTTGGTGTTCCCTAGGGAGATTCTCCATTGCTATAGGGAGAGTCAGCCCCACCCCAACCCCTTCCCCTCCCTATAGCCCCACCCTAATCCCTTCCCGCGCCCTATAAAAGTTGGCAACAAAAGAACTGGCGCACGATTTCCCGTCACCCCACTTTTAGGAGTAAGGGCAATGGTAGCTGGTCAGCTAAAATAAAGGCTTCTTTTGGCTTTATATGATTGGCTTGGATGATTTTATTTTCTTTGGGTACAACAATACATGTTAATATTTCGCATTGATGAAATAAAGGATAAAATATCATCATCAAATTGGATTCATAGAAAGCATTTGAAAATTGAATATCCTTTTCATGATAAAAACTTTCAAAAAATTAAGCATAGAAGGAAGATATAGTGACCATATACAACAAACCTGCAACTACATCATACGTAGTGGTAGAAACTTGAAAGCTTTTCCTCTAAGATCAGGACAACCCAAGCCACTTCTATTCCACATTGTCATGGAAGTCATAGAGCAATTAGATAGAAATCAGTAAAAATAGATAAGAAAATGAATAAGTCATCCAAATTGGAAATGAAGGTGTAAATTTTTTTTCTTCTTGCAGATAGCATGATCATATATATATATGTATATATATTTATATATATATGTAAAACTGAAATCTTCACCCAAAAATGTTAGTACCAATAAATATATTCAGCAAAATTATAGGATTATCAAATCCTATAATACTAGTCAGTTGATTTCTACACACTAAGAACAGACTAATTAAAAAAGAAATTAAAAACATCTCTATGTATGATGGAATCAAAAAGAATAAATGTTAAAATTATCTGTATACTGAAATCTATGAAACAATGAAATGAAAAAATGAAATTAAAGAAATTTAAAAAAATAAAAGTAATAGAAAGATGTCTTGTGTACATAGATCAGAAGCATCTATTTAATAATACCAATAATAATACAGGTGAGATCAGTAGAGCAAGTAAATGGAGGGGAGGAAAAGGGACAGAAAAAGAAAGAACTGGGAAATAGGATTGGTCAATTGTGTGCTTTATGGACATGATATAATGAATCCTACCATTATGCATAATTAAAATGCATCAAAACCATTTTTTATGAAAAAAAGTGAGATAGTACTTCACACCTTATGATCAAAAAACTATTATTGAAAATTCATTGCAGTATTACTCATAATAACCAAGATATAGAAACAACCGAAGTGTCTGTGATGGGTGAAGAGATAGGGAAACTGTGGTGGATAGGCAGGAGAGAGAGAAAGAAAGAGGGAGAGATTTTTTTTTTCCTGCTAGTTATCATTTTACAACTGTCTCCTAATCTGAGATGATATGCCTTTGTATCTATGCTTTTGCTTTTATATGATCTCCCTAGGCTATTACTTACCTGTTTGTATACTCACTTAACTAAAAGAGAGTTCTTGACTCTGAAAGCATGACGTTTTAATGAGTTGTTCCATGCATTATTGACAAAAATATAAGAAAGGAGATTCAGAAAGACTGGGCTTGCAACAAAAGTTAAATACACAAGGTTACAAACTGTCTGTATGGGGGCAGGGAGTTGCTTTATTTTGTTTGACTTCACTAATGTCTCAGTACCATTTCCTGGTAAAGGCTGAGAGAGTTGTTGAAGAGGAGCAACTAAGTTATCAAAAATTCAGACTAAACTTTACATTTGGCATATATAAGGAAAATTAGAGTACTTTCCATCATGGATGAGCTGAAACCGATATTAACTTAGAAATATTTGGTTGGAAAAATAAGTAAAATCTACATCTTCTTTTGCAGAAGGACTGTTAATAATGATACAAAGAAAATAAAGTGAGAGATGGGGTGGTTTTCCTAGAACAGTAGAGACAAGTGACACACATTTTCCAAAGAGAGTAGTATTTTATTTCAAACAACTGTCATAATTCTTTTCAGCTAGATTGTGTGGCCTTAATTAAACCACAGAAAGAAAGAATATCAGTCAAATGGTTAGATACACGGATAGTATGAAAGTTTGGAGGGAATGAAAAATAAAACTAGGTGTAGACTAGCATAAATCTTGATCTGTTGCTGCTAATCTAATTTATTTGAGAACCTAGATGTGTGTTCAAGTTTTAAAAACCAAGGCTTACCTCATTCCACATGTCAATTTGGCATCTTTTATTTTAAATTCAGATTTAACCTACATGAACAAATGAACTAAATATGTAGTTATAATTTTACTGTAAAATTGTGTATATTTATTTTTCTATATGTAAGGTTTAAATTCTCCCAAAATAATAATCAATTATTTTACCAGAACTTAGTAGCATCTAAAGAAAAAAACAAAGCATCATATGGAACACTCACAGATATTATATACAGAAATGGCTCCAGCTATGAATACAACAATTCATGTTTATCTGTTGGGGCACCAGGGTTTTTTTTTCTTCATAGATCATGTCACCTGTTAAAATAGAGTCACTTGATACTTCCCAAATACAACTGCTTAGTGAAGGGAAGTTTATTTGTGAGAAGTTGTATTTTGATCTTGATTTTTTTCTCAGTTACTCAAAATAGCCTCTAACTCTGATCCCTATCATTCAGGTTTGAAGTAGATTAATCTTCCTCTTCCAGTGGATAAAAATGTAGTACATGAAGAAAAAATATATAAAATAATATGGAAATTAAGAATACAGTTTACTTCCTCCTAATTTTCCTACCCAGAAATCCTTTTCTGAGTAAGAGATTCTTTGGTCATAAAGATCCCTGAATCTACTAAATAACAGAGGTTACCTAATAACTGATTTAGTAAATTGCTCATTGTACTTTCAAACAGTTACTCCTTGCTAACCATTTTCTATTTCAGTCAATAAAGACACCATGGAAGGAACTAAAACTGATCCCAGACTATATTTTTGTTCATTTTTTTCTCTATTACATTAATTAATTTATTTTCTTTTATTTTTAAAGTGGTTACAACATTTATGTGTTCTTATTTCTGGTAAAATTTAGCAAAATAAATTTTTTTTCCTCCAAAAGTGATGTATGTGTTTGTAGAATATAAATTAGAGAATTGATGAAGATATTTTTACCCCTGGGATAGTTTTGTACTTTCTTTTCCCTGTACTTGCAAGGAGGAAAAGGTATATCTACTCTCTGCTTAAATCTTTCCCTGAACTCTGAAAGTCTTCCAGCTGTATCTTGAAAGGAGACTCTGGCTTTTGACTCTCTTTCCTGTCTTATGGATAAGAGCCTGGCTGTTTTCATAAACAGTGGCCAGCTGTTCAGACTCTAATACTATTCAACAATCTCCCGCATTTCACAGGGGAAATTCATCTTGATTGTATCTTCTTCCCCAACCTAAGTTAGGAAGCTCATTAAAAACTTTGAATTTTTAAGTACTTCCTTAACCAAGACACTCAATGAAGCATTCAGCTTCATTGCAAGTTTAAGCCTAGGCTTGCCTTAACATTTCAATGTCCTTTCTTTATGTACTAAGCAGATTGTTCAGGGAAAATTTAGAAGTTGAGTATTTGCTGGGCACTTATGAGAAATATCCCAACCAGGTAAAGTTATTTCATGCAGTTAGCAAATCCAGCTACATGGAATGTCATAGGAGCAACATACTTCTAGTCCTTATTGTCTCTTTCACCATGCTAGTGCCTTAACAATTAGCAGTACCACTGTGTGGGATGAGCAAACTTATTGTCAAAACAATCCAATATCCAAGAAGGATTAGAGCACAGGGAATACAAAGCCCTACGTTGATCCATCACAGGGCAATCTAAATGCTTTATTTCTTCAGTGAAGACTTACTATTAAGATCAAGGATGCTAGGGAAAGTAGAAAAGAACAGAAAGAGAAGGTGTAAATAAAATACAGGTAAACTTTCAAAAGTAGATTAAAAAATAGAATTAATTTTTTCATTTAGGCTTTTCTAATTAAAGAGCAATATTAGTTTTTCCTCAGAATATTTTCTTTTATGCCAAATCTATCTGGTGGGGAAAGAATTATTATTATAATTCACATGATGAGGGCAGATACACTAGAAAAAAACCTCTGTTATTGTTAGACAAAGAATAGTTACAGGTATAGATGTCTCTGTTCATATGATATGTGAACATGGACAGATACGTGGACATAAGCATTATTATAGAGATGACTCCTTCTTAATGGTGGATGGCCCTACACAGGAAGGGATGGAGGAAAGAGATGAGAAGAAAATTCAAAAATATTTTCTACATGGGAGTTCAAATATTTGATGAAGAAAACTGCCTGGATGAATAGTGGCTTACCCATTATTCCTCTAGAATATTGTTAATTGCTTTTCAATACAAGGCAGTGATAAAAAATATTTTTAATATTTTCTAATGGCCAAGGGGTTGCATATAACGCAATGTATCTCAGTCTATTATGTGAAGCTATCTGTATATTTTCCTTCTGAAATTAGTGTATAGAACTGTGCAATTCCATGGGGACATGAACTAAGGAACTTCAGCAAATTGAAGGATAAATATCCGAAGGTTTCTTGCTAAGTACTTTTAAAATGTCAACAGAGTATGATGTCTAAGCATCCCAGAGTGTTTTGAAATAAGTTCCTGAGCTCTTTCTAAATACTTAGATTGATTGGATTGGCTACTAATGGAATACTTTATTTGTTCCATTATATTTCAGGTATCTCTATATTTTGTTAAAAGACAGTACCAACACAACTCTTAAAAAAGGAAATTTCTTACTACTAATTTAGATTCTCCTTCGAATTTAAAATTTGTACCTTCCATCAACTATGGATTTGCCATGAAAGTATACCCTGAAGAAGAATAGGAAAAACTCAAGAGTATTTAAAACTTTGGAAAAATAAGACTACTTAAGATTTACATAAATTTTCTCCATGTATAAAGTACCTTGACAGCCATTATATCATTTGGTTCTCTCAACAACCCTGTGAGACTGGCAAGGAAGTGCTATTTTTTCCCATTTCCCAGATGAAGAGGCCGAGGCTCCAAATGTTTGCATGCCTTGCCTTTGAACAATGTGCTAGTTAAACTGTGAGGCTTGAATTCAGCTTTGTCTGACTCCAGTAATCCTCCTTTCCTACATCATCTGCCAGAACTGCTACACACAGGAGATGAAGGGTGACCAATTATTTAGACTATCAGAAATTAAATAACACTTTATTTTTGCTTTCTAATTAAAACACCTTTTGGCAATGAAGAAACAAGAAAATTCAGGAATACAAAACATGTGAAAATGTTTTGCTCTCAGTTTGGTTCTTTTCCAATCCAAGGGATTTAGTGAAATGGTTGTTGGGAAGGACAGTGAACAAATCAACATGTAAACATGCCAATGAAATCTATGGGCATAATAGGAGTCATTGAAATTCAGAATCTGTTCCTTGTCTGGATAATGAATATGATCTTAAATATTTCATATGGAAGGATTTCTTTGGGAAAAAAATGAAATGAACCTAAGATTGACTGGAATTTACAAGCTCATTTAAAGAAAAGTCTCGACTATTTTTTTCTTACAAATGTAATACCTCCCCAGATGGCAGTCTTTGTAGTTTGTGGCACTGATTCAAAAGGCATATTAACTGCCACTCTCCTCACTGCATCAAGCATTTACAGGCCTCCCTACAGAATGGATTCAGCGGTAATTAAAATAACACCCTTCCTCAGGGTGAAGTTAGACTTGAAGAGTTCAGGGATGTTTTTCTTTCCTTCCTTTGGATAAATTCCTTCTCTCCTGCCTCCCAAAAATATGAGAAAAAAAGATGAGAATGGAAGAGTTTGAAAGAAAAACGTTGGGGTGGGCAGGTAGGTGGGAGGAGAGAAGCCCAAAATAGTAGTCCCAAGCATGAATCCCAGAAACTACAGGAAAATGTTAGTGTTTCCTTCATTCCCTACCAGACACTGATAGACAAACAGGTAAAAGAAAAAGAAAAGCAATGGGGAAAAATATCATTTACTCACTGTAGCAGCAGGAAATCAAGGAAAGAAAATAAACAGGGCTTGAATTGTGTGCCTTTAACCTGCTAGTCAGACAGTTTGATTCTGTGTGTATTTGTGTGCTGGTAAATGGCAAAGGGGAGGTAAAGGGACGGGAGGCTTGTGGGATTCTCGGGACTCCCACAGCTACCAGTCCAGCTGTACAAACATGCACAAGCTTTGTTAAGGTACGGTGGGCAACAAGCTGAAACTGCTGAGCTATCTGACCTATAAATCCCTGCAAAAGCTCCACTTGAGGGGAAGCCAGAAGTTATGTGTAAATGTTTTATCCAGCCAGAGCTGGCTATTGGTCACTTCCGCCTCCTTTCTCTTTCTCTCAATGGATACACTGGCCAGCTACTTTTAAAGTAGTATGTTTAGATGCAGAAGTGACCATCTTCAATTCTACTTCCCTGTGGCCAAACAAGAAAGGGAATCATGACTCAGAAGCTCCACCTTCAGGGGTTTATAGTTTGGGGCAAGTGTTCCACAACTATGAGCAATAAATTTAGGCAGAGAAATGGAACTTTCTCATATTCTTTTAAAATTTCTCTGTCAGACTCAGTAAGTATGACACTTTAAAATACCAGGAATTTATGTACACATTTTTAATCAACTCAGGCACAAGGGATTTGAGGTACTCCTTTAAATATGACACCGCTCCCTTTGCCCCCCATTTTTCACTTTGTTTTTAGTTTGATTCACAACAGAGAGTCTGAGTGTAGCATTTTGAATCTTGAATGCAAACAATGCAGAGGTTCTAAATTGCTAACCTTAAAGAGAAACTTTCTAAGATTTTTTTTTCTCTTTTCTAAACATTTCTGAACTCCAAGTGACCTCCTTTTATGCAGCTTCCAAATGGCATCCAAACACCTTAAACATCGTGTAGTTACAAAGCTGTATGGACCATTTAAAAACTGAAGAAAACTACATAAAACAATGACAAGTGAAGCAGGCTAAGTTTAAGTAGAAAATGGCTTCTGTAAACATTCAGAAAGTTAGAGAAGTCTCTATGTTTAAAATACTTAGAAACCACTTTGGACTTTCCAAAATGCTGGAGGAAAAAAAAAGAAAAATCCAAACCAAAAACAAAAGACATGCACCCACAGAGAGCTGTTTACTCTATGCACATTCTGCTCTGATAACGTAGAGTTATGTAATTGTTGTGGCATTCAAAGGTATTAAATATTCAGAGACATTAAGCAAAAGTTACTTTTTTAAAAATAATACTCTGTGGTGATCTAAAAATTCACTTCAACAAATATTCTCTGACTCCCTGAACAGCAAAGTGGGACCAGGGGTGGGAAGAGGTAAATTACTGCTCTTGCTTTCATACCTAAATGTGCACTCAAGGAAAGGCACGTGCTTGTCACAAAAGGAGTGCAAAGTCCTAGAAACGTAAAAAATGTAGAAGTAGAGAAATTCAGGTGGCAGGAAAGACTTACAGATAGGGGTTGCAAAAACAAAGATGCCTTGAACATCATCTTCTCAAAATATGTCACAAGAAGGATCCTGAGTAACTTCCAACACATTAAACTAATGGTAAACAAACAGAGATGACTTGCGGCATGAGTTAAAACTAGATCTTCTATTGAAGAAGGTTGTAGCTCAACATTGACAACTTAAGATTATTGATGCTCTCTGGCTCCCATTCGGAAGGCAGAATATACTCATCAAGAGAACATTTAGAAAGTTCTAAGAAGTAACAAATAAGCTCCCAGTATGTACAGATTACTGTACATGCCTTGTTTCTGATAAAGATTCAAAGAACACAGTTTTCAGACAACCTTTACAAACTCATAAAAGTCTGGTGATATTAATGCTGTTAATTAGCATTCCTTCACTATGACAAAATGCTTGAGATAGTCAACTTATAAGGAAGAGAGTTTTATTTTGGCTCAGAATTTTGGAGTTTCAGTCCATGGTCACTTGGTCATGTTACATTAGAGCCTATGCTGAAGGATTTCACCATGGCTCCTTCTGTGTCTGGTGGAGTAAGCTTATTAATCTCATGGCAGTCAGGAAGCAAACAGAGAAACAGGAAAGGGAATAGACCAGAGTCCCCCAGTTCCCTCTGAGAACATACTCCCAAAGACCTCTCTTTGGGCCCCTTTAAGGTTCTTTAACCTCTTTAAGGTTCCATCACCTCCCACTAGCACCACAAGTTAGGGACCATAACTTTGGTGGACACTGCAGATCCAAAATATACCATGAATGTTGTTTATTTGCTTTCTTAAATTAAATTAGTATAAAAATAATATAATTCATCTCATCATCATTTCTGTCTAAATTTAACAGTCCAGTTTTCTAAGTGTTCTCTTGATATCTACAGTATTCTAAGAAACAACAAATAAACTCCCAATATATGCAAGCTTTAATAATAAACCAAATATACACTATACATTGCTGGTGGGACTGCAAATTGGTGCAACTACTCTGGAAAGCAGTATAGAGATTCCTCAGAAAACTTGGAATGGAACCATCATTTGATCCAGTTATCCCCCTCCTCAGTTTATACCCAAAGGACTTAAAATCAGCATACTACAGTAACACAGCCAAATCAATGTTTATAACAACTCAATTCACAATAGCTAAACTATGGAACCAACCTAGGTGCCCTTCAACAGATGAATGGACAAAGAAATTGTGGTACATACACACCGTGAAATATTACTCAGTCTTAAAGAAGAATGAAATTATGGCATTTGCAGGTAAATGAATGAAACTGGAGAATATTATGCTAAGCCAAATAAGTCAATCTCAAAGAACCAAAGGCCAAATGTTTTCCTCTGATATGAGGACACTAATTCATAATAAGGGAGAGGAAGAATAGAGGTACTTTGGATTAGAGAGAGAGGAGCTAAAGGAGGGGAGGGGTTATGAGGACAGGAAGAATAGTAGAATGAATTGGTCATTATTACCCTATGTGCATATATAATTCCATGACCTGTGTAATTCTACATCATGTACAATCAGAAGAATGAGAAGTTATACTTCATTCATGTATGATGTGTCAAAATGCATTTTACTGTCATGTATAACTAATTAGGACAAATAAAATTAAATAATAATGATAATAATAAACTAAATAAAGTGTAAAGCAATTCTCACATTCACAGATGCAAATGATATTCCCGATCACTGTTGTGGTGGTGGTTGTGGCTTGACAGCAAGCCCCTTACCTTGTTTTTGTAAACTAAGAAAGATATGGGCAGTATACTGGCCAGGACCAAGAGTAAATTCAGCCAAATATCACCGCACAAAGCCACCAAGAGTAGCTTAACTGTCCACAATGTTGTACTTAACCTCATTTTGTCAATCTTTAGCTCACCTAAAAATCGACCATTTCAAAACCAAAGAGATCAAATACATAATTTTATATGATTTAAACAATTTGGAAGATTCAAATAACAAAAACATTCAGCTCAACAAAAGCAAAGGAAAAAACCAAACTTATATAACAAAACTTAACTTTTAGTTGAAAAAATTGACTTGGAATTTAGGATACTCAGTTGCTTCAAAGTCCCGCTGTGATCCACAGAAGTCACCTAATTGCTCTTTGATTTATTCATCTACAAACTAGAAAAGCACTCTTTTCCTCTCCCTTGCTTAAATGGATATAAAATATTCTAAAATTAATTGCAATATTATTGTAATTGATGCCTTTTAAAACAATTACTTAATAAAATAAGAATTCATAAGAATACAAAATGATGGAGCACATTAAAAAGCTATTATTGTCCTCCCATGATCAATGTAACATTTTTAAAATTTCATAATATTATTTATATTCACAAAGTATGCCAAATACTAAAGACAAATTGCTATTATTCCAGAATTTTTCACGTTTTTTAATTATTATTGAAATTTTTTTCATTGACATAGCGAAGTATATTAAAATTCTGATTTAGTGGCATCAATATTTCTTTCTTTGTTTTTCCCACCTATGGTATGAGACTCTAGAAAAATTCTCCATTGAATTCTAAGCTACCATTTTCCTGGAATACAAACTAGATAAGGGATATCATCTTTTTAATATTAGAGAGTATACATTATAATTTGAATATATGACTGACAATATACTGTGTGATTCCAAGAACACATTTTCAGTGAAAGATGATATATGAAACAGAAGCTTTTAAAATTGCTAATGGAATATTGATAGCTTAAGAAAGCATTAACAGTATAGTAGTTTTGGTGTTAAGAAATATTTTACCTAATTTTATTTGACTAGTCTCTGTTTAGGTATAAACCTTCAGTAATTATCTTAACTTCATAACATAAAATTAATTGCTAAATGTGACTACCTTATCTTCTCACCATTACATGCATTTTCTTTAGGTTGAAATGGATACTCAAATGGTATAATAACAATTCATTTACTCAATTATAGTTTGACCAGAAGGGATCTGGTATTCTTGAGTGACCATGTGTCATGAATTCACAGCACTATATGCCTCTCACATTATTGAAGTTTTACCCAATCTTGTTCATTCTACCAACCTGCCAAACTGGCAGGCATGAAGTTATATTCTACACCTATGTCCCCAAGGGGCCTTGCCTGAATGAGACCAATTCTGCTTTTTCTAGTTTGATGTGGCCTTGGAAGATTTCAATTGAACAGAGATTTTCATGACCAACCAGTTAAGAAACTACTGTTTTCAAATAACAGAGCCTCTCGAGCACCTGGGATTTGCCTTTTCCACTCCTGTAGATTTATGGCTGAAAAGTCAGGAAACCACTGGAAATTCATAATAGCCACCTGACTCTTTCCAGGGGGAAGCAAAGTTTTGTCAAAGTTATGAATTTCCTTGATTTGGAAAATTTGACTTTGTTATATGATCTACTTATAACTTTACAGTAAACAATGTAGCTAATTTCCATGTTTCCAAGAGACCTCTAACCTGTACTTTCATGAACATAAACAATATCTGCAGTGTGAAAATGAGAAGACAGAATAAAATACTTCCATTTGAACTTCACTTGGCTTCCTTCTCAAAATCCATACTCCTCATCTAATCATGGGAAACCACAGGATAAGCCCCAAAGTATGGGACATTCTACGAAGTACCTGATCACATCTCTTCAAAACTCATACAACAAAAGCAAGGAAAGAAAACCAAAACAAGAACAACAAACAAACAAGGAAAGCCTGAAACTGTCACAGCCAAGTGAAACCTGAATAAACATCACAACTTATTGTAATGGGGTGTCATGAATGGAACCCTGAAATAGAAGAACAAAATTGGATACAAGCTAAAGAAATCTCAATGACATATTAATTTCAGGTAACAGTAATATACAATACTGATTCATTAGTTGTGACAAATGTCCTATACTGATGGAAAATATTAATAGGGGAAATTCTGTGGGTTGGTATATGAGAAATCTACCTTAGCAAAGTTTTTTACAAATTTAAAGTTATTCTAGAATAAAAACCTGATTTTTAAAATGTAAGAAGTATGCTTGATAAAGAACAGTATTTCTAAAAAAATTTTGATTAATTAGGAAGCTATAGACACTATGTATAATGCTTTCAAAAGAGATGGAGAAATACTGATGATTGAAAGAAATGAACTATAAATTACATTTTATTTCCAAGTTACTTGCTGATTTTTCATTTTATCTGTGTCAACATGGACATCACAAATTAAAGTTTTTAAATTAACCTAACTAATATTGCATTGAATAATATTCCATTAAATATTTAATTCCATTAAAATACATCTTGATATTGAGTATCACCAACTTATAAAAGCTCTCTCAAAATTGACATTTTCATTTAGAAAAGTAGTGAAAGAAGAAATCTAAATATAATAGCCTATCGTCGTCTTGTCGCCCGCAACAAAGATGTGATCCCGGGAATGTGTATGCAGCTCTTTATTTTGCGCGCACGTTTCTCCCTCTCTCTTCTTTCTCTTCTTCTTCTTCTTCCACCTCCTCTCTCTTTCTCTCCCTCTCCTTCTCCCTCTCCCTCTCCCTCTCCCTCTCCCTCTCTCTCTCTCTCTCTTATACCCTCAGTTGACCAATCACAGAACTTTCACGTGAAGCAAGCCTGGGCAAGCATAGACAAAGGCTTAAAGCATGAACCGGACACCTGTGTGGCTAGTTTACAATCAATAGGAATAACTTTCGCAAAGATACACCTGTTTACTCCGTGGCAACAGCAAAACTGGCATACTGCCAGGCACCATCTTAAGAGACCATAGGGAGTGTCCGGACCACCCCAACAATAGCCCTAGATTTTAGTGGTTTAGAGGGGCAGTTGTTATACACAGATATTTTTTTGAATACATGCCTTCTTCAGTTGACATCAGGAAAACAGTATCATCATTTTCATCAGAAATGTAAAGATTTTTGAGTACTTGATAGATTCTGGAAATTAGTGCTCTATCTGAAGTGTGTGTGGCAAAGATTTTCTCCCACTCTGAAGGCTTTCTCTTCACATTGCTGATTCTTTCCTTTGCTGAGAAAAAGCTTTTTAGTTTGACTCTATCCCAATCATTGATTCCAGCTTTTATTTCTTGCGCTTTGGGAGTCATGTTAAGGAAATCTGGTCCTAGGCCAACATGATGAAGATTTGGACCTATTTTCTCTTCTATTAGGTGCAGAGTCTCTGGTCTGATTTCTAGGTCCTTGATCCACTTTGAGTTGAGTTTTGTACAGGGTGAGAGATATGGGTTTAGTTTCATTTTGCTGCATATGGATTTCCAGTTTTCCCAGCACCATTTGTTGAAGAGGCTGTCTTTTCTCCATTGCATGTTTTTGCCTCCTTTGTCAAGCATGAGATACCTGTATTTATGTGGGTTTGTCTCTGTGTCCTCTATTCTGTACCATTGATCTACCTGTCTATTTTGGTACCAATACCATGCTGTTTTTGTCACTATTGCTCTGTAGTATAGTTGAAGGTCTGGTGTAAAGATGAGATTATCATCACACACGTCCATGGAATGATCAAATAACTGGTTAATAACTCATACCAATATCTTTCAAAATGGCTATTTGACATCAAACCTGTGTGATGATTCATAAAGTATCCTCTGTGAAAGAACCACTCCCCTGCACAAGAATATAATTTATCCAATACTCAAAGTGAGAAGTTCACTTTATAAATTTGCTTTGGATCTAAAACTGAATTTACATTACTTACTAGACTCAAAACTGGAAGACATAAGATCTCTTCCGAGCCAACCTCAAGTTTTTGGACAAAGTAATTGTAAAATATCAAAGGAGAAGAAATTCCTATTCTTTTCTAAATATTTATATGATTGACAACTGCTCCATCTTTCTTGGCAAAGTTATCAGCCTCCAAGGGTTGCTTTCTTACATCTAACCAACATCTCTTCTTTTTTAATCCAAACACCTTGTGTACTTCTCTACTGACAATCATTATCATTCCTTCCAAAAAATAAAAAGAGGAAAAAAGAACATTTTCTTTTAAGCTTTAACCCATACATAACAGTTGTTAGATTTGAATTGCTACTTACCACATAGCTTAAGCCATGTTAAGTAACCACAGAATCCCAAAGTAACAAAACTAAGTATCTGGCAACAGACAATTCGTAACAATAACAGTGGCATTGTTAACAGTTCTTATATTATGTTGCATTGCTTTATCTCAGGGAACAACTTATCAGTTTGGTGAGGGTGTCCTAAAGCTAGACCAGTCTAGTCCAGACTCTGAAGCAGCAGAGTTACTAAATTTCCTTATTATAAGCACAGATTTTAAACTACTTATGTCAGCTCTCCAAAGTCAATCAGCAAAATAATGGTGAACAATGGAACATGGAACAAAAACAACAGCAAAAACTTACTTCCTCTTTAAATACAAATTCATGATACAATTTGTGCGTGCAGGTAGATCCCCAAGACAGGAGGAGCAAGAAAGGCTGAATGACAGATGTGAGCATTAAAAATGAAAGAGCCGACATTTTATTTCCTTAAAAAAATATAAAAAGAAACTGGAAAGAAGCATAATGGAAGGAAAGACTTATGTTACTTTCCTTTTATCAGAGAAACAAACCTCTTTTCTTTTGACCTGGGGAAAACACATTATTTATTTTTGTCCCCTCTGGCTTTCCTTAACCATCTCCAACTATTGTCCTTACCTCTACACATCTCTGTACCTAAGATTTCATTCTTTGAAATGAAAAGGAAACATCTTGAATGATAGAAACCATGGCCATGATTTGGAAAGGTGATTAAGAATAGTAGGTAATCATGTATTTTAACATGAGTTAAAATGTTAAAAATACATTACATTATTCAGGAGTATGTTTCATATAAATGATGATGTTTTTCTTGTGGAATTTTAGCTGTTACCCACCATTCTCACTGTTTGAAGTGCTTTGAGAGACACTGACCTAACTCAGCTCATGATCTCCTTCTGCTTTGATGTTGCACCATGACCAGGCTCCAGGAGTTGACCAAACAAAAAGATAACACATCTGAATGGTGTGTCTGTATCTACTCATGCATTTGTGATAGACTGACAAAAATGTGCTGGAAATAGAATTAGAAAAAATATGTGCTTACATTCCAATAGTCCTCATGTAGTTGTGTGTAGAAATACAGTTATGTCTGGTTTTGTCCTTTTGGCAGACCCCATTGCTTGCCCACCCTCCAAGCACTCTCAGCCCCTTCCTCTTTGATGGACTGATCTAAGTTTTTCCAGATATTTACTCCCCTATAATCTTACCCTGTCCCTGAGACTGAATTTATAATACTCATTTTTAAGCAATCATGATCATTCCAGTCTCCATTACAGTAATAGGATTAGGATACATATGCACTGCAGATCAAACCAATGAGATATGAGAATTTATGGATATCTGACAAAATATTTAAAATTTAAGAATTTTCCATTCTGGATAAAATTTTTTTTTTTTTAAAAGGAATTCCTCCTACCATTGCATGATATCTAGTGGTGCATTGAGGAGAGCTTACACTGGCTCAGGGCCAAGCACCTCTTCCCCAATCCACATTAGGACGTGCTATTAGAGTGCGAAATCAACCAGAAGGAAAACTTACCACATGGAAACCAGCAAATGCTGGGAATTAGATTGCTTCTTGTTTGGGTTGTACAGAGAATAGGCCATGAAACATTTACCAGAACATCAAGGATATCCTCTGAAGATGTGAGAGTTGGCTGTAGGTGACCATCTTGTCATCAGTATGGACATGAGTGTGGACATCAGTAGCACAGAGACAGCGAGGGTGGTGCAGGTGGAAGTGTGACCATGATGAAAGACTCTGAGTCCTATCTAAACCTCTTCAGCTCCTTAACCAACCTAGACTTATGTTAGTAAATTGTTCTCATTTCTAAAATAACTACTTAATCATTATCATGTTACTTTTCTTGAAGCTGAAAATATCACTTATAGTCTCTGAAAACAGAAATAAAATGGACTCAATTTCTTTACTGAGAAATTCATGTATGTATAGATAGATATATAGATAAAATTTATTATTTAGGGCTGGGGATATAGCTCAGTTGGTAGAGTGCCTGCCTTGCAAGCACTACGGCCCTGGGTTCAATCCCCAGCACCACACACACACACAAAATATTTATTTAAATATGCATACATTTAAATATATATTTCCTTTCAACAAAGGAGAAAAGAGAATTTTTTAAAAAATACTTTCATTTTATTTGGAGCTTTAAGTTTAAAGGAGTAGGGGCATTTAGTGAGGACAATAGTAAGATTGCACCTACTATTTCTTCTCTAAGAATAGGATCACAAACATTTTCCTTAATTACATGATTAGGGACACACTTAGTTTTTGTAAAACAAGATGTTCTGAGGGAAATAAAAGAGTTATAGCCAGAGCAGCAGGGTGAGCACAACTAACCACTGAAATAACATTATAATAATCCTTCTCACCACACAGGGACTACAAGGACACAATCAGATCCAATTCAGACTAGAATTTAAGTGATGGGATTTCCATGAAGCTGGGATGTTGCCCTGAATAAGTTATATTATGTCCTCCAGTTCTTTGGGGCAGTGGGATGAGGACAGTGTGAAATGAGTTATTCTGGTTCCATCTGAAACCAATTACCATGAGTGGACCCAAATTGCTAAGACTGCTGCTGAGCAGCCGCATCCCAAGTACAGCTGGGAATCAGCTGGTGAGTGCTGTCAAGAATTCCCCCTATCAATTGATTCCAGGCCAGGTTGTGATTGCCTTTCACCTCTCAAGCATCACTTCTCTGTTGCTCCAAAAACTGTTCCAAATGGCAAGAAATTGTGAATATAATTAAGTATGAAGGGGGAAGGGAAAGATTGGAGAGTGTAGAAGACAGGAAGTAGAAAAGACCAGGGAAGAAAGAACTTGGCATAGGGCTGTAATGAATTTATTTTACTGGTGAATTCTCATTTGTCTGGGATCAGTTTTACAAGGAATGAATCCTTCCGCTTCCCTCAGCCACAAGTCTTCCTACATAGGAGGACCCTGTCACCATTTAAATCCATTCTCTAAAAGCAGTAACTGTTGATTTATTTATTATAAATTTGAATTTCCAATTTTCATCCTTATTCTGATCATTTCTTCGTTTAAACTAAGGTCCCCTAGTCTCACAGAGGACCAACAGTACTCATTGTTTTTCTCATGTAAGAAATATAGCCAAAAATGCACAACTTTTTAGTTTCCTAAAAGGTCATTATGAGACAATGTTTTAAGGAACAATAGGTTTTTGGCCTACAAGAAATGATATTTTAAAAACATAAGACATTGGGCTGGGATATAGCTCAGCTGGCAGAGTGCTTGTCTCACATGCACAAGGCCCTGGGTTCAAACCCCAACTCTGCAAAAAGAAGAAGATAAAAAAACAAAACACAAGACAAAGATATTGATTTCTTTTTATATTTAAGCAAGGAACATCATGTTGAGCAAGCTAACCTGTGATTATTCTTTCCCAGTGATTCCCAAACTGATGCACATGGGAGTTACCTGGGACTTTTTTTTTGGTGGGGGGACTGGGGAGTGAATCCAGGGGTACTTAACCACTAAGCAACTTCCCCAGTCCTTTTTTAAATTTATTTAGAGTCAGGGTCTCACTGAGTTGCTTAGGCCCTCCTTAAGTTGCTGAGGCTGGCTTTGAACTCACCATCCTCCTGCCTCAAGCCTCCTGAACCTCAGGGATTTTGGGCGGGGGCCACTAGGCCCAACTGGGACTCTTAAAAAAAAAAAAATCCTTGATGTTCTGATTTAATCAGTAAGCGCTTGAGGTAGACATTGGAATTTTTCAAAAGTCCCTAGGAGATCACAACATGCAATCAAGTTTCATCTTTATCAATAGAACAGCAATATCAAACATGATCTTAATTAAATTGCTAGAGAAAAGGGTGTTGATTTTTATTTTATTATTAATATTTCATACATCTCTTAGATATTTTTTACTACAAATCTTAACAAATTTACTTCCTAAAAGAAAAATAGAAAATAATTATTGAGTATTCAGTGTGATAATACTGTAAAATCAGTGTGATAAATCCATAGTAAATTTAAGAAAAATGAAGGTGAAAGCAGAAATTATGGAAACCAAAACAAAGGCAAACTCCAAAAAAAAAAAAATTGATCAAAACCCAAATCTATTGAAGAATATTGTTCTAAAAGCCAAATCAAAACTTTTGAAGAAAGTAAAATGACAATTTCTTTAAATGATGAAGGAATTCTCCAAATGAACACATTTTGTCTGTTAATTTTAACATTAAGCCATAAAGTAAGTTTTTGGGAAAGAATTTGTACCATAAAAAATATAAACAACCTCATGTCCAAATGTTGGTTTCTAAGTATCATTCTCAGCTAAGAATTATGGTTTCTTGTAGTAATTACTGTTCCTCAGGAGGTGGTTAGGAGAAAAAAGGCAAGCCTAGACCATCTTAGAGCACCACAGAGTACGGACTTCAAGGAACCATGAGGACATGTCAGGAGAACACAGGAGCCAATTTTCAGGGGCCCCACTCACCCAAAATTTATTCAGTCATGAATAAATTAGAAACCAAAACTAGAAAAAGACACACTAGAAAACAGTATTAAACTAACCTTATTCATGAAGATGGATGGAAAAATAGTAAAAAAAAAAATCAGCAAAATATTTTAGAAATATTAAAAATACAATGATCATCTTTCTGCCATTACTCTTCTATCCCTGAAGTTTGTTAACAGAACAGAGAGACCTTTTTAAAATGTAAGTCAGATCACTTTCTTGATTTATTTCAAAATACCACAATGTCTTGATGTATCACTTAGGCAAGAGTGAAAGTCATCATGATAGCCTATAAGAGCTTCCATGGTCTGCCCCCTACCCTTGCTTCTCTTTTCTTCATCCTTTCCTCCTTATTCATCTATTGCTGCTACCTGGGCCTCCTAGCTGATTCTTAAACTTTCTAGAACTTAGCTCTGTTAAGATCATGATACACTTGGATATATTTCCTGCTTTGACCCAGTTTTAAATTTCTGAAATAAGTCTCATTGGATAAACTCATTAAAAATTGTTCTATCATTACCAGGCCCAGTGGTGCACACCTGTACTCTCAGTGGCTCAGGAGACTGAGAGGCAGGAAGATGGTAAGTTCAAAGCCAGCTTCAGCAATTTAGCAAGGCTCTAAGCAACTCACTGAGACCCTGTCTCTAAATAAAATACAAAATAGGACCGGAAAAGTGGCTTAGAGGTTGAGTGCCCCTGAGTTCAATCCCTGGTAACCCCCTTCAAAATTGCTCTATCATATTACAGCATCCCCTAAAAACCTGTGCTTATATTTAGAATCATGTTTTATTTCCCTTTTATTGATGTCTCTCTGTTACTGTTAGGCTGAGGACTCACTACTATATCGTCAGTGAGAAATACAGCACCTAACAAGTAATACAGGTTCTAAGTATTTGTGGATTTTTATCAATCCTTGTTAGCATAGAAGACCTGGCCTTCACAAATCAGACATCAGAAGTCCTGGAGAAACAGTATCATAGAAAGCAAAGGAAGATTAACAATATCAAGAATTGAAACTTAAAGAGCAAAATTGAAATCTGAACTGAAAAAATAAAAAGCCCCAAACTACCTAAGTAAATGGAAAAGCATTAAGTCAAGGAAGTATAGAACAAATAAAAATACACTCGCAGAAAGCAAGAACAAAAGAAAGCCATAGTAATATTTGAAGGAGGCTGATAGAGATTGGATGTTGAATCTTAGAATTATAGCTATAGATAGTATTTAGAGAAATTAGTTTTGCAGTTAAAAATTGTTTTCGACAGCTTAGGAATGCATTTTACATTTAGACAAAATGCCCCGTGTTTCAAATATGTATTTAAAAATCCATGCATAGATGTACCTTTGTATTTTTTAAAATATTGAGGACAAAGAAGATATTCTACAATTATTTTGAGACAAAATAAAATAAGAAATTAAAAATGGCAAAATGATTTCAACTTTTCTGTGTAATCGAATTCCAGATGACAATGGCAAAAAAATGAAGCTATATGCCAATATGTTAATATTGTTAATTGGGTAGAACTCTAATAAGAGAGGGTACTTTAAGGGTGATCATATATCTGCTTCAATGCAACCATTTTGTGTTGATTTTATTTTCTAATTTTACCCAAAACCATTATGTTAGCCTCAATACTCTAAAAACAATGAGGTGGGGTAGATAGGAGGGGAAGAACACATTACCATAATGTTCTCCTGTTGACAACATTCCACTTATGTTAAAGTTTGAGGATTTTTGTATATATAAATTAAAGAAGGGTCACTCAGAAGGTATGTAGTAAAACAAAGTCAAAGGTATTGAAGAAACATTTGCTTAGGGGTAGCAAGCAAGCCCTAGGAAAGGAAATATTTGCCTGACCTGTATTCTCATTCCTCCTCAGCCACCTTTGCTATTGTGTTACCTGAAAGCATAATTTTATTCCTCAAAACATCATCCCTCAAGGTCATTTCTGATGACACACAATCCAAAATTTCCAACTACAATATATTTGCTTTATCTTTTTAGCACTGTATACAAAAACCATTGCTCAGCATCTGTAGTTCTGATAATTCAACAGACTAGCCCTCTAAGAGATAATAGTTAAAAACCACAGAAAGACCACCAAAAATAAAACTTTTGATTTTCTTTGGTCTGTGGAACCTGATGGGATGTAGGGGTTAAGTAAATGTGGCATAAGGTGAATTTGGGGGGATTTAGAACTGTTTGATATTTTGAGTGGATAATTGGTTATATAAATATGCACATTTGTCAAACTCATCAAATTGAACATTTAAATATGTGCATTTCCCTCTTTAAATTTTTTTAAATTTAAGGGGGAAGTAGCAGGGCACAGTCGTACACACCTATAATCCTAGTGACTCAAGAAGCTGAGGCAAGAGGATGGCAAGTTCAAGGCTAGCCTCATCAACTTAGCAAGCCTCTGTCACAAAATTTAAAAAATCTATAAGAGAGAAATCACATTTCCCATTTTATAAAAGCCAAAAGCATTTTTGCCAAAAAATTAAGACAGTATGATATCAGATGTAATTTAAAATCTTTAAGAATAAAAGAAGAAACTGTGTTAACTATGTGTGATGATACAAAATAGTGGTTTTCATTCATTTCTTAGATTCTTCAAAAGTTATTTGCTTGGTAAAGCAAAAATAATAGTATGTATTATAAGTTTTATAATACATGAAGATGTAAGACATGTAAAGACAATAGCAAAAGATAGGAAAAGATGCAAATGTAATCATAATCCAGTAAGATTCTTGTACATGAAATGGCATTATAAAATGGACTGTAAGTTAGGAATGTGTATTGCAACTTCTGGAACAAAGACTAACATAAGAAAGGAGAGTTAAAAAGGCAATAGAATAGATTGAATAGAACATAAAAATACACAATAAATAGAAAAAGAGAAATGGAGACTCAAAAGAAAAAGTGGATGTGGAACATCTGTAATTCTCATTCATTACAGATGCAAATAGAAAATTGTACAATCACTGTGGAACATAATTCATCAATTTCTAATGTGAAGTTGAACATACATTTATCTAAAGTCAAGGCAATATATTTCTTACAAAACATCCCCTAGGTGTTTACCAAGAAAAATGAAAATATGTCCACAAAAAGAATTGTGTAAGAATGTTTAGCAATTTTAATCATAATCTATAAAAACTGCAAACTGTCCAAATGTCTGCAATAGGAAAATGGATAAACTAACTGATATATCTATAAAATAAGTACAATTCGGGAATTAAAATATAAAATAGATGATATAAGCAACTCTGTGGATAACTATGAGTGGTGTTTTGTTGATCTGAATTAGCCAGATCCAAAAAATAAAAGGACATGTTATTTGATTCCATTTATGTGAAATTTTTTATCTGTAAATCACTGTAGACTATGTAAGTTATAGTAATGGAAATCAGATTACAGAAAGTGAAGATAAATTAGACATTGATTCTAAGAATTTCGTAGCATGATGAAAATGTCCTTCCTCTTCAGTGATCATGCAGATATATTCATTAGTCAAAACTTCTCAAACTTTACACTCAGAGTCTGTTTATCTTCTTAGGTACAAATAAAAACTCAATAAAAAGTAACAAAACATACTTTATTGCCTTATTTGAATTTGTATATTTAAACATTCTATGCCCTATACATGCTCACTATCCATGATTGCCCCATGATGAACTATAACCTAAAGAAAACATTTCTCCTCTTAACTAATGTTCTCACTTAAAGCAATTCTTCTCAAAGAAGATCTTGGTAAATATTTTTATACATATTTATACTGAAAATAGACCAAATCATCTGACCATTTGATTTGTAATACTTTTGCACTTTAATTTAGATAGCATTTGGTGAATATTGTTTCAATAATAGGTAGGTTATTTATGTCAATATATACTTAATTTAAATAAAAACCAGAGGAGATGATTATAGATATATTCAGAAGTAAGTAACACCAATTTTCATGGTTCTACAACAGATATGCATCAATGTTCTGAAAGTAACAAAACCCAACTCTGGCTCATTTAAGCAAAGAAGAAATGCGCTTAAGAAACGTGTTAGTTCATAGGGCCTCTAGGCTGGTTTCTGTCCTCTAAGAAGCAGACAGCAAGACAAGAATAAAAAGTACAAGAATTTCATTAGGGGAAACACCCTTTGAAAGAAAATGGAAGGGATCTGGAATGACGTGTACAGTCAACAGACCATGCAGCAATCTGATGCCTGGTGCAGGAGGGACCAAAAGAGATGTGATGGAAGCTTCTGAGTGCAGTTTAAAGTACTTGGGCAAGACTATTAATTGGCCAAGAGAGGGCCTGGCTTGGAATTCTGGCTGAGCTCAGTGCTTGGTAAAAACTATAGAAAACATGGTCTGGATGCAAACTTAGAGATGAATTTCAGAGCATAGTAGCTACTCCTTTGGTCAATTAAATTTTCTACATTTGGAGGTCTGTGAAGCACATTCTCATGGTCACCACAAGTACCAATAACAAAATTCAGGGTTATGAAGCCAGAAACAACTTTGGCAATCCCACTGCCGAACTGTCCAGTTAAAACCCAAATGAGTTACCTCTGGGGATTGTATAAGACAGCTTGCACCACTAATACTGAAAGTATCAGATTTCCAATGCCACCATTAGCAACACAGGCTTTGCCCCTTTAGGAATTTGCATCTTTCAGCAACTTCCAACAAAGAGGAGTTCCTGGAAATTCCTGCATCACCAAACTCCTGATTTAAAGTCTGGAGGCAGTGAATCTCACAGAAAAGTACTAAGTCATTGTTGCCATGGAATCTTGGACTTCAGGTGTCAGACATTTGGACTTCTAAACCAGAAGGGGCATTGCTTCATACTCAGACACAAAGATGAGAAATATTTGATATGGACCAGGCACAAAAGTCCACTGCAATATGCCAATAAGAAGAGATAGAAATGTTTCCAAAATTGTCAACTGTACATACACTATTCACCATTTTTTCCTTGGTGCAAAATTTAAATGATCTATATTCATCATTTATTAGGTCAAAGTACCTATTGATACTGAGCTATTTTTTTAAAAAAGAAATTCTTGGGAAGAAGAATGGACATGTACATATGTCTAAGGAGGATTAGGAGGCAACACATTTGTTAAACATCTGGAATTTTCATTAAAAAATCTTTCTGATACAAATGCTTTCACTATACCTGTAACACTAATAATGCAAAAAATAAAATAAAATTCACAGGTGTCAAAATTTCCTAACATTGCTGATGTATTTTAAAGATTCTAAAAGTTAGTTGTTAGTTTTAAGGTCTTAATTTTAAAAGCTGCATGTAATTTTGCTCAAGGGCTATTTCCACAGCCAATTTGATTAAGTACGATTTTAAAACTTCAGGAAATATATTTGAATGCACTGATTGAACCAACTACAAAGGTAGTATTTACAAAATTAGACTTAATTCTTTACTCTTGAATCTTAAAATTGCCTTCTCATTCAACCTGCTTGCTTTTCCTTTCAGTTAGCAACACTAATGTTGCTAATTCACAGAAAAAACTTTCAAATGTCACATTAACTATAAACGACTTTTCAACAATAGCTAACATATAAACACAGTGTAGATAACAGGCAGAGAGTGCAGGTGGAAAATTTTTATTTTAGAAATGCAACAAAATATTCCCTGGCCATAATAAATTAATTGTACAAATGTAAAGTAACTCATATAACTGCATTTTGGAATTATGACTGTAAATAAGTTGAAAAATATTAATGAAAAAACAGTTTCACAAAATCACATGTATCAATAAGAAACCAGACAGGTACAGAAGTTGTTCAAGGTCACGGCACTCAATACTGGTGGATGTTAGATAGGATTTCATATATATTTACTACTATGTCATTGCTCTTCTTATTGTACTTTCTTGGATTATTGATCATACTAAATTTATGGTTGTTTTGTAGTTTTCAGGTATTTTCCTTTACATGGGACAGCAGTTGCACAACACAAAGATCAAATAAGTTCCTATACTTTAATTCTCTAGACTATATAAATACTTTTAAAATGTATTTGTATTTTCCATTTATCATTTTGCATACATTTTACCTTCCTAACATTATATATTGCAGTGCTTGATATATATGTCTAAGATTTGAAGTTTAAAAAAGCATAAAATGACATGCTATGTATGTATGTACAAGAGTCTTAAGGATTTGATAGACTCTTATGTGCCTAGTCAACATCTTTCTTCCCTTTGCCCTTTTTTGATACCAAAAAACTTGATTATATTCAGGACACAAATATATCCAACCCCTAGCAATGAGTCAAAATAGTTCCACAGGCCATTGTCTGATATTTAGTTTCCTGATTCTTTCTGTGGCTACAAGTGATTATGGGACTGGGTTATAGTTGAAAAAGATATAAAGGAAAGTTTGGTTCAAAAGTTTTTTGGTAGACTTAACCCTTCCTATTAAAAGAGAGAGATATGGCTGGCCAACTCATCTCTCCTTTATATTTTAAATGTAGTCATGATTTCTAGAGCTTGAACAGCTATTTTGCCATCATAGGGAAAAATCAAGAAAACTGCAGATACTTCTGATGTCATACACTTTGAACCAACATTAATTTCTATCTCCAAATGTAAATGCTAAATGGAAAAAAAGTTAAGCATAAACTTTCCTGTGTTTTAATCACCTTGTCAAAACTTCTGTTATTTTCATCTGAATACATTCCTAACTTTGTACATGCAAATGTAAACTTTGTTGTATATGCAATCAAAATATTATTATCATTCAGGGTTGTTTACTGATAAGATATTCCACCCACTAGCAGGTGTTCAACAAACAATTATTCAACAGATTTCCAGAAAAATGGCCTTGCTCAATATTAGGCTGTCACAATTGCAAAATCACTACTGTGTATCTAATTACTATGAAATAAATTTCCACTTTCCTTAAATCAAAGTTATTGTTATTGTGATTATGATCATTTTCAGTTTTCATATGTCAAAATAAACACTTCTTTACTGAAATTGTGGAAGCATTGATCACATTATTTAGAAATCACTGACTTTGTGCTTGGGCGTGGGAGTGCAATGTGCCAAATATTCTAGTGGGTCTTCTAAAGCTTTTCATCCTGGCTCAAAGCTTAATTAATGCCAAAATGTTCCCTTTACAGAACCCATACCCTCCTGATTGGTATATATCCTGTTTCCCCAGGCAGAGGTTCTTAATAAGGCCTTCTTTCACAGGCCTGGAGAAACATACTAGCCACAAGAAATGTATCCACTATGCTGTATCTCAGGTCAGCTGAGGCTGAACACCCTAGCTCCTGGGACATCTGAACAGTTTCAGTCTGAACAGCACCCTCCCTGACCACAAGGTACTTACAAAGCTCTCTCCTCTCTTCTGCTTGTCTTTCCTAATCATTGATCTTAATTTAATCTCAGTTGCAAGCTTCTCATCTTAAACAGAACAAAGCTTCCTTTCTATCTTATCTTTAAATTTTATTTGGATGTCTAAGCTACTTCCTTCCATTTCTAAATTCACTTTGATTCAGGATGCTATCTTTAACTTTGATTAACTCTAAACTCTGTGCCTATGGTTCAACCCCATGTGGTCTCAGCTCATGGCACAGGCAGCTCCCAGTGCAAACTTAGCCACAGGAGAGTCAGAGGCCATAATTTGATTATCACCTCTCTCCACAGATACCCTGGGTATCTTTTTCTTTTAAGGGAATGAAGCATGAGGATTTTCTCTAAGATTAGTCACCAATATGAATTCCAAATCAGAAAAAGGGGAGTCTTCCTGTATGGGCTCTTGTAAAACTGCTATCTGACACAAGAAATGAAAAGATCTGATAAGTGTTTTCTGAATTGAATTGAACAACTAAAAAAATCCTCTACTAGAGTATGACACACTTCTAATGCACAAGTACTGAATTAATCTTTGCTACTAACAAACCCAGAAAGTACTCAACATACACTTTTTCATTTAGGAGTCAAAGAAACAACAGCCAAGTAAGAACTAAGATTTTACTTCATTTAAATGCTTCTTTGATATGATTAGTACCAAAAAATATTGGCTTTCTATTTAATGTTAATGGTTGTTTCAGTACATATTTAGATTGCATAGCATTACCAATTCTTAATGCTCATTTATTTAAAAAACTAAAAAGAGCAAAAAGAAACTTTTTGAGGTAGTAGATAGGTTTATTAGCTTGATGTGATGGTTTCAGAGGTGTATGCATATGTTCAAACTTATCAAGTTGTATATAGTTAATACATACTTTTTATATCCATTATACTTTAACAAAGCTGTTCTAAAAACTAAAACAAGGTTTTTTGGTTTTTTTTTTTTTAAGAGTCCAGTGGTTTCTTTTCACCTTACACTAAAGTACCACTGCTCATTTAATAGCAGAGTGCTCTACTGAGGACCAATGAAGACTCTTTGCCTGCTTCTGAAAACCTGAGTTGCTTGGAGAGTTGGTTTTAAAGCTAACCTTGACAGAAATTTAATTTGTGGCATACTAAATGTAGCTATTTTCCATTTCTCTTAGAAAAGTCAAAGGGTGATGCAGCCATATGTGTTACAAATATATCAGCAGGCCAAATCTATTCCTGGAGCTCATTCATCATTATAACACCCCCTTGACATGGGAGGGTGACAAGGATTATTGTTCTTATTTTAAATAGGATTGAGACGTCCTTGACTAAATCCTGGTTTGAGAGGAATAAAGTGATTGGTCTAGGTCCTTACCCCTGGTTTTACTTGAATGCAGTTCTCTGAATATCAAGGTAAGTATTCTTTGCTACCAAAATTTGTACTTTCTAGATGATATATAAAGCCCATTCTTATTTTTTAAAATTGCTAAGTAATTGAATGTATTATGAAATGCATCTAAGTCCTTTAAATTTGTTACATTTTTCAAAAAAATAAGTAAAAATAAATAAAATAATGAAATCACATAGTTAAAACTATGATTTAATAATTAGTAAATATCAAGTCACATTTCCTTCATTCATCTAATTAATTCATATAGTTTTCTTAGGTGTGTCTAATTAGGTCATATTTATCATGACAGTTTATCTTTAAATATTGATATACCTCTTTAAAAGTAAGATATTTGTTTACCCATGTGACCATGATATTTGTATTAGTTGGGATTCTCCAGAAAAACTGAAATAGAATGTATATAAATGTATAGAAAAGGATTTATTGTGAAAAACTGGCTCACATTATGAACGCTAACGAGTACCCTAATCTGTCCCCTGCAACCTGTAGACCCAGGAAAGACAGTGGTGTAGTTCCCTCAAACTCAAAGGCCTAAGAACCAGGAGACCCTTAACCTGCTCTTAAGTCGCAGACTAAGTCCAAAAACCCAAGAAGTGGAGTGTGAAGGCTTGAGAACCAAGATAGTTGATGTTCAAGGGCAGGGACTGTGGATGTCCCAGCTCAGGCAGATAGAGCAAATTTGACATCTTCTACCTTTGTGTTCTAATTAGGCTCTCAAAGAATCCAATGAAGCCCAATCCCATTGGTAATTCTCATATTTACTCAGCCTACACATTTAAATGCTAATGTATTCTGGAAACACCCTCACAGACACATCCAGAAATAATGTTTTACCAGCTATCTGGGTGTCCCTTAGCCCAGCCAAGTTGACGCGTGAGATTAACTATCACAACACCTTTATCAAATATAACAAAATTAACAATATTTTCTTAACAGCATCTAATACCCCATACATATTCAAATTTCCCTAATTATTCCAGAGTTACAGCTAATTTGTTCAAACCAGAATTTAGTCAAGATATATATGACATATGGTCATTTCAACTCTAACATCTCTTTTACTCTGCTGTAGTTACCTTTCCTCTAATTCTGTCCTTTATTCAAAACACCAAATTCTTGAAAACACTGAGGCAGTGTTTTTGTAGGTGGTCTTATTATGGGGTTACTTTTGATTGGTTGCTTATTCTCTTGTTTGACTTGTTCTTCTATACCTTGTATTTTCTGTAAACTGGTCCAAAGAAATGACATATTAAACATTTTTGGCAAGTGTATTTCTTGGTGATGCTGGAAAGCCCCTGTTTATAATGGAAAAATAGTAGAATAAACCTAAGATTTTAATTTGTTTTTACAGGGATAATATAATCATTCCTGATTTTATGGCAACTAATGGCTTCAAGTGCTAGGAACGTTGGAAGATTTTCTTATTCATTAGGTGACAATCTGGATCAACCCCTAGGTATTTAAAAAGTTTTCAAGGGCTGGGATATGGAATAAGCTTTGCAAAAATTCTGATGTCAAGAGGTTTCCACTTCAGTTAATAAAGTTAAAAGGATCAAAAGGGATTCTGAAAAATCTACAAACCAGACTTGGAAAACATGTTTCTACTCTGGATAACACATATACGCAATGGAAGTTTCACAACTTGAAAGACCTATTCTGCACAAAGAGAAAAAAAGAAAAAAACAACAAATCTGTTTACTTTGGATGTTGTATGGGCATATTCTCCTTAGTGTGGTTATATATATTCAAAGCAATGGGAAGGTAACTTCAGTCACATCACTTTCCAATTATGTAGCTGCTCCCAAAATTATGGTTGTCACTGATGAGAGTTGTTAAAAAAATATTTATTTAGTTAAATCAGAGCAATATAGCAAATTAATTGTTCCATTTTAACTCTTTAATTTAAGATAAAATGCATAAAAAAGAAAGGACAAGGTATTTTTATTCTATTGAGTAGATAATAGAAGAAATTGTGACTAGGCAAAGTAGCCTAGTAGCCTAAGCTATGAGTTATATTCATACTCTTGAGTCTTGGTGTTTAACCACATTGGGATATAATTAATAAGATGTTTAAGAAGTCAAGGACTCCTCTTGAGAAATGATAGAACTCTTGAGCAATTTATTTCTTCCAGACCACACAGGACTTTATTTTAATCATGCTCCTCAGATGTTCTTTAGATTATTTCTATCACTAAATTTAAAGTACTAACATATATGCAAAGTTTATTTATTGCTGTTTCCAATTACTCCCTAAAGTATCAACATAATAATGATGTCTGTCTTAAAAACTTGTTTCATCATTTTCTCTCAAAAATAGAGATGGACTTATACAAAATTATTAAGGACTTAGGTCTTTTGTTTTTTGAATTTCACTTTTACAGTTTGTACAAACATGTGTCACACAGATATAAGTTGAAGAATGTTGGTACCAATCTCCCAGATTCTTTTCATTTCTCCAGGACCTTCTCAGAGTCACAGAGGTGACATTCTAGTTATAATAGGAAATCACTTGATGAACAATTTGTAGTATTGCCTTGGCAAGTGGACTTTTTAAAATTTATTTATTTTGATTAATTGTACACAAATGGAATACAGCTGTTGTTTCTCTGGCTGTACACGAAGTAGAGTCACACCATCCGTGCAATCATACATGTACACAGGGCAATGATGTCCATCTCATTCTGTTATTATTCTTATTCCCCCGACCCTGACCCCACCCCTCCCTTCCCTCTATGCAATCCATCCTTCCCCCATTCTTGGGAAGTGGATTTTAAGTTACACTTTGTCTCTGAAGGGTTATACTAAATTCTTAAAGAAAAAAAATGGCCAGTATTTTTTAAGAATTAGCTATACAAACAATTGCCTCATTGTATTCAATTTCTGATATTTGATATAACAAAAATTAAGCAATTGACTTACTTGGGAATATTGGCATGAACTATGCCTGTGTAAATTCTATAGACAAATTTTACATATTAAAATAGGAGTTTTAACTAAGTACATGTACTCCTGTTTACCATTCATTTTTAACATAATTTTTAAAAATTTAGCACCTAGAACTATGCCAAGTCCATAATAAAGATTCTCAAATTCTAGTGTTTATATGGAAACTTACTGAGGGAAGAAATTTCCAACCACATCCTTGAAGACTGTTTCAGAAGCTCTGAGGTAGATCCAAACATCTGCATTTCAAACAAATACTCTAGTTGATTCTAATGCAGGTGGTCAATGGCACTTGCTGTGAAAAACACAGTTCTATATGTGCACAAGAATTTTAAAAGGAAAATAAGAATAAAGAGAAGTAGAGAAGTCAGATAAGCTGTCAATACAAAAGAATTGTGCCATGTAAGTAGTATAGTGTTCCAAAGATATTCCATTTGAAGAGATTACATCTAATTCCCTCTAAAATAATTTTAAAAACTATTTACTGTAGACTAGAACCACCAAAAGTGAACACTATCGCAACTTTTGAAAAAGTGATTTTATGACTCTTCACCTCTGAAGACAAATTTAGTTTCATATACATCATATTTAAGCCAATTTAAAAACACTGTCAGATTTTATTTTCTACCAGATTTCCTTCAACTAATAACTTTCCTTATATGTGAAATTTGATCTGGAACTCTGTATTTTTGCTTGTGGAATGTACATTTTATTCCCTGAACCTAAGGGTTTTAATCTCTATTTTTGCAAAAATAATTGCAAATAGCATTATCCCAATCTGTATCCCAATTTTTCCTCCCCCCCTTGCTATGCCCATTCTTTTTATATCCTGTATAACAAACAACCTCAAACTTAGTGGCTTACAGGAAAGACGTTTATTTAGCTCCTCATGCTGTGGATTGGTCTGAGCTAGCAGCCTCTGTAGTTCTCTAGGGACCTGCTCAAGTTATTGGCTGAAGACTGGATGATCTAGGCAAGCCTGGGTTAGTGGTCTGGAGATTGGGTCCTGTCAGCCAGAATGAAAGGAGCAGCTAAGACTCATGGCTAATGTCAACTGGCAACACACAGGAAAAGGTATTCTGGGAAAGTGCAGTTCAGCATAGGCAACTTGACACTTTGTAAGGTAGCATAATGCAGTGAAGTGGCTGAAATACTGGATGATTACAAAGTACACGTCACAGCAGTTAGGGATCTGGGACCCTAACCTGAAGCAATCATAAATCCCAACCGTTAACTGCAGAAAATTTTTGTATATGAAAGGTTTAGCCTCTTGACTGATTAAATTATGATCTGATAGATACTAGTGTTCTTTACTACTAAGATCTGCCCTCATTATGTTATAAAATACTGTTGATGTCTTAAACTTTAGCAAAGAAAATATGTGGTCTATGGATCAAATGAATAGCCAGACAAGAGTTAGAACTATGGGTAGAACATGAATTTAGACAAAATGAAAGCATACATGACCAAGATAAACAGAAAACATACTATTTAAGTCCTGTTTAAATATACAATATAACTTTCCATTTTAAAAGAAGGTGCTAAAAAATTGTCATCATTTTCCTGTGCAATCAAAATGTAACACAGACAATTTTTTCTTTTGTTCCCTTCTATTGACTCTAGCCTGGCCCATTTTGAAGGTTACTTTTTCTGACTTATTTACCATATATGAGTACAATACCTTTTACAGTACCTGGTCCATATAATATCATAATTCATGAGTAAATAAAGACATTTTTGAAGTTTGTTTTTTTAGCAAGTATAAAGTAGATGTACAGGAATGAGTTGCAAACAATGTTGTAAAGAAAAATAATTTTCGGATAGTCTATAATAGTCTATAGCAAGACTTAAATCCTCACTGGTTTTAGCTTATATTAACTTACTTCGTTAACTTATTTTCCTTCCTAGTAATTTTCATTCAACCATTAGCAAAAATGATTAAAACTGGACAGGGTCCTTTTTTGAAAGGATTTTTATTTCAGCTGACACAGTAATAAGGAAAGAGTATCAAGAGATTCATAAAATTCAAGCTAATTTTGGAGCTTATCGGGTGCATTGTATACTGGAAGAAAAATAATTCCATGACATGACATATATGAGAGGTGTTTCAGAATTGGAAATCTGGGAGGTTGATCTATGCATTGCTTTCAGGCATTCTTCAAATGTCACCAGGAGACATGTCAGTGTATAATCAAATAATTGATAGACCCTGAATACAATCAGAAACCAACCCAGGCTGCTACAGAATTGTTCCATTTAACATTCTGAAGATATGATATCATTTTTAAAAAACTCTAAAAGAATGAGCTTTGAAGTTAGACTTCAAAACTGCAGGATCTTTTTCTGATCAAAATATAAATTGACTTATGAAGCTATCATTACCTAAATCTGTCATTCCTGCAAGAATATATTGAAAGCAGGTTTTTAATATCTCTATATCACAAATATCAAGGAAGATTACCATGGTGTTAGAGTATTAGTTTTTTCAAAACTAAAATTTTAGGCATTTCTATACCAGTGCAAGGAAAAATAATTGATACAGTTATTTGTAATTTGTACATGTGCCTAGAGTCCAAGGACATGTGATGTGCAAGAAAACATATTTATGAATTGAGATAAGATTAAATGTTAATGTTTATTGGAAATCTGCTACTTCCCAGAAATGTCTCAGGTGAGATTTAGTATCATCTATTTTACAATGAGACAACTCTTCTTGGACCTATCAGAGAAGGGAAACCACAAAGCAAACCACTACCACTGTCCAATTGGAGACAGTGCAGTAGACACCGAGAATGACAACTTATCAGAGTAGAAAGTATCTCCATGGGAGTCAGGACTCAGGGTAAGAAAACCTGCCTTGTGATGAGTGGCTGGAGGCTCAGAGTAGACAAGTTTGAGAGTTAAAAGTTCCAGGGATCCAAGTCAGGAGGAGCCTTTATGCAGTTGTGAGTTTTACCTTTAGATGTTCTACCAACATCCTTCCAATGAACACTTACAAAAAACCCTCTTGTGCTCTGGCAATGGGATTGGGAAAGGAAACATTCCGAAATACACCTGAACATTCTGTTCTTTAAATTAAGGCAGGTACCCAAAAGAAACTAAATTATCAGAGCCTACCCTTCCCAATGATGGAAAATACCCAGCTCTAGCTCCCTCTAGCCATCCATTCCCACCTATGTAGGGATACAGATGGACCAGTGACGCTAATATTTCAGGGGCACAGGCTCCCCAAAAGCCTGACACCTAGTGATAAGAATAGAGAGCACTTAACCCACCACCCATAGACACACATTCATAAAGGCCTATTTATTGCTATACCTTTTACTCAATGTGTTGTATCCACCATTAAACAAAAATTGCTTTTACTAAGAATCAGGGATAGTGCTTAAAGAAATTGAACAAATGTTAGGATCAGAATCAGCTATGGCACCAGCAATGAAATTATCAAACTGTAATTTAACGGAGCTATGATTAATATGCTAATGGTTTTGATAGAATACATAGACAAAAATGCAAGACCAGACGAATAATGTAAGCAGAGAGATAAGCATTCTAAGAATCAAAAAGAAATGCTAGAGATCAAAAATATAGTAATAGAAATGAAGAATACCTTTGATGGTGTTTTTGTTTGTTTGTTTGTTTGTTTGTTTTAATAGACTATACATAGCAAAGGAAAAATGACTTTGAGCTAGAGACATTTCTATCTCAAAAGAAATTTCTCTTTTTGGCAGGGGGTTACCAGGGATTAAATTCAGGAGCACTTGGCCACTGAGTCACATCCCCAGTCCTACTTTTTTGTATTTTATGTAGAGACAGGGTCTCACTGGATTGCTAAGCACCTTGCTTTTGCTGAGGCTGGCTTTGAACTCTTGATCCTCCTGCCTTAGCCTCTGGAGCCTCTGGAGTTATAGGTGTGTACAATTGCGCCTGGCCTCGGAAGAAATTTCTAATACTGAAAAGCAAGGAGAAAAAAAGACTTAAAATTAAAAATAGAACATAATACTCAGAAACCATGGGACAACTACAAAAAGATGCAATATATATATAATGGGAATTTTTTTAAAAAGGAGAAGAGAAATAGGAAGAAATGACCAAGGATTTCCCCAAAGTAAGCTCAGATACCAAACTACAAATCAACAGAATTACATCTTCTCTTCAGAAACCATGCAAAAAGAAGAGATTATAATATTTAAAATGTTCAAAGTAAAAAGAAATGCGCTAATTCTGTATCCTGAAAAATAATCACAGAGAGGTGAGGGAGAAATAAGAATGTTCTCTGACAAACAAAAATTGAGGGAATTCGTTGGTTATCTATACAATTGGTACAATTTGTTGGTATCTATCAAGACAGTTCTGTCTTCCAAGAAATGTTAAAAAAGATTTTTCTGACAGAAGGATGATAAAGATGAGAAACTCAGATCTACAGGAAGAAGGGAAGGGCATTAGAAAAGGGAAAAGAGAGGGTAAAATCAAACTTACATTTTTCTTATTCTTAATTAATCTAGCAGATAACTATTGGTTCAAAATAATAGTAGCAACAATGTTTTGATTATGTATCATACAGATAGAGATCCTAATATATGTTAGTTTCATGATATAAAAGAAGAGGATAAATAATATCTTCCTGAAGGGTTATTGGAATTAAATTGACATATCAGTGTAATGCTTACTCCAATATTTACCACATATAGTAAATATTTAATAACTGGTAATTATGATTTTTAAAAAAAGTCATGCATTCTGTCCTTATTTGTCCAATTGAATTGCAAAGAGATTAAGGGCATGGTTTATATCTGCTTATTGTTAGCCATAATAGCCACCCATTTATGGAGTTTGACGATGTTATATAAAATGTCTCATTGAAATTTGATGAAATTATTTTGATTCTGGTGAAAAGATGAGAAAACAGGCTTGGAATAGTTGAGGATACAAGTTATTAAAGAGAGGAATTGGGATTAAATATAAAGCTCGTGCAGATTGCAACAAAGCATTCATACAAATGGCAGAACCTAAGCTTAGGTATGTATTCAAGGAGACTTGAAGATGCTTGGGACCTAATCCACACAATGTGAACCACACAGCATGATTGGTAGTGTTGAAGTAAACAATGACGGACTGGCAACAATATAGAAGCAAGACTCTAAGAACTAACGAGTACATAGAATCAGAGTTCAGACCCCCAGTTCCTAGGTTATCGTCAAGCAAAGCCAACATCCTTACTAGTCGTCCTTGATCTCCATAGTGAGAGGGGCATTAGCATGGCACTGTCACCTAGGGATGAAACACTGTAACACAGAGGACAAGAGGGATATGCCACTGAGTAAACTGTGTTTCATATAACAAATGTCAACCAAAGCATTGTGAAATAAATTCAAGTTAAAGCATAACTCATTAAAGGACAGACACGCAGAGAAACACTATTTAACAAAACCTTGATTAGCACAGAAGAGAGGTGGGTATTAACAAAGGAATTGCTACAAGTTGAATTATGGAGAATATAATTTTAGGTAGTAGGAGAAGGATCCAGATCCCCTCAGTCTGATTAATTTAAAATGTGAAGATAGGATAATGTGGAGCACAGGAGCTGAGAAGCAGGGAAATTTGAAAAGAGATGAGGGGACCCAAGAACAGTTAACTGTAGAATGAAAAGATTGCATGATGTTTTCCTTTTTTATATATTTTGTTAAATTTGTTCACAAAATTTGGTTGTTTACAAAGAGTCCTTTAAAACATCAGCTGATAGTGAATAATAAAGTAAATAATACAAAAGAAACAACAAAAATACATACAGTTCCTATTAAAAGTACATTTTACTACTTTCTTGGGATACAACACTCCATCCATGTAATTGGGTAGATAGAAACACTTTTGAAGAGATTAGCAAATTCCTGTACCAAGTGTAATTTTGACTTGGTGTCTTGGCTGTTGGGGAGGGAGGAGTTGGAAAAAAGGAAATAGAAAGCCAATTATATGCTGATTTGCTAATGTTATTTTTCAGATAAAATGCCACTTCAAATTACAAAAACTCTGGTCCTTGAAGCTGTCACTTTTCTGAGCACTTTCTTGAGAAGTCTTGTCTTAGCAAAGAGAATGTTGAAAAACAGGGCCCCTCAGGGGGCCAACCAAACTTTGACAGAGGTTTAACAGTCCTTGAAATTATATCCCCAAACCTTAGAGAGCCTGCTGATTCAGTGGGAAAGGACATAAGCTGAGCAAGTTATAAATAAACTCTTTTATCAGAGGAGATGGTGTCATGGTGACTTCAAAGACCAAACCACGGATAGTAAGTTCTCTGATGTTCTGAAGACAGTAAGAACTTTATTATATTGGACAGGTCATTCTTGGACCTTAGACGAAATTTGATAACACTACTGGGGTTTTGCCACTCTATTTGTACAATTTGGAATGAATTTCTAGTCAATCAAGGTCATTAATGTGTATCATTAAATTTAAAAGAAACAAGATAATGTATATTTTATGATATATTATTACTGTCTCTGTCTCACAGAGGTCAAGATTTTCTAATGTAAATTATCATTACACTTGATGTTCTCCTTAGTAAAAATCTATCCTGAGTAGTGAGATCTTAAAGAGGCACAGAATAGACTACTTCAAACTTGCCCCAAATAACTTGGGATAGTTCAATGTGCCTTTCTTGTCACATAAAAACCACCAATGACAGCAATTAGAATCTTGCTAGTTACATTTACTTGATGTATCCAATTCTTATGTAGTCATTTTAGAGTCTAAAATAATAATGAAGATAAATGTAATGTAATAGTGACCATCAACTTTGTTATTTCAAAGTTAAATGTGCATAGATTTCCCTTAGTCAGTATCAAATTTTAAAATATTAGGTGGAAAAATATTCAAAAATTTTGGAGAAAATATTTGGAATATAATTCTAAAATCAGTGGTAGAACAATTTGAAGTTTAGCTACCTGAAAATAAACTATGAGGGGGTGAAACAATTCAACACACAGAAAATATGTCATGTTGTGCTGGCAATGTTGGCACATAAAGAAATCAATAAGATATGAGCTGTGGTCCTTACATATAAGCATACACACTGTATGAAAGTGATATGATTACCTAAAATACAAGATTTGGGTATTTTATACCTACTAACATGTACTAGAGAATATTAAGAATAAATTTAATATGACATGAAATGGCCATAACAGTCAACTGTAGCAAAGATCCACATTGTATCTGCTTATGACTTTGCTGCCACTTGAAGTTAAGGGCACAGGTCTCACGAACACTTCAATGTGTGTGTGAATGCAACATATGTTGTAAAGAAAACCTTGTCAGACAGATACGCAAAACAACTAAAAAATATGGCATGTTGTCATTGGCAAAGGAAATGAATTCAGTTGAAGTCTTTCTAGCATCTGAGGAAAGTGATGGAAGGTGCTTTACTCCAAAGGTTACAGAACTTCTACCAGAGGTGTTAGGTTCATTTATGTTGGACAAAGAGAAAAATAAATAAAATAAAATGTTGCATCTGTATCTTATACCAAGAATGTAGTCCCTAATTTAGGCTTCCAGAGTTGCTGTTAAATGTCTGGGACATATTTATGAATGTTATGCACATTTCAGGCAGAAACACACTTTCTGCTAAAACCTGTAACTGTCATATCACTGCATTTTTTCATGAATATTTGTTATCACTTAAGTGCAATAAAAGAAGTTTGTAAGCCACTGTGCTTTGTAAATTTTTTTTTCAATGTTCCTTGTGGGCATTCAATATGGCAGACTAGAGTTTCCAAGGAGAAAACCCATAATGTAAGCAAAAATAAATAAATAAAATAATAGCAACTGTGATTCTATGGAATAAGTAAGAACTTGAGACAGCAAATAGCAGGGTTTACTCAATAAACATCTTCCTAATTATGTGAGCTGAGACCTTCCCTATGGAAATAGGGAAGGGGAGAGAGGGAGTAGTGCAAATTCTTTGCAAATTCTTGACAAATTCCAGGAAGAAGCAAGAACATTTACAAAGACCCTAAAGTGGAAGGACTAAGGGACAGAAAGACCTATTTAGCTGGAGTAAGGTGAACCTGGGTGAGATTATGAGGAGACATTGAAGGAGAGCTAGGCAGAGCCAGATCAAGCAGAGCCTTGTAACACACTGTGAAAAGTTGGAATTATATTCTATATGACAAGGAAAGCAGTTGTAGAATTTTTGCAGAGGCATGACCTGACTAAATTTATATTTTAAAATCATTTTGATGTTCTACTGAAAAGCAGTAGTGTGAAGGCAGAGACACAAACTGTGATTTGGGGATTTACCAGGGAAAGAACTCTTCCTTTCTCATTGTCTAATAGAGAACCCTGTCTTCTCTCCCTTAGCCTCCTTACCAGCCTCCCTGACTCTTGCCTTTTATCCTCTGTATACCATCCTGAACCTAAGATCCTATGTATTGTTTCTAAGGATGGACATTATGCAATGCTTAATTTTCTTTTGGATAAAGTCTCACACAGAGCATCTCAAGAATCTGAATGTAACCTATCTTGCTTTTATGCCTGGCCCAAAGGGACACAGGCTAAGATTCTAGTTTTTCAGTGTCTCCATCCAGTGTTCTTTTAATTGTATCATGAAAGGAAAGAAAAAGCAACAGTAAGAAATTTCACAAGTAATGATGCATAAAAATTTTAGAGAAAAATATAACAGGTTTTTCTTATATAAATGATTTAAATATTACATTTGAAAGTGTTCATTATTTCCAGTTGTTATAACTATAAAGATGACGGTTAAACAATTCATGAATATTTATACAAGACAGTGGCCAGAGTCGGGGGCCAAATAGAAACACATTGTAATAGTTAAGGAGCCTATGATCTGAGGCAAAGCAAAATGACTTATTTCTGGATAAATTTCTAAAACTCTATAAGCAACTATACTTGTGCCACTGCAGCATCAGAGTTCATGACTTAGATCCCTTGTATCACTCAACATAATTCAACAAAATTAGTAAGTTCCCAACATTAGTAAGCCAATTCATAACTAATAGTCTATTGGAATGTACTATTTCTGGCAAAATTAATGTGGTCAACAGAAACATTTTAAAAGACATCTTTCAAAGAATAACTTATTTTCACTGAAAGTAGTTATTCTCTGTGGTTATGTACAAGTCAAGTGCTTCACTTACCTGTGTTTCAAGGTACCATTCTCTATATACACATGTTTTTGGTGAGGCATCTATATGCCATCTGGAAAAAAAACCCATCAGCTCCTCCTCTTTTCAGCCCAGTTTGCTGAAGGCCTCCTAATATCATCAACAATCCCAGCTGTGACTTTTTGAACAATACTTTCTTTTGTGGCAGTTGTCAGCTCTGTTTAATGTAGCTAAGAAGAAAGAAAAATCCTAGAAAATCGAAGTTCTGCTCAAAAGCAGCCAAACTCAGCCTGACAGGCTGGAGAAATGATTCAGTTTGATCCTTTTGAGTTGAAATAAAAATGAATAAATTTAACACCAATATAAATGATGTGAACTTTGGAGGCCCTCATGTATAAATAAAGCATTTGCAAACTCAAATTGAAACAAAAGCAGGAATATATAAATTTTCTTTTTGACAATATCTAAACAATCTCTTGAATATCGGTATTGTGCAAGGAGGGGAAACCTGAACTAATATTTTTAGCACATACTCTATATACTAGGTGTGTTATATTTCTAGTTTAATTTAGCTCATTCAATGCTACTTTTTAATTATCTTTTACAAGTGAACAACCAGGTTTTAAATAAGAAGTCAGATTTAACAAGAATGTAAGAGACTGAAACCAAAGTCTGCAACTTTTTTTTAACTTCCTTGCAGAAAAAGAGATTTCCAAAAATTTTTATTGATATGTTTGAATAGCTAAAATGGAAGAGAGTATTATTTTGGCAATATTAATCCTGAGATTATTCTGCAAGTCTTAGTCATGGTATGAACCCATCATATGTTTTAATGATGAAAAAATATATATGGTGACACATTTTTAGACTGTCCTAAATGGAACTAAATACACTAGAAATGAAGATAAACTATCTCTTATTTCACATGCAAGTTAAATAGAATCATAAGCATTTAAATTCTTCCTTTTTTCCCTTAAATTTACTATGATATAATGAATCCAGACTAAAGAATGCACATAATTGACCCTAAAATGCCATAGGATATACACCGACTAATTACCAGACAAATTTGAGGGAAAACAAAATAAACTCTCATGGCAAGTTTTTTACTTTAAGTTCTTATTTTTCTCTTTAAAACAATTATTCTCTGTTCCCATTTTTTAAGAGTGTTTAAGCACATCAAATGATGAATGAGTTAGTCTTCCTATCATTGACTGGTGTTTAGTGAAATAGATATTACCCAGTGAAAATGAACCATTATTTTCTCTAAAATTCATTAAAAGAGATTCTCATGAATCAATTTCTGTCTTAATCTTCCTTTTGATAATGAGACATACATTTCTAAATTGTACATATATTTCCATAAGTAGTCCTCAGGTTTCATATGTGAATATATGTAAGAATCAATAGCAAAAGAATGAAGTATCTTGTTTTGATTCTTCAAAAGTGTAAAACCTCAAACTCACCTTACATAGGCAAACTCTTCCACTCAGGTACCCCAGCCTTGGGTGGAATACTTCTGCCTATGCACAACAAAATGGTGGGGGAGGGGGCAATGGTGAAAATGTTAAGAAGCCTTCCTAACACACATCTACAAATGAAGCAAGCTCAATTTCCTAATCTCAGCACTCACTGGGCTTTATCATTGTAATTGTTAGACTGAGTATGGAATAAACTAGAATTCAGGATTACTCAAATAAACCTATCATTTGTGAAATACAAATGTCAGATATTAGTTTGTGATACTTTCAATCCATGGTTCTCATGCAAATGCCAGAGGGTCCTTAGGAATTTGGAATTATCTCCCCAACCTTTTGCTGTGAATTTTTTCAAAGTCAAATTCACAGCAGACTCCTAGTCACATTCTAAGACAAATATCAAACAGTTCCTTAAAGATCTCTTATATTAAAAAGGAAAGGTTCCAACCATACCACACCCATTTGAATGGCTATTATAAAAAATGAGACATTGATGCTGATGAGATTGTGGAGAAATTGGAGCCCTGGTGTACCATTGATGGGGATGTAAAATGGTGCAATCACTATGAAAAAAGGTATGAGAGTTCCTCAAAAACCTGAAAATAGATGCTAATTCAGCAATTGCACTTCTGAGTATATGCCCAAACTACTTTTAAGTAGGGTCTCAATGTGTTTTTGTGAGCCACATACTTAGTAACACTATTCACAATGGCCCAAAGGTGGAAATAACCCAGCGTTTATCAATGGGTGGGTGCATACACAAACAAAAAACCAAAAAATATGTATATATTGAATGGAACACTGATCACTAAAAATATTAAAAGCTGATCACTAAACGAAATAATACATGATTATATTTATATGAAGAACCCAGAGTAGTTAAATTCATAGAAACATAATCATAACATTCACATTCACAGAAAGTGAATATTTTCATCGAGAGTTGTTTAATTAAAGTATGAAGTTTTAGTTTTGAAAAACAAAAAGTGTAGAGATGTGGTGGTGCTGATGCTTATACAATGGTTTGAATGTACTTAATATTACTGAATTGTACTTTTAAAGAATGGTCAAGATGATAAATTAGATAATAGGCATATTTTACCAGAATTAAAAATAAACAACATAGAAGAGTTCAAAGTGCAGGAGCATTGCTACACAATTCCTTTTGTTTCTCTATGGTTGATGAGACTGTAAAATAATTAGCAAATGATTCTGTATTTTAAGTGTTTTCTGTGTTCATCTCATACATGTTCCATTTCCTTTAGTTACTAACTTGAGAAGAGGTGGGTATTATCCTTATCCCAAGCTCACAAGTACGAAAACTAAATTACAGAAAAATGTAGTGCCTGCTCATGTTCACACCTCTAAATGGTGCAGAATAGATTTGTACCCAAGAGTATTGTCCTCTCATCCCACTCCCCTCCATGCATCTTCTTTAACAAAATGTTCACGCCAAATCTTCCATGAGAGGCTTTGTGCATTTATTTGTTGATAAACATATAAGAATTTTACTCGGTATCATGCATGATCTTGACAGGTGAATGCATGAGAAAGCAGGCATTGCTGATCCAGCACTGGGGCTAGCATCTAGTGGCATGGGTGATTGATATTCCTGCCTCTGCTGCTGACATTGTAGCTTTGGATGCCTCCGAGTCTTAAATTTTTCATCAGTAGTATGGGATAATTTTTTCCTTTCACCTAGAGTGGGGTGTATTGGAAAGTACGTTGGCATCAAATCAAAACATTTGATTTTACTTTTAACAGGCATTAAGTTTGGAAACTTTGGAAATATCACTTCTCAAAGACTAGCCCTCTTACTACAAAATCCCTTTAAAGGGCATGTTCATAATTCTATTTCAACAGCATAGCAAAGATTGATAAGATTCTCTATCTTGAATTCCTTAAATGTTGTACACTAGTATTTAAAAAATTTTGGCAACTAAGATTTAGGTAAAAGTTCATATGTAAAACTGATCAAATATTGCTTTCCAAAAGAAAACTGAACGGATTTTACGAGAAAACATTTTACCGTATTGTTTTTGAACAGGAATTTTTTCTTTCATTGACTTCTGTCCTAAAGGATACCACTAAGAAAAAGTCAGAATTTATGAAGGTATCATTTACTTCTTTCTTCTACACATCAGGACGACCCTCCGCACTCCATCATTCTATCACCATCTTGACAGTCTCCATGCAGGAGCTCCCCCTTCCCTTTTCATCACCATTCTTATTTTGTACATTCCTTCAAGAAGCAAAAACAACTCTCTCTTCTCAAACATAAATAATTTGAGAAATTCCTATGCATGCACTGAGTGCAGCCTGTCCAAGTTCTCCCCCTCATATCTCGCATTTCCAGGCAGTTCTGTCTTACTTATGGAATGTGGGAACTTGGGTTACAACCCTCTTCAGGACCTGGTGTTGCTGACTATGTCATCCATCTTTGTTGGCTGGGATTGTCATGTTCTCTTTAATCGTGAAGAAATGTGAAACTGTAAAAGGATGGCCCACTCGAGTCTTTACCAGTTGACAGTGCATTTCCTCAGAGCTAGTGGAAATGTCACAATGATGAGGATGAGGACAGAATTTGATAGTCTTTAATATTTGCAAATGCAAAATTCAATTCAGTGTTTTTAAAGCCTTGACTCTTTCCAAGTTTTCTTGACAATGGGGCCGGGTTTATTTAGTCTTTTTTTTTTTTTAATGAATGTAATTCTGTTTCTACTTTTTGACCATTACTTGTTACCAAAGTCAAATATCTTGATTTAACCTTAAAAAATGAACAAAAATCATTCTGAAAGAACCCTGTTCTCTTAAAACTGTTATTTAAAAAAACTCGCCATCGAGTCTAACATTTTAGGTAATTTTATGTTGAGCAGTTAGTTATAAAAATTCAAATACATTTTGAGGGCATATTAAAATATTATGAACAGATACTCTGAAAATTAAGAAAGGACTTTGGGGGTCATCCTATCCAAGAAAAAAAATGATGAATTTGTGGAGTAAGCTATTATAACAATATGTTAGTTGACTCCGGTGCCACCATAAAACAATGGGACTCTTCCATTTTTATTTTTTGTTGCAATCTTTCCTTCTTCAACAGAATGAGATTGGTACAAATTATTTTTCTTCAAAGGTGAAACATTGAATCTGTGGCTTTAACTGTTCTCCTGGATCATTTTTCTAGGCTGCCTATGACCAAATTCTCCTCAATTTTAAGCTACACAAGTAAGTAAACATTAGAGAATTCATTGTGTTAAACAAGATATGAGAATTCTTTAGAAATAGTTGGACAATATTTTATAACATAACCTGTGTTTTTCTGCTGTGGAATTGAGAAAACAAACTTTTGAAACCTTTATGAATTATTGAATTAAGTAATGAATGTTTGAATAAGAGTTGAACAAAATGATCTCTAATATTCTGTCTTCTTGGAGAACAAAGCACATTTTGAAATTGCCGGAAACACATAAGGATGTCCCCTGATCCTTGCACAGTACCAAAGATGGCTGCAATGCCATCTATGTGTGAATGCAGAGAAAACAGAGTTCAGGTACCTGGAAATTTGTAACGCTTAGTTTTTAAGAAGTACTGTAATTACAGAGTTTTCTTCATTTTGTTGTGGGTTTTCATTTGTAAGACTTTGCAATGGTGAATATCAGAATATCCATGGGCATGTTCAGTATAGAAGAAAACCATAGCACAAAGACTTGAAGACAACTCTCTCATGAGAGCCTGCACAATGTCTCCAATTTGGGAAATCCTCTCATTATGTTTCTATTCTTTAAAACCTATTATACAGTCACTTAGATAATTGTTATCAAAATAGGCCTCTTGGTTGATTTATCTGGAAGACTGGGTCTTATCTTCCTTTGGAAACATACTACTTCATATTTTAACTTTTCTCTAGGACCTTAATTGTCAGTAATTTGTCACTAAATCATCTGCAAAGGACACCACAAAAAAAGCTACAGATAGGAATTCTAGGCAGATTAAGCATTTTAATTAATCATCCACTTGTGCTTTCAATGACTGGATAGCTAGGGGATTTGGCTTCCAAGTATTTAGACTGATGTCCTCCATGTCAGGATATTTAGTCCATAAAGAAGAAGAAAAGAAAACCTTTCACATGTTAAGGTACAGATGTACTGTGCCATGAAAAACTTAATCTCACTTTCTGCGTGATCTAGATACCACATTTTTGAAGTCACAATACTAAATACTTCATTACAAAATGGAGAAATAAATGCTTCTTGTGTTTCCTCATTTGTAAACCTTTTCACATATTGAAGAATTGTGCTATGTGGTTGTTGATTGTTTTTCTCACTCACCTACATGGTGACCCTACAATCATCAACAGACCCACTTTTTTTTAGCTCATTATAGTTATTGTTTTGATAACAATCATATATGCATGGAACAAAAATTGTACCATTTCATTTCCAAGTACTTGCTTCAATATTTTTCTAATTGGTGCTCAGTTTCAGGCTCAGGCTTATAAAATCATTTTCTCCCTGTGTTTCCAAAAGAAAATCATATTTCTCTACAAACTCCAAGAAATATTTGTCACAGGATCATGTAGAAAGGTTACTTATTTTCTTGTTATATAAATAAGTTGAAAACTAACAATTTAATTCATTGCACAGGTAAAGAAGGCTTGACTTCAGAGCAATTGTTCTTTGAACACACACTGCATCTTCTGTAAGTGCTTTGATGGCCACCAGCCTTTCATTCTGGGTGGGTTGCATTCCAATACTTAAGTTTTGTATTTCATTCAAATGTCACCTTTAGGGATGTTGGTTTTTCAGTGTTTTAGGCTTTGAGACCCAACAAATCCTCAGCCAATGAAAACTCATTCTTTTAGTTTCGTGCCCAAAATATATCATCATGTAACTTAAAAAGATCATACTTTTTATTGCAATATCAGATGGGCTAAGTTTGTTCCCTCCCAGCAGATTAACCTCCAAGTCTGTACCAATTCATTAAACATGCACATCAGTCACCAGGCTGCAGCATAATTTATTGCAATTAAGCACTTCTGTATTGGGGAACTCAAATAAGATTGTCCATTATCAGTGTTGTTAATGGTTTTCTGAACAGTTGCCAGTTCATTCACCCCACCCACCCTTCAATAATAAAATAATTTTGACAAAGGGCCCATGTTTCAACATTTTTAATAAAAACAAAATAGAAAAACCATCAGTAACTGAGCAGTAAAGTTTCCTTTCTCTTTCTTCGTTGCCAAAACTAACAGAAAGGAAAATGTCAGTCTGGCTCCTTGCCAAAAAAAGAGGAAATTGAATGGTCTCAGTTCTTATTCTTTGACTAGTAGCATTGTGTACACAGAATGCTTGGCTCTTGGGCTCATTTTGACAGAACTGAAACAGAGATAAGAAGTTTTGAGGACTCCATTTTGCAATTTATAGACCTGATTCTGTTTAAAATCTTTCAATACCACATAACAAATCAATGTGATTTAGAAAATAACATTGTTTCTGCCGTTGACATAAGCCATATGTGAACTACTAAGCTACTATGCAAGCCACAGCTATAAATTTTGGTCACTTGCAGGAGATTCCTTATTATTTGGGCTCAGAATAATTCAAACCATTATCATCATCGTGAACGATGTCTCACTTAACTGTTGCCTGGTAATGAGCTGTAAGGTTTCTCACACCAAAGGATGATAGAGTTGTTCTCAAATCCATTTCCCAGGTAATTCATTCAGAATGACAGAGCAAGTAGCCTCTGTTTAAAAAACAGATTCTCATATATTCCAATTATTAATGTCCCATTCACAGACACTATAAATGTAATCTAAGGAATATAAATATCAGTCACAGATAATGTTCAATCCAGACAGAAGAGAGATAAGTGGGGGAAAAAATGAATGTGCCAATTTGTCTTTCTATAGAAAACAACAACATGTATTCCTACCACTCTTATGCCTCATTTGATGTCTTAGGCGAAGTCAGAGAGCTCATCACTTTTGTTTGGAAACAGCTGAATTAGTATATTTGGCAAAAGACATAGGAGAAATAATATTTTTTACATGGGGTGGATATTTGTTTTCTACTTTGTTTTCCTCTTTATAGTGCATCCAGAGCATGATAGTGGGATTCCTCAGCCTGTATGAATCTAATCTCACCTAAAACGAAGTCTAGATTTTTAAGCCCCACTTTAGATTTAATTATTTTGTTTCTGGTTTATATATTTAAAAATAAAAGACTCCACAGAATAAAAAAGTATTTTTAAACATCACTATTTTTACTGTTTTAAACATTACTAAAATTCACTATTAAGCTTTATTTGTAGTTTGGAGGGAACTTACAAAGAAATGGGTTTGGATTAATGTATTAAAAACAAATTTCTACCAAATATTCAAGGGCTGTATCCTCACAAGCAGTTTCTAGTGGCGTCTTTCTCCCTCTTTCCACTGCTTCTCTTTCTTAAAAGTGGAGTTTTACCCAAAACTGGCCTCTTCTTTTACATTTGCAAGAAAGCCATTCAACTCAGCCAATTTCTAAATTCAGTTTGAATCCCCCTTTATAATAATTATGCAGGATGTACTCAGCTGCTTTATATCAAGTCTTTTTAGTCCCTCATTCTAGAAATGTTGCTTTCAAAGTACACATCCAATTTACTTTAAAATCTATATAATTTTCACAAAACTAAGAATAACCATCAAGTTAATTATTCATTTTATAATATTTCATTCTCCAAAATGTATTAGAGATTTCTGGTATTTAAAGATTACTACTGATTTAAAATAATAACAAATGAAACAATAAGGTAATCTGAGTATTTGATTTGAAAAGTAAATATTTTAAAGTTAACCTAATGAAATACAAAATAGATTTATAGGGTTTTGAATTAATCCCTATCTTCTGATCTTAAAAAAAAATTTTAAATTTGAAAAAAAAAGGATAGAAACAGTTAAAAATATCACTTGCCCCAGTTTGAGAACAATGAAAAAGAAAAAAAATAATCAAAATTCTTTCTAATTTTTTCTAATATATAAAACACATATGCTTAACATATATGGATATAATATCTTGTGTTAGAAACTGAAGAATAAATTTTTAAATGTCTAAGATGTAGACCACTAGATGAAATAGTTTAGAACAATTAAGAAAATAAAAGAAAAACCCATTAAAGGACATTGTAACCTTTGTTGTGATGGGAAATCATTAAGGTTTGTTACAGATTGAATTTAAGGTAGGAAAGAGAAGAGCATGGCTGTCCTAGGTGGACAGTAGAAAAAAACATGCGAGCTAAAGGTACACCCCATGGGTGTGAGAGAAGTCAGGCAGAAGAAGGATTAAAGGGGAAACACGGTCAAGTCACCAAGAAAGAGAAGTTGAAATGGAACCAGAATGGAAAGCAGCAGTCTCCTAATTATAAGTATTCCTGGCCAGGATATAAGGGGTGAATTGGCAGGAGAAGGCTCACATTTAACTTTTGTGAATTTGTTGTTCCATGAGATTGTGATGAAGAGTTTAGAACATCACTGCAAGTCAGAGTACAATATATATAATGCAACTAATTAGAGATGAAAAAGTGACACATGATTGTTGGGACTTATATCAGCATCTCATTTTTAAATGAATGATCCTGTGCTGCTATTGGGTTTAGGAGTCAAAGAAGAAAGTGAGAACCATGCTTGATTCATTTATACTCTTTAGAACAAAATATAAAGGATGCTAAAGTTATTATCATGGTAATCTTACATAGTACTGAATACCATATAAATTAGAGACAATAGCCAAGGAAATGAGACTTTTAATATAAGTACTTCAGTTTAAACCCAGTTAACTAGAGATGGGTTGTGATTTACCTAATATATTTAAAAGGGTATATAATCAATATATGAAAATATATATGAAATTTTCATATATATGAAAGTGTTACATTAAATGAGATACTACTACCTGTTACTACCACTAGAATAAAGGAAACATAATTCTATGACTAGGCAGGCTACCACATAACATCCACCTTTGCCTATCTATGCCTCTAGAAACAAAAAGAGTTTCCCTGAGTCTTGTTTCTCTAACCTTATGCAACTGCATTCCAAGCATAAGGGTAATATAATATTATATTATGCAAATATAAAATGCAAAGCCCAAGGGTCTTTGCAAGCCTGCTTCAGAGCTGGACAAAGATGCGGTCATGGTGGGCTGGCTGCAGAGAATGTGACTTTGCTGAAAGGGTATGTCTGGAAGTTGGCTGACAAATAGGATGAAGACTTCTCAGAGAAGCAAATCAGTGCTGAGAAAATAAATGCTTTTCTATGTTTTTCCTCCTTCCCTTCCCCCTCCCTTCTTGCCTCTCTCTGTCCCTCTGTCCCTCTGTCCCTCCTTCTCTTCCTTCTTTCCACTTCAAAAGGCGGGGTACATTTAACTTCCAAGAAATTGTCAGGACTTGAAGCAGTTGACAATGAAGACCCCTGGATCCTCCCCTGATGCTCTGGGCTCCTTCAACCGAACTAACCAAAATCTTCCCCATGATTAAATGAAGAAAATTATCAATAGCACTGTCTTAAGGCTCTTCCCTTGCACTGAATTTTGACGTATCTTCTACACAGTGAGAGGAGGAGAAGACAGCATGTTTCCATCGCCCTGTACCTAACAGGAGCTCTTAATGTTTCTTTGTATTTTGGCTGTCCCACACGAGTTCCAGCCAAGGACACCAGGGTGGATCTGTGCAGTCACTAATATATTGCAGCACCAATGGGATCTCCAAAACTAAACTGTGCGGAACTCCATCATCTACCTCCAAGGGATTAGGATAGAGTTCAGTCTGCCAGGATTCAGGATTCTGGTTCCATGGAGTCTAGGTACTAAAAACCTTGTGGTGAACTGTCCCCCCAGCTATAATTATGCAAGTCGTGTATGGCAAAAATATATATGCTGTAAATTAGAGTCACAAAATTTTTTCATCATAAATTGCTTTTAATAGTGAATAACTTTGTGAAAAGCATACCCTAGTTTGCCCTAGTTTGTCTGAAATCCTCTCTCCTCTGGCATTGCACTTTCTTTTCTTTTTCTTTTTCTTTTTTCTTTTTCTTTCTTTCTTTTTTTTTTCACACCATCTGTGCATTCATACATGTACACCATGCACTTTCTTTTAAAAAGACTTCAATGAATAGTGGATCAATTCCTTTGTAGCAAAGATTCTGTTTGGAAATTAGAAAATAATTTTAAAATTTAACATTTTTATTTTGAAGTCGTGTTTTGTATCACCAAAGTATCTCATGACCTCCAGAATGAATTATCTCCTCTTCTAAAGCAAGTTCACTAGAAAATTTACTCTAGCATTTTCTTGTTAATTAGACTACTTTAAGCATTTTAAAAGAAAACGCGAGGAAATATTATTTGTGCATAAATCTTTCCTCAATTTCATTGTAATATCAGTGTGCCCCAAGTCCACCTATGATGTCTCATTCTTTCCCCCAGGACACCTGGCACGGTTCTCAACACATGATCAACAGTATCATCCATCCCTCAAATCTATGAAGAGATCCTACTTTCATGAAATTGCTTATCATGTATAAACAAACTTCAATTTTAATAAGCTAAATAATAATCATGGCATCTGAAAATATAAACTTGAAACAGAAAATATGATGGGATTTCATCATTGATTTTCAAGCAAGTAAAATCACATAATTGAGAGAAAAAATTGTAATAAGTTTTATATAGGTACTAATGAAAGCTGATCATTGGTATCATGGAAGAAAACAGAAGGGTGAACAATCAAGCTGACAGATCCTCCTAGAACAGCTTGGGCTTTGAATCAGCAATTGTTTTCACTCTGACATTTGACTAAGTCGGGATCTGTGGCTCTAGGGAGCCACTCCAAGGGAAATAATAAAGTCCTACTGTAAAGACACCACACAGGAGGCTCAATAAAGTCGTTCAATTTCTTCAACCTTTTTTCTTCCTCCCATTCCACCCCATGCTGGGCGTATATCATTCTGGAACAGATTCACGTAAAAATTTCCCTCTTTCACTTCTCCCCAAGAGGATTGCAAGTGGGTCAGTTTTCCAGTTTCAAAAAACTTTTGGTGAAACTTAAGGCAGAAATGACAACAAAAATGCCAATCAAACACATAACATTCAGTCATAATTTTTGCCTGTGGAGTCACATAGCAAATATAGTGGTTACTTATAACTGTAATGCAGAGATTTATCCCAGATAATAGGATATTTGCGTGTGTGTTCTGGAATTGGATGTTCACCAGAACAAGAGGGTTGTTTGTTTGTTTTTTCCCAGACCTTCTTTTTAGAAAGAGTGTTTGACAATCCCATATCAAATATTAAAAAAAATCTTAAAACTTTTACTTCTTATTAGCAGAGTTAATAATCATAGGAGCTGCAAATAATTAAACATTTTTCTCAATAAAATTAAACTATGCTCCAAAAGCTCTTGGCAGCCTCTGAAACATCACAAGGAAATTTTGTTCATTTTATTGTTCTTATAGAAATAGAAACATAATTAACCCTATATAAATATGAACAAAATTTTCATTAAATATGTTAATGTGCATTCTTTAGAGCAATGTATCACAGATACCCTATGAGACCCAAGGGAGAAAAATAGTTTAACTTTTCTTTGGATCACCTAAGTTGAGAGTGCAAGTACCAAGAAGGTAAAGATCAAGGCTGTTCATGTCTCCTCTCCATGCTCCATGCATAGAATAGTGTGCGACAAACAGCGATATTTTATAAATGTTTACAAAACAAATGAATATTTTACAAACATATCAATGTATCATGCATAATATGGAAGGAGTTACAAAACTATTAATATTCTCTTCCAATATTAAATTATTCTGCTAGTTAGTAATGCCAACTGCTGAAACCCTGAACTAATATAATATATGCATTTCAATGTCATGCATAGGTCATGTATGTGTGTGTGTGTGTGTGTGTGTGTGAAAGATAGAGAGAAATAGAGACAGAGAGAGAGAGAATTAATGTCAGACAAGTTGACTGTGACCTAATCCAACCTCTCACCCTTATCTTACAGTCAGAGAACAGATGCTATTCATTGTTGAATATATTGTTCTTTTACAACACAAATATTTTATACTCTGATATCAATCCTTTCAAAAAAATAAATGGACAAACACAGAAATTCTCTAGACCCTAAGTACTCCTTACAACAAGTTCCCCTTTCTCTGCTTTTCTGTCCAACAAAGCTTCTCAAAGTGCCTGCCTATACTCATCTACAGTTTCTTACTTCTCATTCTCAGAGCAGCTCCAGGCAGGTATTCATCTTCCATCTTTGTGGAAACCATTCTTTGAAGATCTCATTGACTTTCTTGTTTCAGCAGCATTTGGCACACATAATAATCTCTTCCTTCTTGAGACACTTTTTTCTCCAAGGTTTCACAGTCCCTGGTTTTCCATCTGCCACAATGGTCTCTGCTTCTCAGTCTCATTTGCTGGCACCTCCTCTTTGGAGATGCTGGTCTGACATTTGGAGGAAGCACCCAGGTCAATGAAGGGGTCCCCTTTGTATAAGTGCCCACCACATTGGCCCTTTGGTTCATCTCTGAACTGACAAGTTTAGTTTTGTCTAAGAACACTTCCATTTGCTGTTTTATCTGCCTAGAATATTGCTCTTCTAAACAGCCTTCTTCTCATCCATATTTCTACTTAAATGTCAGTACCAAGAAAGGTCTGCACTAATCCTTATTTGCTGTAGCCTTTTCTTCAAGGCCACCATTAGGCCCTGATCCTGCTTTATTTTCTTTATGGAATTTTATTGATAATGACATGCCACATTTATTTATTCATCTACGTTTTGGTTGTCATCTCCTTAACAAGAATTTAAAAGCTCCAGTCACAACTCTTGTCTTCTTTTACCCAATGTACCAGTTCATAGAAGAATGTCTGACATACTACAGAACCGAATAGAGATTTGTTGAATGAATGAATAAAGATGAATATCACCACATTAAAGAGGTATTTTCAGCATAGTCCATGTTAAACATGTCACTACCCTACTTTGATTTACACATTCAATATAAATATTTTGACATCTGCAACCTACCAAGGCCAAGTTTTGAGCAAGGCACTGTTGGAATGCATTGTGTGCACACATGTATGCATGAAGAGGAGGGTCTATAGTCCATGTTGCAGGATGTTGTACTTAGGTGTACACTATTTAATAACAATGCAAGGCAGAATGTGGTCGGTACAACAGATCTGTTTATTTGATCATTTACTCAGCATCTCCAAATAGAGGAAGGAAACAAAAAAGTAAAGAAGAGAAACTGCAGAAAATAGGTGGCAGTATTCCAGATAGATCTAAGACTTGTGCAAGCCGCAGATTGAACTGGAAATAGAGAGTTAATAATGCACAAGATAAGAAGGAGGGTTTTCATGTATTTTTTTTAAATGTAAGAGGTAAAAATGAACTGAGTGACATTTCTAAGCCAAAGCACCTGAAAGAGAGCAGGCTGTGAATATCCTGTGTAAAGAAGCGTTCACCTCAGTCACTCCCTAGAGAAGGAAGATATTTTTGTTCTGAATACAGAGTATGTAGCAAAGACATACACTCCAGAAAATTTATTTCAGGCATGAGGGGAAAAAAGTCAAATACCAAGAAAAATATGTTCCAGACTATGACGATCAGATCAAATCATAATTTTATGAAATACTATGTGGGAGCATCCTGCATGGCTTTTTATTCTAAATTTCTGTAAAACCAAACTAGCCAAGTTTTCATATGGAATTATTGCCCTGATTTGAATCTATAATGGTAGATATTATAGAATTGTCAAAAGAGGTTAGCTTCAAGTTTTTGACCATTTACATTCTTATGTGTTTGAAGAATCCCTCCACCAGAATATTTGTCTTTAACTTTGAGAATCAATTCACTTCAAGAAAAGTGTTAGATGTTTAGAAAAACCACATGTTTTATTATCTGTGACTGTATGAGAAATGCTGTGCTCAGTACTTTTTTGTTTTCATAAGAAATATTTGATTGTTTAAGTGCTAAATACAAAGTTTTCTTAATGGTTATAGTATTGGTCTGGGATAATGCCTACTACTTAATTGTTTCTACAGATTTAAAATCAATTTTATTCTTTAAAAATAAATGTACAGACAACTATCAAGACAAAAGTTTGCTGCAGAATTAATTAAAACATTTTGGGAAAATGTTAAGGAAGCCATGTATTTTATTTTCAAACACAGGGCCAAATTAAATGTCAGATTAGCAAAGCTCTAAGAGATTACTCTGCTTGGGCTTTGGTTCTTCCTATTCACCTGAGTACTGATGTGTTTGCCTCAAGCAGCTGTGATCTCTGTAATCTTTGTATTCTCTCAGAAAAAATTCTCATATTTATTATCTATTTTTAAAAAGGAACTGTACCTCCCCATAGTGGAAAGGATTAGGCAGAGTTGGTCATTACAGACACAGAAAGTGGATTCAGGAGCAGAACACCTATAAATTCACATTTTATTAGCCTGGTTCACATCCTGCTGGACTCCTCTCTCACTCCACAAGAGAAAATTCCTGTTTACTTGTACAATCTCCTTGGGACCATGGAGGAGTATGAATTGTGCTCTTTGAAAAGAACTGCAGTCAGATGTGGGAAAAGTCAGCTTAATATGACCTGTGAGGGTTGTACATCTCCTAATCTAAATTCCTCTTAAGAGATCTACCATCCTCAGTCCAATGAACGCAAACAGGAATCTTCTGTAAGCATCAGTTACTTAAAAAATTCTACAGTTACTAAACCCAGAAAACTGACCACAGACATTCTGATTTTTAAAATGTAGATAGACTAGGCCAACAAGAGAATGAAGATAGCTCAATATTCTTAATATGACTTGTTCTCTGAAACTTAGATGTAGATGTGTTTTAAAACAAAACCTGCTTTGGTTAAATAAGTAAATGTTCCTATTCATAAGAGACTAAAATTAAATGACTATTCAAATTAATCTAATGGGGGAGGGAAATAGAACGAAAAATCATCACAGGCATCAAACCATTCTATCCAAACTGTTAAGTGGAATAAAGATGCTATCTTGATCTGAGCTACAAAACTGTGAGGTCCTTAAAGACACAGATGGCATTATATTACAAATATGTCATCCAACTCTATCTTTACTTAAATTCTTATTTTCAGGTCAAGAGTTCTGTTCGAACTGCTCTATGTAGAACTGGGAAGTATTCAGAACAGCCAACACGGGGTGAGGTAGGGGCAGGAACCTAAAGATGGTTCAAGGTGAGTTTTCTGGAACTGGTTTTGAAAATCTTTAAAGAAAATGGTAGGCAGTCAATTGGCAGGGTTAGTTTACATTTGTAATAATACGTTTGTTCTGATTTTAACATGGGGGTTAGACTATTTCTTGAGATCTCTTAACTCTTTCTATACTGATTTCATTAATAAATATATAGCTTGCTTTATTCCCCAAAATATTTATAGATGCATGGTAAAATAAAAGTTTTTAAATTAGATAAAATAGGGAATAGAGAAAACAGGCTTATATATTATGAAGAAGTCAGAGAGTATAAACTTGAAATAAATATGTACATTTATATATGTAAGTATATATATATGTATATATATATATACACACACACACACATTTATAGATTTACACCCATAGATGTACACAACAAATCTATTTCTGCAAAAGAATGAAAGGTTGATCATAAATTCAGCTCAATTTTTTTATCAGATTAGTTGAAGTGAGAGATATAAGTTATAAAATGATTATGCATAAGATAAAAAACTACCAGCTATCCCAGAGTCTAAACAAAAATTCTCCCGCAATTCCTTGTAGAGGAGATACTTGGGAATTATGGGGGCATCATCCTCAATAATATCCTTGCATCACACAGAGAGTTCCACAGAGCTGCTTTTACTGTGGCTGTCCCGCCATTTTCACCAGTGACTTCATGCCAAAGTTAGCAAATGCAATTCAGAAGGACTGCCAAAACCACACAATCTAAGCTCACAGTTTTCTGATTGCCTACTTTTATTCAGGGATACGTTTTTTATACCATTTAGCAGTCCACATGGACTGGGATGTGCAACCTTCATGTTATCTTTTTAAATATTACTTCTCAAAAACCATGTTTTGATAAGAGTTGGGTTGCAAAGTTTATATTGTCTGGCAATATCCTGAAGCACAGGCTTTGCATCCAGCTGATTCTGATTGACAGTTGAGCCAATCCCAACATCCAAAATCACCACATCAGAACTTCCTCAGATAAAGCCTGGATTATTTCCCATTCCAATTCTATGCAAAAGTGTATCATGCAATGCTCTTCAGGTAGTCTTAAGATTATTTTTGAAAACGGTTTTGGTTGTGATAAAATACATACATTAAAACTCAATACAATGACACTAAAGTTTAAGTTCCTCAAAACTGGGAATCTTTGTCTGTTTCTTTACTGTTAATAGAAATAACAGTGACTTGTAGTTGATACTCAACCAGAATTTATTAGCGAGTGAGTGAATGAATAGACAAAAGAATGATCTTAGTGATTTCAAATCACTATTTTTATCATTTTCAAATTAAGTAATAATAAAAATACTATTGAATCTCACTTTTAGAATAATTCCTTCTTAATAGTAACTGTCCAGAAAATGATAATGAATGAAACTCCTATAATCAATGATGGCTAGTAATTAAACATATACATATTGTTCACAAAGAATATATTCATATTCAATATATAGTAGTATGAGACATCTTTATTGCCTATAGATAATGTGTTATGTATATTTGGACTCAAGGATGCCTTATATTAACTTGGAGGTCCCCCAAGAATTCATGATCCATAGGATGGGAAACAGTGGATAAAGACTTGGCCTTTATTATTTTGGCCCTGAAATTTGTCTCAGAGGATATTTCAGGTTTCTCGCCAAAGTCATTGAAAAATGGTGTGCTTAAGTACAGGGGATGTTATCTCCACAGACTCACATTTGAATCATGATCCCATTGTGTTCTAGTTGAAATGCACTTTATTTCTCTGAAGTCTCTGAAAAGAGTATAATTATATCCACATCATGAAAACATTGTGAGGATGTAAACGTTTCACACGTAGTAAGAGCCCTGTAAAGAGGTCCTTTCTTTCCAAGAGACGCTGGATGGATGACAAAAATTGATTCATGAGATCCCTCTTGGTCTCTACATTTTAAGCATCTCTTAACTTTTTTCTGATCCCTAGGGCAAAAGCACCTACAATCACAGCATTTGAAATCATTACGTGATCTGCCAGGGACTGTCTATTGCCCCTGACTCTTAGAGTGTCCTTATGAAGCAGTTCTAAATAAATGTCCTATCTGGATCTCTCATAGATCACAAAGCTCTTTCTATAAGCAGTATCCCAAACCAAGTGTGGAACGCAAATGAAGAACCAATAAAAGATGCAAATATTCTTTTATGTTGTTGTCACATTTGTTCATAAATACTAAAATCAGTCACCTAATTCCATAGCAGGCCAGAAGGACAAATAGCAACCCTCCCCATTCCCTGGAGACACTTTGACAATCCATGTGACACTGATGAATGAGTACTGCTTTAAATATTTCTGCTCAATATCTTATTTAGAATTTTCCAAAAGGAAATCTAAACAATCAATGTGCCTGTCCTGAGTCTGTAACAGGGATTCAGGGATTCTTTTTATCTTTTCCTTTCTTGCAGCCTTAGACAATCATCTCTTTCTTGGAGTTGTTACTGACATTAATACAAGTATTTCTGACAAGTGGAAAATCTCCTCGTAATTAAATTTCTGTTGTACTTTAATGTTTGTTCCCTAAAGAAAGTTCCTGTTAACAGATTTCAAGCTGTGATAATAATATTTTCTTCCTATGTTATCGAAAGTTGTAATCTGTTTTCTTTCCTGGACCAAACTCAAAGTCGCTGTAAGATTTAAGACAAACTAGGAAAGGTTTTTTTTTTTCAAAGTTTGAGTGAATTATTCTTGAGTATCAACTTAGAGTTTCAACATAGTGGTGCAGAATATTAGCAAACCTACTGTAATAACTTGACTGAGGAATTAAAGTCTCAGCAAATGTCATAGTCTAGAATCTGCTGACTTCTTCCCAGGTGGATGGGGAAGTAGAGGCAAGCTACATTAGAGGAATATGTGCTTTGATAATTAAGTTATAACTTTTGATTATGACAAACTCTGAATATAATTTCACTGAGTTCAGTTTTTCCTATTTATTTTTGGTTTTTGAATATTGTACTCAGGAATTGCCTTTCTTAGCTTAGATACAAACTGATAAATAATACTGATCAAAATAAAACTTCAAAACGCATAAAGGTATTCTACTGTCATGTATAACTAATTAGGACAAATAAAAACATTTAAAATAAATAACTAAATAAAATAAAAAAATAAAATTTCACTTTCCCCAGATTATCACCTTTGAACCAACTATGTGTGATACCAAATTCCTTCATAAATTAGACTAAATTCAACACAGATAAAAGTCTGCTTTCTTAAATCCCTTTATTTGTTGTTCTCATATACCTATGTTGAACTTTTTATAACTTTTGTTTTTTTAAAGTAAAACCTCTCACATAAAACAAACCACCTTTTCAATTCCAGCTGAAGAGCTGATTTCTATAAAGAGTAGGCATATAGTAAGTAAAATATTTGAAGAACAAAAATCAGTTGTCCCTCTGCACTAATCAGTACTTAATAAAACCTAGATATTATTATAAAAAGTGCTGCCAAAATAACTAAGCATGTAGCAGTTTCATAAATTTCAGCCTTCATCTAGTGTCGCTAACTGAGCCAATACTCATTTCTTAGGTTATATCAAAGTGGCAAAATACTCATGCCAGCAGGGAGAGCCATGGATGCATTTCTGATTTTTAATAAAACTTGGGCAGGGGTCATTTCTTAAGCTGAGGTGGGGAGCATCACTAGAACTTGAAGAATTTGTTTATCAAATGAAAAGGACTGCCTCTGAGAAGTTGAAGGACTTCATCAAGAGAGTAGGGGTCATTATACTAAAACAAGCCCTTTAGTCCCTTGACTTTCAATCCAAATTCTATATCCCTGTCTCTTTCCTGAATAGAGATTTTATGCCAGAACCTTTTAATTTCTAGGTGTTTGCAGTTTTGTGAATGGAAAATCCATATTGCCCAAATGGAAAGCAAGGTTTTGTTGTTGTTGTTGTTGTTGTTGTTGTTGCTGCTGTTGTTAAGTATTGCCACTTCTTCCTTCTACTCCATCTGCAAAACTGTATCCTGGCTTCTGCAGAGATGTGCTATCAACCAAGTATGGATGCCGGGAAAGTGTATCTCCAGAACATTTGACGAAAGGAGGATTTATAGCTTGTCACGAGCCACTTACATGGCCAAGTGGTAAGATAGTTCACAGACTTCTGGTGTTTGTTAATAGATAAAGTTATAAAACTTGTTCCCATTTCAAAGATGAATTGCCTATTTGTAATACTTAACCAAATAAAAATAGCTAAATAAAAGGCTCAGAGGTCCCACATACTTCAAATGGACGTCTTTGAGTTATTGGCACTTTAGGCAACAGATGTTTACTTCAATGAAGACAAAGTATTAACTCTGGGAGGTTAATACAGAGGGGAGGTTCTTTATAAGGGTGAAGATGAAACAAAAATTAGCACAGACTTTACCACAAATATTTGACAAATTAATTTTGCCACTACCACTATTAAATAAATGATTTGTTAAGGAAACAGATACAAATATTCATCACTCAAATTTTACTAAGTTAGTCCTCATTCTGGTCCTTCAGTGGTTCTCTTTTGGAAAAAAAAAAAAGAAAACTTTAAATTACCAATTTGCTAATACATCAGAGACCAAGGCATCCTAAAGGCAGATTTCAGTGTTCCCTGACTAGTTAATCATCATACTTTTTAAATCTTTTTCAAAAACTATTGAAAATATTGTATTTATGAACACATGTACAAATAAATTTAGAAAGAAAAGAAGAGATTTTTGTGGCTCTCTACAAAAGGCTTCTTAAAATGCATGTTCTTTATGAGGTAAAAGTTGTTAGCAATCTTGGCGAGTATGTCCAGAATATTAAATATTCAGTCCAGTCGCACAAGTAATCCTTGACATAGAATGGATTTTCCAAAAACATAAAATATAACCAAGAGTAAGAGAATAATGGAAAATAATGGTCTGAGAAGTAAGGTTAATATGTGAAGAGAGCACCATTAAGTTTTCTAATCTTTTTAGAAATTAGTGATGAACTTGTCTCAGAGTTTTCTAACAACCAATGGAAAGAAAGTAAAGCTTTCTTTACTTTCAGTACTACAATGTACTACAATGTTTGCATGATAGAAATCCACTAGCTGCTCAAGATAGGAAAAGTGATTTTTATTAACCTAACAGTAGTGATTACTATGATTCTGCAAATACACTGAATTCAGAAAACAAACTTAAAGAACAGCAACAAATAATAATTAACAGTAAGACATACAACTGGCCAACAAAAATATGAAAAATACTAGGTATCACTAAAGATTAAAAAAATGCTGATGAGGAATGTAGAGAAAAATGAACTCATACTCTGCTGGTGGAAATGTAAATTAGTACAGCTATTCTGGAAAACACTATGGAGAATCCTTTAAAAACTAAAATAGGACTACTGCATGATCCTGTAACTCCATTACTGGGTATATAGGAAATGAAACGTTTATACTTGCACACCCATGTTTACTGTAGCACTATTCACAATAGCTAAGATACAGAATAAACCCCATCAGTAGATGAGTGGATAAAGAAAATGTGTTATACATACAGACTTGAATATTATTTAGTCATAAAAAGAATGAAATCCTGACATTTGCAGCAGCATGGAAAGAACTGGAGGTCATTATGTTAAGTGACACAAATCAGACACATAAAAACAAATACCACATGTTCTCACTCAAAACTGGAAAATAAAAAGTCCATCTCATAGAAGAGCAGAGTAGAATAGTGGTCACCAGAGACCTAAAAGGATAGAGGGAGAGAGACATAAAGAAGTTAGGTAAGGGGCACCAAAACACAGTTAGGGAAAAAGAATTAGTTCTTGCTTCCTATCACACAGTAGGGAAATGATTGGTTAAAACAGTTAGTGATATATTTCAAAATAATTAGAAAAATGACTGTTTGAAAAGATGGAAGGGCTTATTATCCTAGTTTGATCATTACACACTGTATGCATGTATTGAATTATCACAATGTACTCTAGAGACATATTAAAACATTATGTTTCAATAAATTAATAATGATAATAATAATAAAAACAGGAATTTACCTAGGGATGAAGGAGAATATAGTCAAGAAAAGAAATGACATATTATGAGACTTCAGAAAGCAACTTACATTGCATCTCAGCATTGTTAGCATGTTTATTAAATCTAATATTAAAAATAGTAACATACTACAGTATTTTGATCACTTTGTGGTTACATGTTAATTTCTTCTAATTGATTTATAATGCTATATGCATTTAATCAGAAAATTAAGGTTTCCAACTTTTCGTAAATCCTGGTTTTAGTTGAGGCATGCCACACTATGACATGAACTTCTGAAAGCACTTTGTAAAACAGCACCTTCTGAGAAGTATTAAGGAGTATTAAGATTTAGAGAGATTCTTAGGAAAAAACCTATTATTCAATTCCCTTCCCCTTTCCTCTCATCATTTTAAAACTGGGTCCTAAAGATTTTAGAGTTGACTTTGCTGATATCTAAATGTTGAGGAGTTAGTAAAGTATTTAGGAATGCCATTGGCTTTACAACATTAAACAATATAATGTTGGATGACAAAAAAAACCATGTGATGACTCAGCATTAAACATAACTTTTAATATGATATTGCACATAAAACAGGATAAGCTAAAAGCAAATTATGTATATTCCAAAAGTTTCTTTAATAGATAAGTCTATCAATAAAAGAAAGTGTAAATATTTTTTCTATGTGGTTAGGGAAATGACATAAAGAGCCCAAAGTATATTACCATGTCATCTTCAATCTAAATTCACATGAGAAATTGTCAATCTATGTGAGTGACTTCAGCTATATTCTCTATGTTAGCTTAAATAGAACATACATTTAGGGAAAATTCATCTTTTCATCACGTAGCTCCTTCTTTAATGCTTGTTTAGGTCTTGACCAATCAGGATAACTTAAGAACATCTCAAAATAGAGATACTGTCCCTTGATCTTTTACTGCCCAAACTTTCCTTTTATTTACTTATTTTGAGTGAGGGGATTGGAGAAAAGGACTAATCATTGCTAATGAATTTGGTGCTGGTGAAAAATACCAGATGGGCAGTCACAGAGACTGAAGTTCTTTTATTCACAGGCCGAAGAAAAACATTTCTCTCTGTAGTTTTGAGTCCAGATGCAACCTGGAGTATAGAGTTATCTGCATTCCCAGACCTGTAGAATCTCTCCTTCATTAATCAGTGTTTTCACATTTCATCAGGTATCATTTCTGATAGGCATATTCTGGCTACACAGAAATCACTATTTCTCATTACTCATTTCTCAGACAGCTTTTGAAAAAACAGGGGTTTCACATCAGCTGTCTTTTGTCATAAAGGTTATAGTGTTAAAGAAAATACACGTAGGGATATGCAAAGGATTATATCTGATGATGTGTTTTGTTCTTCCATTCATCTAATCAAGAAAAGATTTATGCCAATCCATTTGGTGATTTTGCATACATTGAGCCAAACTATCTACCTTAGAGCATTCCTAACTTAAAATAAAACAAGAAACTCATATTGGCTTATGATGGTATTTCCAACTGTAATGCCTAGGGAAATGTTCAGCTAGAAGGAAACAGTAATGGATAAATCACAGCAAATTTTTGTATAATTACTTCTTTAGAATAGTGCTAGTCACCAGAATTCTGAAAGACAGCTTCTTATTTCCAAAGACATACCATGACCCCACTGGTTTAAATAACTTGCCTGAAGTCAGCAGATAAATAGAAAGGATTATAACAAACCCTGAGTCTGTTCGACCATAAAGTCTCTGTGTCACCCTGTCCTGGCTGTCGATCCACATCTCCAGACCAGGCCTATAATCTCGTGTCCAAGTGTCTCTGAGATATTTTCAGTTTACTCCAGGCATGTCCAAAATTGAATTTGATTATTTGCTTACTAACAAGCGTCCATCCTGTTATTTGAACTACTGTGATTTTTGGAATCACATTTAATTTTTTTTATCATTTACATCCCCAGTATTCAGGTATTCAATCTTTTTTTAATTCAAAACCCCTTATGGTTTTCAAAACAATGGAGATTTCCTTTTAAACATACTATTGTGAAATTAAATATTTCTGTGAATACTATTATGTCTCTATATAGCAATCAAGACTGGGAGATATTCTCTAAAGTGAAAATTCTTGAGCAGAGGAATTAGAAGTAATATTTCTCCTTTCTTCAAAATAATCTTTACTACTTTATTGTTGCAAAAATATTGAAAATTCCAGTGATACAATAAGTGATAGCAATTTCTTCGCCTATTTTTTTACTTCTTGAACTTCTTGTCATTCAAGTTTGCCATGAACTATGTAGCCTTTCCAAGGCATTCTGCAAAACTTAATTCAGTTGATGTTTAAGTAAATACATAAAAAACAAAGATTTGATAACACCTAAAAAGCCATTTGGAAGTTGTTCTACATCTAAAACACTGATAGAAAATTAAAACTACATAATATTTGGCTTAGGCTTTGTATTCAGTATCACTTCTCTAGAATGAGCACATCATTCAGCTAGCCATGATACATTCTTACTTCTATCTTACCCTCATGTTTGGTGAGCCACAAACCTTGTTAAAGGACACCTTTTGGTTGAACATGGAGTTGCCATGTTGGCTCCTCAATAAGCCCTTCTCCTTGCCTGACTTCCTGTTTCCTTCCTGCCTTGGGTAGGAAGTATCCACATCACATTTAAATACTGTTTACTTAATACTGTTTCCTGTTATTCCCTTGATATTTTCTGTATATGTTTTCTTGAGATCAAGAACCAGGTCTTAGAGTCCTTCTTTTGGTTATGTAAGAGAATTTATCAAATAGAAAAGGATTAATAAATTTTTCATTTGGGATTAATACTGCCTTTGACAACAGACATTTAAAATACACACACACACACACACACAAACACAATGTATACACATAATTATGTGACTTTTCAAAGATATCATGAATTTTCCCTAAATTTCCCCTAAATGCATGAATATATTAACATTTTAGAAAAGTTTAAAACACCCAGAATTAGATAAAATGTAAGTTCCCAATCTTCATAGGTTAGGTTGTAGATTCATTAAACCCACAGTATTTTCTGGCCAGATGACTTTAGGTTAAAAATATATTTTAAATTGTTTTCTTAATAAAAAAAAAAAAAAACTCAGTAATGTATCTGGTATTTAGACGCGAACACACCTGACAACCTATCATTAAATTTTCCCAGAATCATGAACTCATAGAAACCCTAGGTTACCATTTAAAGTAATTGTTAAAAATATATCCACTGCATAATAAAGTTAAACACTGTTTTATATATTTAATTCCACTGAAGCTTTTATAAACTGTTACAAAATTTAAAAATATACTGCCAAATATTAGCACTTCAGATATATCTAGTAAAGTTTACACAACTGAAAGAAAAGGAAATGAGCATATGAAGTACAAAAATATAAAAAATGAGCAAAAACAGTCTGTTTTTCCACAAATGATTATAAAAAGCATCAAAATTATGTGACTCATTATTGAACTCTCTATTCTGGTTTACAAAATTTTGATGGAATAAAATATAAAGCAATGAAATAATGGGAAAAGAAATATCTAACATTTATTACAAATCTGATTTTTATCATTAAAGAGGTGTATTTCTTGGACAAGTTAGTGAGCACCACTGAATTCCCAGTTTCTTCTAAAAAAAAAGATAATTCTTATCTGTAATATCAGAACTAAATGTGACAAAATATATGAAATCTAGAACTATGAGTAGATGCACACGAGTCACCAATATTTTGTTGTCTTTATTGAAACCACGGGATTCTGAAATAACAAATGACCTGGAACTGAGGCTGACTTATTCTTTATTTCACCTGCCTGAGCTCTGTGTTCAGCTCTCGAAGAATACGTATTACTTCTAAGTGGAAGAACACAACTGCTGTTTCCAAGCTATTCAGCACCTACTTATGCCAACCTTCTTGCCTATGAGTCTGGGTTTCTTAACCCCTGCTTTCTTACCAGCTTCTGAGTTCCTCAGTCCTCAGTACTTAATTCTCCTCTTACCTCAAACTCTACATGTACACATATATATAGTATATACATAAGTTCGTTCATTTGTTTTCCCTGCAGTATGATAATGCATCTGCCTGTAGATTCCTGGGATCCCTTAAAACTGGGATCCAACTTGACTTTTATCCATGCAATGTTACCAGTTTTTATAATCTGCACTGCAATTTGCCAGTTTTTAAGAGGTAAATGTCCCAAAAGCTGGAGCCCCATCCTCCCAGGACGACTTAGTGAAGTCTGTCTTCAAGTTGATAAGAAAAAAGCTGGTGTCTAAGAAGCTCAATATGGCCACTTCCTTTTCTCTCCTTATCTCCCATGGAATGGCCATAGGAATTAGGAGGCAAAATAAGAGTGATCAGAGTTTGTAGGTATCCAGGAGGTTGAACATTGGAACCACCTAGGAAGATTTGATAAAATATTTCTGCCCTGGTGCCCCCACCTCCCACCCTGCCAAAATTAAGTCCAAATTGGAAGGGTCCTGCTGCCCTGAAAGAAGTGATACTTTTTCTCCCCAGAGGCTTCCGTGCAGCATCCTTACTGACTCAGCCGCCTCCCTAGCTTCTATCTGAGCAGAGTAGGTTTTAGGTCCTCGGCATCTTCGATTTTAAAATTCCTGAACTATAGCATTATACTCACACATTTCCAAGGTTCTGAGGGAAATTTCTTGGCAGAGGATGTGGCAGATGCTAAAACAACAAGGAATGTAAAACTTTACAAGTTTGATTGTCTTTCCCTCCCCCACTCCCCCTCCCCAAGAACAAATGGCTCTAGAAAGTACACTTTGGAAGGTTAATTTAATCCATGCTTTTTCTTTGTAATAATAAAACCTTATCTGAAAATTGCTGTGAAACTTTTGCGAGTCCATCTAACCATTTTGAAATGTCAGTAAAGTAGAAAATGAAACCACGTATACACCAGAGTGATAAAACATGCAAGCTTCACATGTAGTCGCTCTATATTTTTTTTTTAAAAGGATCTAATGGTTTCTTCAAGGTGCAATTTAAGGAGCTGATATCAATTCATGTTACTTGAGCTATGTTTACACTAAGGTTTAGTTTCCTATCTTAAGTACTTTAAACTTAGTAGTTTCAATGATGCTCAGTGAGTCCAGACACTCAATAAATGCTTTTTGATGATGATAATGATGGAGTTGTAACAGGGGTGTTCTTGTCTTTTCTTACACTTAATGTCTCACTGAAGTTCAGACCACACGTTGTCTTATCAGTGTGCTTTTTCTAAAAATTGTATAAGGTAGATATTGTTAATCTGCTTCTTTGTCTTCATTTTCTTAATAGAAACAAACCCTAAAAGTATCTGCATTTTCAAAAACCAAGTTAGAGCTTCTATTCATGGGACAGGTAACATGAAGAAACTCCATCATGCTGGATTTTGTTCTATGCTTGTTTTCCTTTGCCTGACTCCCCTGATTTTCGTAAACACTGCTATTCAGGGTTCCCACAGGTAGTGCTATGAAGTGGAGTTTGGGGTCAAGGGCCAGTGGGCTAGCTTTCATGTATGTAGCTCTAACTGTAACCCTATGCATCCCTTTCCCCTGAGCAAAGCATTTGTCTGCTCAGCATGAATTGTCTACATGCAGAGCAGGGTAGGACCCTGCAGATCCTTTGAGGATTGACATTTGGAGAGTTAAAACTCACACGCAAAGTTTCATTGTATTACTTTTGATGAGAAAATAAATACTGAAATATTGCTAGCACTTCATTATGCTTTGGAAATACTAATTGGCTTATGTTTCAAAAAGTAGATCCCTAACATCTTACTTAACTAGAGACTGCATATGGAAAAGACAGTCATGCATAGCTAGTTGTTGTAGTGGCTTCCCTATAAAACAAAGAATAGCTAAAAACACTACACAGACCCCTTCCAATCAAAGAGCCTGAGCCTGAAAAAGTTAACTTGACTGCCTGATTCTGAAGTTCTCATTTTCTTTGCCAAACAGGTTCAAAAAGAATGTCTGTTTTCATTTCATCAAGCTTAAGCCATACATAACATCCTTTCCCACTATTTACTAGACTACAGCTATCAAATGAAGATATGATGTCTGTGTTTGGGTTAGTTGCTTTAAATTCTAATGACCATGATGTAATCACAGTAATCAAGAAAAGCTCCTCTGTCCTTAGATTCAGGTCCTTTGCCATTGGCCTGGCACACTTAAGCCTTTTCATTAAGCTAACCACAATTTTGCCTAATTTGTAATTATCAGTAAGCCTGCTTTACACAGTGTTGTGTCCCCAAATTAAAGCTTGTTCCATTGGTTTTGTGTTATGGTAGTGGCTGTTGTTCTGACAAAACAGTTTATAAATATTTGGATAAGAAAACTTTATCAGCAGAACACTTTTTACTATTCTGATGTGTTTGTGCATTTGAGTGTTTCATTCAAATTGTGTCTTTTTTTTTTTTTCTTTCAATTTGCCCAAGTAAATGTTTAGAGAAACTTGGAAGTTTAGAAAGAATTAAATTGAAAGAAAAAAAAAAAGATGGAAACTAGTAAGTATACATGTAAACACAAAATTTTTTCCTTAAAATCTTCATAACTTTGTGTTTTAAAACAATAAATGTACCCATAAATAAAATGGAAATCATAGAAATATTTCTAGGAGGGGGAAAGTTGAGTTATTGTGAAAAAAGTGCCACTGTATCCCTATTTTGAGCACCAGTTTTTGAGAAGTACAAGATTTTTCTTTCAGTGGTTCACTAAAAGGGAACCATAAGAATCCCTTTATCCAGGAAAGAAATTTTGCTAATCAATTTGGGAATCAAGGACCACTAAATAAATTACTTTAAAAAAGTAATCATATCTAACTAACAGAGTGTTGCTACTCAAACTCATGTAATGTCCATTTCATCAGTAATACCCTGGATAACATTAGCATTTAGCTCCATTCCTGACAGGTACTGAAATTTATGAAAATCTTCTGAGTTCAGATGCCCTTATGTTTATGTTGCACATATGGGATAAATTTGTGGATATTTTAGGTTGCAAGGTGAGTAAAGTAAGGGGAAGGGGAGAATGGTTCCCTTGCACAGACCAGGCATATTTAAACTAAGACCAGATAAGTTTTTAATAGTGTCCTGGGAAAGTGATAGAGAACATTCTCTCCCTCTCTGAGCCTCTTTTATACTTAAGCTTTGTGGGGAAGAAGTTCTGTTTTGTTCTGCAGTGCTGTGGATAGAACCCAGGACCTCTTTCCTGCATGCTAGGCAAGAGTTCTACCCTGAACACACTCCCAGCCCTTCTCCATCTTTTAAACTGGGAATGATGATCTATTCAAATAGTAAAATTTATAATTTTTTCTGCACATTATAAAAATATGACTATGGAAAACTATGAACCCTCCAATTCCGCAGTAATGCTTTCAGTCCTTTTCCTCAGCAGTGGCAGAAGTATAGATGGATGACCATGATTGACCCCCATAGGAACCATACCACAAGGTTAAGTAACTTACATCAATTAATCACCAAGTTGATTGAAATTAATGGGTTGCTATATATCTTCTCATACAATCATCTTTTGGTAGATACTTTTTCATTTCCACCACCTAAAATAATTCATGAAAATCAATAAAAAGGAGGATCAGCATTATTATTTCAGTTTATTTAAACAAAACTCCCTGAACACCATTTTTCTGATTGGTCTAATTAAATAATAATTTCAGTGACTATGCGAATATGACCACTAAAGAGAAATAGTGTCAAGATTACAACAGTGATTTATCCCCAAAATATAAGGGGAACAACAATTTTGTTAGGTTGGAATGTTAAAATTTGAAATAAAACACAATCAAATATGATAAATATAATAGGGACTTTAGGTTAATTGGTGTGACGTATGTCTATTATAAAAAGTTGTTGTGGAAGCCATGCCTGTTAACCTTTAGCCCTGGAGCCTTATTTAACTGTTAACTTGCTTACCAGCAGGATACTTTTGTGATTTCTTAGCCTGTTCTGAGCATAGAGAGGCAAGTCCTGACAGTGTGTCAGTGAAGATTAAAACAATTTTTTTTCCCTAGAAGAATACATTTTCCATGGCAATTAGTTCTTCTAGGGAAATTCTAATATCCCAAGGGGGAAAAAAATACTGTTTTATAGTTAAATGAACTAAAAAAAACCTGAATGTTTTAACATTATTAAATTTTAAAATGTACAGTTTTGAAGAACCACTGACTACCAAATTGGAAAGAAACATCAACTATGCATGCATGTTTTTAATCTTTGTTAACTTCAAATAAATGACATCTTCTTTACCTATGCATGAAAATAAGATGTAAATCGCTACAAATTGTGTTAGTTCTTAGGCATTGTTTTAAATGTAAATAAATAAGTTTTTAACACTGAGATTTAGCAACACCCTTGAAATAAATAAAGTTACCCTTCCATGACAGAAAACATGAATTTTGATTCTCTGTCCTAAGGAGATGCAGATGATGTAGGTAACTCATTTAGATTTCTGTGGCGCCCATGGGTTATTCTTCCTGTCAATATCCTTTCTGTCATTCTGATAATCTGTTGTTTAATGTATTATATGTTTAATTTAAATTTTAAGTGTTTATGCACTATACTCCCAATGATATTGTAATCTCCTTATGGGAATGGATCCCAGTAGCATCTAACATAATGCCTTGTATACAGTGGCATCTTAAGGAAATGGCTGTAGTCTTGGGTTGACTTGAATCTTTTACTCTGAAGGTTTGGTATACTGAGAAGAAGCAGGGGCAGGGGAACCTCAAACATCATAAAGAAAGGAATGAAGCCAGGCAACACAAATGAAGAGTTCGCAGCTGTATTTGAAGAGAAGGGAACATAAAGAAATAGAGGGAGAGAATGACAGATGAGGCTGAAAATGCAAGTTGAGTGGGCATGATTGAGGGCTTTGGCATAAAGCAGAAACTTATCCTTTGGTGTAGCAGTCAGAAACCGAATGTCAAAGAGATCCAACGAGTTAAAAAGGCCTGAGCATCTAGTACAACCAGACCTAGCAGAGATGGTAATGGGGCAGTGGCAAAGTAACCATCATCTCAGACATGGCCTGGACACCCCAAATTCAACTCCAGCAAACCCTGACATTAAGGAAAGTAGATACAGATCCACCAGACCTCCAAATCTTTTCATCAATAGCCAGAAATTCATTGTTGTAAAACATCCTAATTTAAAAAAACTATTTTATTTTTTTAAAAATTGCATGGATCAGATAAAACATATCTACAACCTTGATATGACACTAATACTCTCAGTTTACGTGTTCTGTGTTTACAAAGAAGAACTATGGAGAGCATCAGGAGTGAAGTTTTTATGGCCACTTTCTAAATATAATTAAAGATGTGCTATGATGTCATTAGACATATTTGGTCATTCAGGAGCTGTGATGGTGCTTGATAGGCAACCAGCAATTTTAGCAATTGATCCAGAGCTTTGCTTAAAAATAGGGGGGATCAGTAGTCTTCAAATATGCCAGGAAAATGAAGCTCCTTTAGTTAGCCTTATAAATAAGCTGATTTTCCCTCCTTAATCCCCACTGACTGCTTAGTGGGGGAAAAAATCAAACTCTAGTTTTGTCCAGTTTAAAACTCATTCTGGCACATGTATGCAAATAGCCTCTTTAGCTGCTGTTCTTATATGGTAACTTCTAACCCAGCCCTCTCTCTAAATTGACCTCCACACATCCATTAGCTGTGTGCACTTATTATAGCATAATGCTCCCAAACCATCTGATTTCTGGGCATCCTGCTGAACTATTCTAAACTAATTCTACACTCCAAAATTGATTACCTCATTATCCACTCACTATTCACCCTTTGGGTGGAGGTGGCAATCCTGCCTCCCAGGAACAACCACCACCTGACAGTTGAATTTCTTCCCCTCAGTTATCACAGATTTCATACCCAAGTCTCTGCTGGTGTCCATCTGAAACACTTAAGTATTGTTGAGACCTGTAAAAATCAAAATTTAATGACGCTACATGCCCTTCATCCCAAACTCACTAAACTTCTTTTGCAAATCCTTTTTCTCCAGTTTCATTCCAAGGCAACATTTGAACATTCAAATTTACACATTGCAGGTCTCATATAAATATGCCATGAACTTTTTCTGATACTGGGGAACATGAATTCTGAGGCTTTGAGACATATTGAACGATTTATCTTTTCATTCTAACTAATTTCTACTCTCTGAATCTAAAAGGCCTTCGAAACACAAAATGATTTAATACAAATGATGTAATGCTATGTGTATATTTTAGGCTTTTCCTTGCCAAAGTTCCATGTTTAAAAAAAGAATTAAAAAAATAAAATAAAATGATTCTCAGAAGACACTGCATCGGATGAAAGCTATTTATATCTCTCTACTCCTCCACTGCTCAAAATGGAAACCTCCTCTTGAAAACTTGTCAACAAATATTCTGGCCTAGTAAAGTGTAGTAGAACATCCTTTTTATTTAATGTTTAATAATCAGCAACAATAATTGAATCCATTGCCACCATAGAAATGAATCCTCTCTGATTACGTAAATGAAATCAACAAGTTAACCCCAGTGTTTTCATGTTGCTTCAGGAAGATGTCAGCAAGCTAAGATCGTGTGTTAAAGGGTTTGAAGTTACCGTACTTCTTTCAAGTGCATTCACATATAGATTTAGATTAGGTGGAGAAATTGGTATCTAATCTAGGGATTGAACAATGTGTGTTTTTCTTCACAGTGGTATGAGAAATTTCAAATTTCTTCTTTTCACAAGAAAATATGTAAAGTTTCTCTCAATGTTCACCCCAATAATTTTAACAAACTGTTGTCGAGATGAAAACGGTGATATTCTGAAGAATGGTAACTGTTGAATGAACATAAAAATAGAAAATAGCAACGTTTCAGACGTTTTGCTGTTCTTATTTTAGAAGATGACTGCACAAAGCCAGCCTGAAGAGGGGGATAAGATTTCACATTTTATTGGCGTTTAGGGAAACTTTATACCCTGTCTCTGGAAAATCAGAAAGGGAAGTGGTTATAAGGAATCCACATAATAATGTATGGGAAAGCCAACTAGAATTTACAAGGGAGGGGACTCTGCTGGTGAATCAAAGAGCTGCCAAGTCACATGTTGCACAATTTATTAATCGCGGGCCGCTCCACCAGCCAGCAGTTTCTCCATTTTCTCCTCATTTATGACTCTATTCCCACTAAGCCACTAAATTATTTTTGGTGCAAAATATGTGTTATGAGTGAAAACACAACACAGAATAAAATGAGAAGAAAGTAAACAGTTGGCAGCTTTTGAAAGCAGGTGGAATGGGTCCAATTTATATGTTGTCTACATTTTGAGATTCCAGTTTGGACCAGGGAGTATTATTTTGTTGTAAAATGCTACCCAAGTCTCAGTTTGGTTTTGAAGAAACAAGGACTCAGCATGGTTTTGAAGTACAATTGCTGGACATCTGCTGGTGCTAAGAAATGTCATGTGCCCCTGACCCCACTCCCCATTCCCTGGCTGTGACACCAAGAAAGGAGGTTCAGAGACGACTACTGACCAAAGAGAGTTTTCTGAGAGTTCCCCTGAAGAGTCTCTACTCATTTTGAAAGAGGCCAAGCATCATATGTGTTGCCACTGTTGTGTTCTGAGTGTGAATTTCTTATTTAAAAATAAACAGACTTATCTAAATAATCCCCTTTTTGGATTTTTATGTGTAAATGATATTTTAAAACATGCTGTCTCTGTATGCACTGGATTCTCTACCTGGATAAAATCATGCAAAAGATTTGGCTCAGGACTTCTCACTCTGCACTGCTTTTTGCCCTTCATGGAAAGCTAAGAGACAGTTGACTATGGTAATTTGGGCTGTCTGTGCTAAGATAAGCTGTAGAAAATTCCCTCTAAGAATTTATGTATGTCAGCTCCTCTAAATGAAATGCAGTGGATCAAAGAAGCATCTTCTCCCTTCCAGCCTACGTCACCAGCCCTTGGCCCCATGAAGGCCCACTTGTCCTTGTACTCTTAAGCTCCAATTAACCTCACTGAAGAGGGCTATAGAAAAAGTATGTTCGTATACACCTAAACCATAGGAAAAAGAGCATCCGTTTAAACTTTCTGAATTGTCACTCTCTGCTCCAGTAAATAAAGAGAGGCCATGCAGGCAATGGGGAATGTAGACCCAAAGCAACCTGCATCACCACTGCTATCTGGCAGTTTTCTGTCTATTGCACCCCTGAGAGCAATACCAGAAGATGCTGGGCAGACTCCTCCAGTTCTCTCTCCGTACTCCTTCAGCCTCACCTGTTAAATTACCACATGGTTGTTGAGCCAATCAAATGCCCTTCCTCAAATCCCTTTTCCACCTTTTCTCCGTCTTTGTCCATCTTTCCCTTCCTGGTTCGTACTGTGGGCTGTGACAATTTTCCCAGCAAATGCCCTCCTCTCTGCTGTGACTCTCATTCAGGGATCTTGTTCAGCATTACCATTATTTTGCTTCTTTGAATCTTTCCCACTGCTCATCATTGCCCTTTATTGGCAAAAAAAAAAAAAAAAAAAAAAAAAAAAATCCAAATATTATATTATACACAGTATCTCTATTTACTCTCTCCCCGATCTTTTGCGAAAATACGAGCATTCATAGAATCTTAGACTTCCAGAACATTAGAATTAGAAAGAAATTTGTGGGGCATTATTCTTGCTAAATAATTTTGTAAATAGAGAAAACCCTATGCCATGTTGTAGTCTTTCTTTTATGCCCACAATTTTAATAAATGCATTTATTCAGAGACAATGAATATTTTTCCCTTAGTCTTCATTTTTCCTGGCTGTGCTATCTTTAGGAACTGTTTCTTTCCAGGTAAATTAGTTCCATCAAATCACCCCAACCTATCGATTTTTTTCTAATATGTAATCATCTGGGATGATCCCAGGTCCACTTTCCCAAGTGCTTGACCCAAATTCTGAGAACCATCTTTGGCTCACTCCTCCCTTTAGTCCTTAATTTGAAAATACTATGAAATTCTGCCCGTTCTTTTCTTCTTTCCTATTGCCCATAATGCCTTTCAATTTCTCTTCACGGATTGTTTTAATAGGCTCCAACATAGGATTCTCAAAGACTTTTTCTATGTCCTCAGTCCATCCCATATGTTTACACTTCATTAATTTTCTTCAGGTGAAACTATGATATGGTCATTTTACCCTTAAAACCATATCAAAGCTCAAAGCTCCAATCCCCAGTGCATTTGCCAACTAAGACACTACAATATCTAGTATTCAAAGGTCTTGAATTGGACCAAAGTATCTGGTTCCAATTTTTATTTCAGAATCATCATTCAATAGTATTCTTTCTAAACCTTAATTTTAGTCAAAATGAAGGGCTGGACACTCTAGAAATATACTCCATACTTGCTGTTTCTGTATCTTGCTGCTTTGCCATGACTTCCCTAGTCCTCCCTTTCTTTACCACCATCTCTACTAACTACAATACTCATTTCCAGCAAGAGGAACCTCCTGGAACATCTCACTCATGCAGCCCATCCTGCTCACCCCAGTCAGAAGAGAACCTGTTCCTGTTTGAGGCCACCTAAGATACTCTGCTTTCTCTTAGATATACTTCAGTTGTTCTTACGTTGAGAGTAAAAATTTTGAGACTGAAAACTTTGATTTTGAGTCTTTCAGAAGTACTAATATAGTACCTTGTACTTGGGTATTCAGCTATAGATTTAAGTATTTGTCCCATAGGCTGTAGAAAATTCAACAGGTGTAGACTAAACACCCTCTCTATGCTCCTTGATCCTGTATTAAACTTCTCTTTTCACAAAATTCCCTAGGCTGAGTTCATGGCCTCACCAGTAATTCAACAGATTACAGTGAAATCTGTGAATCTCAAATATCTCACCTTTGAACTCAATTCCCACCAATCATTCACATTGGTAAACAAGTATTGACAAGTATTTTCTTCTAAATTCCTTTGTTCCCATCAACACGGCCTCTATCTTACATCAGTCCTCAACATTTTTACCTGAATCATTGCCACACTCTGGTGATCACCTTTGATTTCTCATCTGTAACCTCTCCCTCCATGCTACTTCTAGGATGATTTCTCTAAATAACAAAACTGATCATGTATTCCATCTTCTTTAAATCTTCCCACACTTCCTATAGCCGACAGAAGAGTGTTCAAATACTTCATATGGCTTATAATGTCTTCCACCATCGGGCCTCTGCATTGCTTTCCAGCCCCATTTTCAATTAGAGGGAAATGAGAGGGAAGAGGGGGGCAAGGGTATGAAGGATGGTGGAGTGGGACAGACATTGTTACTCTATGTACATGTGTGATTACACAAATGGTATGAATCTACATTGTGCACAACCATAGAAACGAGAAATTGTACCCCACTTGCGTACAATGAATCAAAATGCAGCTGTAAAAAGAAAAAAAAATCATGCACACTCGGAAAAAACTTGGAATGCCAACCCCCATCAGTTAAGTAAATCCTGCTGATTCTTGAAGGCTCAGCTCAGTCTTTTTTCTGGTCCATCACAAAGCATCAGGTATTGCTTATTTATCAAATCACATAATAACTATAACTTTCTTTAACTTATATAATAATTTTACTTGTACATCTTTGAATTAAAAGGAAAAAATAAATCAATTACAAATACAAATTTCAGGATAATTCTGGGGGAAGCACTAGGAAGAAGTGACATGGAGGTAGATGTTAGTTGTTTGTGTGATAAATTAACTGATGTTCATTCTATGATAGATTACTTATTGGTATTTTCATTGTTGTTGCTTAAATATGACCATTTGTAGACAGAGTGTGTTATTAACTAAGGATTATGGGTGGAAACCACACTGGGAATCAGATTTATTTGTATTCTATAACCTGCAATAGAAATTTTATTATTCAGATCAGTACTAATCATACTTTCATTTAAAAATCATATTTTTTATAAAAGGTGATGTTTTAGGTTGATATGCTTTTCACTATATTCTTTTCGATCTAAAGTACTATGTAGAAATGTATAAAATAATGACAGAACAAACGGAATACTACAGGAAGATACATTTAGACAAATACATTTACTCAAATATTCAAATCGTATGTGGATATTTTATTACAATGTGGATTCTGTTCCCTAAGGAAGAAGCAACTGCAGTTGAAAAAAATAAAAACAACTGTATATTATTTTGGGTACCCTGTACTAGCACAGCTTCACTCATCAAGCATTTACTGAGCATCTGTCAGAATCTCAAAGATAAGAGCAATAAATGTGGTTTCTGTGGGGGGAAAAAAAGAGCATACCAAACTGAGAGCATCCTCTCTGTGCCACATTTACACATTTGAAAATTGATTTATCAACAACTGGGGAGACTTCAACTCACAAAAGTAATTGTCCTCTTAATCCAATTCAAGGAGAATTCTGAAAAATTTTGTGAAATGATTCTTTATATCAATTTAATAAAATCTATTATTATTTATGCCACATTAATTTCCAGAAGATGAAATCCATTCTTTATTTTCTAACATGGAGTTTGATATTTTATGAACCGCATAATACACTGATTTCTTAGAAAATGAACTCAAATTTAGTAAGAACAATTAGATATTTTCAAGTTAAAGCCTTATTATTCGAAAGTGTGTAAGGAGCTATTATATAGTATTTTAAATGCAATAATAACTTTGGTTTATTTTATAAAGATTTTGAAAATGTTGTCTAGTCAAACTGAAAATTCTGATTTCTTATTTTCAGAATTTTATAGTAAAGTTTTATAGACCTTTCTTTTGAGACAAACACACTATACACCTAGCAATTGACCAGAAGTGTCAATCAAACAACTGGGATGAAATACGTACACTTTTGAAGAGCGCAAGTATGGGAGAATGTATATATAAAGTCATAATAGATTTTATACACTGCTGCAGGATCACTGATTAAAACCCATGTGGGAAATGTTACGGGTTTAGTACAGGGAGTAGTGTAAAGGAGATTGAAGATTTAGGTCAGCATTTCTTTATGATAGGTAAAAAAGTTGACAGATACAGTGACAAGATAGAAAGGGGAGATTATGATGAATTTAAAATTGTTTGAAATCTTTTACTATCATTTTAGTAGTCTTTAACATTTATTTCACAATTACCACGTGATTCATAGGTGACATGCTTTGGAGGGGAATACATGCTCAACAGATGACCAGTGATGTTACTTTTAGACATGGCACATGTAGCCTGAGTCGTCTAAGTCATCAAAACTTCATAAAAGGAAAAGGAAAAAAAAAAAAGGAAAGAAGGGAATGATAGTTTTGTTGTAAGAATAAGCCTATGAGATTTCAGTGATTTATCATAATGGAAAGGCTGTAAGTAAAGCAGAGGAAAATGACAGCTTTAGCAGAAAGTACTAGCATAAAACTTCAAAGAGACTTTCCATAATGTCTGTGATCCTGGTTATAAAGAGAAAAGAAAAGAAAATATTCAATCCATTTAAATCTAAAACAAATGGTCATTTATATGGCACAAACACCCCTTGTCCAGGCAAGGGGGTCAAAAGAAAGAAGGGAAAGAAGTAAGATAGCAATTCCTTCTTTAGGAAACAAAGAAAATTAGATTTCATGGTTGTATTTTCTAATGTTGGGAATAGAGTATCTAAGCTTTGTTATTCTAAATTCTCTGCAATCTCAATTTTGCAAACTGAACAGCTGTATCTAAACAGCTTATGATTTGCATTTATATATTTGTTTCTACTCCCATTCCTAATATATCACTATTCTTAAAATATTGAGAAGTAGAAAATAGTTTGCTTTTCCTTTAATATCCTGAAGGGTGTATGGTCACAAAAAATGACCTGTGATGATTTATAAGGAGTTAAATATTATTTTAAATGTGAAATAGTAATTTTATTTATTGCTATTTTACCTTATTTTTTTCAAAGCATACTATGTATATTAATTCACTTGCTCATCCCAACAGTGCAGTTTTGGTGTTTTGTTACACTACAAATAAAAGCATAAAGGCAAAAACATAAAATGACTGCCTTAGGAATACAAAAATGTCATAGACAGAGCTTCTTCAATCAAGTTCTGTGATTCTTAGGCTAAATAATTTTCTAGAAATTAGCCATGCTGGTTTATACAGTCATGAATCATTAGGTCCCAATGCCTAACATTACAATGGAAGCAAGATTCTGGGCAACCTCATTTGTCTTTTGAGGAATCCATTTTGAAAAGGGAATCCAAAAAAAAAGTACCTTCCATTACTATCAGGGAAATTCAGATGGCCATTAAGATTCTCATTATTAATTTGAGGAACTTGTGCTTCATGTTGTGAGTCTCTGAGTTAAGTAACATTTGGATCAGCCTGTGGTATCTGTGTTCTCCATCATGCTACTTTCAAATGATCACACAACTATAAAATTACAGTGTACATTAGCTATGGAAAGGTGAAAAACAAATAGATCAAAAGTCACAGTGCCTAAAATTTCAGGCATCAGAAACACCTCAGATTCAGAAACACCTCTACATTAGCAAGGTGATAAAATGTGTATGTGTTCCATGGGATCAACAAGCACCCACACACCTATCAAGAAGGATTGTTTGAGGAGTGGTTCACTGGCTTGCTAATCAAGTCTTAGCCCTATGCGGTAGTGCATGCCTATAATCGCAGCAGTTTGGGAAGCTGAGGCAGGTGGATCGCAAGTTCAAAGCCAGCCTCGGCAATTTAGCAAGATCCTAAAGCAACTCAGCAAGACCCCTGCTACTAAAATACAAACAAGGGCTGGGGATGTGGCTCTGTGGTTCAGTGGTTAAGTGCCCCTGAGTTCAATCCCCAGTACCAAAAACAAAAACAAAAACAAACAAACAAGGAATGCACAGTCTTGATGCAGTTACACTGTGTCCTGTTATCAGAGAGAAGTGGCTAGCACAATCCTTCTGAGATTCATCTTTGATCAATAGCCAATGTTTTGCTAATAGGTTACTGGGCATCTAAAAGGGATTCTTATTACCGAAACTGGTGACATAAATTGTTAATTTGAGTGATGAAATGGACTCTTGTTGGTGAGGTTATTGGTGATCAAGACTATGGCACACTTAAATTCATTTACAACTTTCTATTCAAAGTAGGTCCAAGGTCTAGAAGCATCAATGAAACCCAGAAGTTTGTCAGTATAAACTCTCAGACTCCACTTCAGACGAGATTTCAAAATCCTTCTGTTGGTTCACATACACTAGTTTAAAAGCATTCCCCACCATTCTATGAGCAAATTAAACTGAACTCTAGCAAGGCCTGGAACTTTCATTCTTAGGAATGATGCATTAGGCAGAACCCTAAGGGGCCTATCTAGTCAATCACATCTCCAGATTCTGTTAGACTAAACGTCATATATGCTGCTTAGGACAATTGCCTCTGCCTTGAATAAGTCTTTTATTCAGTACAGTGATCTGAGCATATAACAGGGCAAACTTTTTGATACATCAAAATTAAATACAAATTGTATGTATGTAATAGTACTACTTTGTGCGTATTATCCAAGTGTCCTTATTACTCATGCTTTGTTTCACTCTTGAAGATGTCTGGGTTTTTTTTTCCCCATGATGAGAAGGAACCCAGGGTCTTGTATATGCTAGGCAAGCACTCTACCACTGAGCCACTCCCCTAGTCAAAGGTGTCTGAGTTTAAATGAGTAATTATATGGTCAGACTTTGAATAAGTATATAGATATTCACTTTTCTTTTGTTTGCCTATTATTAAAAGAGTCCCATGGGGATAAAAGATGGGCAATTTTTCCTTTTAGGATCCTTTAGCTACTATGATATCTCAAGTTTACCCACTAATTCTGCTATCTTAGTATGTCATCCATCTTAAAATAATTATCATATGTGATGAATGAGATACTGGTGAACTGAAAAATACAGGAGAAATCAAATGTACTTTCAAATCCATTGTCTCTAAGTTTTAGTTTCACTGCAAAAATATTATGCAATATTTAAAAGAGTTAGGAAGGAAAATGTCCTGCTTCTAAAATCAAAATGTTGTTGATGTCGAAGTAAATTGAGATCAAATTTTAAAATTCCTTATTCCCAAAACTTAATCCAAAATATCTTAATTAAGACAAACCCAAAATTTGAACTTCATCAAACCACATTTATGATAACATTCAATCAACCAACAGAACCATGCATATTTTAGCCAATATTAAATCTTAATCAATGTTTTGATTGCTATCACAACTTCTTATGAAGTTAGTAGTTAAATTGGATGGAATTTTAGTGCTTTCTAAGTTCTAAAAATTCAACTATATCATCTACACCAAAATGCATTTGTAACAATACAATTCAAGGCCATCATTCTGTTCCAAGTTCTGAAAGTAAATAAAAAGGTTTGGAGCTCTCGTTTAAATAGATGATACATCTGTGGAGCAGTTTTGGCAATGATGAATTTTCTTGGTACATCATTGTTACCATAATGGTTATGGATCTTAGGAACATAACATTTGTGGTAACTAGTTTACAATTGAGAATGAAAAGATGCATTTTCAAGGTCATAAATAAAGCTAAGAAACCTCTTATTCAAGGGAAGGAATATCCAAAACCTGACCAATTGTACAAGAGTCCCAATTAACAAAAATGCTTTTTACTAGTGTGTAAGCCAATGTGTGATTGCCCTGCAATTGTGGAAGCAGCTCATGTGGATTTAATCCATCTTAGACATTAACCTTTATTCTTAGAGCATGTCAACTCTTATATTAAACGTGGCAGATAAACTTGAATATTAAGAAATAACCCAGAAATGTATTTATTAGACAAATTTGCTGAGAACAAAACAATAAATTCATTGAAATACTGTATTGATCAATCTCAGAACTTCGTTAAAAAGATCATCTTTTCCTGAAAACAATACTAAATCAGGAAGGAAAGCCCAGGACACACTCTGCCCATCTCAATGTTGCAACTCAATGAAATGAGAAGGACCATCAATTTCTCCTTTTGACTCATGACATGCTCATCCCTGAGTGATTTTATGGTAGTTTGTACTGGAAATTTATAAAGAACTGCTTTCAAATTTTGACATAATACTCATCTATGTTACTACTGATGAAACATGGCCATGAAATCCCACAAAGCAAATCCATCTGGCCACTCAGCATTCATATCCAAACCCAGAAAGAAATGAATGTGTATAATGAAGAACTGAAAATATAGTCACTGAACCCAAGGGCTTTGCCTTCCCAGCCGTTAGTGCAGAATTGAAGTCTAAGAAATGAATGACAACTTAATTCTCACCATTCCCATTGTAACTACCGTGTCAAACATGTTAAAGTTTAAGTGGCTAGTATTGCCCTCCACATCCCAAATGTTTAATTGTGAATTATATTACCTTTCAACTTAGAAAAATGAAACTAATGGACATCAACCATCTGTATTAGATCTGTATTAGACCGGTATCCCCAAGAAATGAGCATCCTGGACAAAGTTAAATCAGGAATTAGGCATCACAGGAGTCCCATCTCTAACTAGTCTCATTCTATTCTTAACAAGTGACAGTACAGTATCTTAATACTGCACTATACTCATATCCTAGTTCAGACTTGCTTGTCATATGAATTTGGTCAAGTTACTCACTCACCCTCCCTCTCTCCCTCAGATCACTCATCTGTAATATGCGCATAATTTGTAATAGGTTTGTTTTGAATATTGTTAATTCATTCAAAGAGAATAAAGCAATGCCTGGCACAGAGAAGTATTTAATAAAATATTATTAGTCATGTTTCAACTGTATAATGTACTTTTTTCAACAAAGATTCCAAGAGAAGTACTTTTGTAATAAGTTCTAGACTGGTCCTCTTCTTCCTACATACTCACTTGAGTAAGTTTGATGATATCTAGGTTCTCAAACTTCTAAGAATATGTGAGTTCTTCTAAATTTCTCAAACTACTTGAATTACAAGGTGATCCCTTATTAGAGATGACAGGGTGGTCATCTTACTCAAGTTGGCATTGTTGAAGTTCTCATAAGGTATTCTGCTCTAACTTATATTTTTCAATCAACAACACACACACACACACACACACACACACACACACACACACACAAATACCAAGGGAATTTATGCAGCCACGGAAAAACTGTAACACATCTGTTCGCAAGTTTAATTATAATTTTTTCAAAGCTATGGGAAAACAAAAAAATAAAAAATATTAAACAAATCCACAGAACAATGCAGTATGGTGACTACCATATTTTTAAGTAAAGCATAATAGGGATATTGTCAGAGAACAAGTTGAGAATCTGTGCTCAAAACTAAGAAGGGTGTACTCTTTAACCTTTATACCTCTGATTTGTTCCCATAACTTAGGAGAGGGATTCTACCACTGATGTGACTCTGAACTTGGCTTCAGGGAACTCTGCCACTGAAGACTGAGAAATTCCTGCTATTCTTGATACACTGCTGCTTATGTGGAGTTCCTCCTCTAAGTTGCCTTTAAGATGGCTGAGACATACCAATTTTATCATGCCCAAAAGACTCAGGATCACAGGAGACTTTCTGAAAAACAGTCTGAAAGTTTTGTATATCTGCTTTAATGTTGTAAAAAATTACTGTTGAAACTATCTGCTGTTGAAATTTCACATTTTACCAAGAGGAAAACAGTGCTTCTGTCACCACACTGAAAAGTGCCTTTACAAAAGTTGAAGTAAAAAGTCATCCTTTAAATTTATCCTAAGAGCCATGCAGGAGTGGTCTAGTGACAGAAAGTCTGAACAGATACGGAGGAGATATTCTCCTGCTCCAAGGCGTAAGTGTTGAAGAAAATAATATTAGAATAAAAAGGGAACACAATTATTAACTCATGTCCAGGGAGGAATCATAAAAATATATATATAAAATAAAAGCAAAAAAAAGTCAGAGAAATCAAAATTCTAAGAAGTCAAGGATGAGTATAAAGTCTGATTTTATTGTTTTTATGTTTCCTTTGTTTTTATTGTTCTTGTATATTTGTCTTTTGTTGTTCTTTTGGTTGGTTGGTTGGTTGGTTGGTTTTGGTAAAAATTCTCTTACCTCAAATTGTTATATCCACTTATTTTCAAAACACTAACTAAATGTTAACATAATGATATATTTTATTTTAAATTTCACTTCTCTTACCAAATTCTCTAAGAGAACAATTTGGTAAGAACAAAATTAAACCCAGAGGAAAGGAGTGGTATTCAAAGGTGAATCAAAAAATTGTAAAACTGTTAATAAATGTAAAAAAGTATTCACCAACAATGATGATGATGATGATGATAATATCTAGTTTGGGTGATTTAAATATAAAAAGTAACTGATAACTTGACACAACAATATGAAAGCTAATATGGAAGAAATAAAAGGTATGCAATTCCTGAGTTCTTTTAATGTTCTAGAGAAGGATAAAAAATAGTGATTAAGTTTAGATCTGTTAAATCCAGATCCAGCTGTTCAACTTTCATACTAATAGAAATAAAAAGCAGGAAGGTCTAATGAGGGTCAGGGAAATAGAAACCACAAAATAAAATGATGAAAACTATTCCAAATATACCAGTAATTATAATAAGCACCTCCTATTAAATGATACAGGTCCAGATCAGATTTTTAAAAAAAGAAAGGCCATATCTATGCTAATTTTTCCAAAAATGAATGACAAACACACATATAAACTAGGATAAGGAAATTAAGTTGAAACTATAAGAAATAGAAAAGAGTTTTTATATACAGTATGATTTTCCCCAAAAAGATGCAGAGGGCTCTACGGAAAAAACTTACAATTAACAAGAAAGTTTAACCTAAACTAAACTCAGAAAGTTAAGCCTAACCATCTTTGTAAATATATAGTTTATCTGCTTTCTATAATTTTACTTTCCCTGTAAAGAGGGTTCTCTGGGTTACAAACACAGGTCTGTGTGATTTTTTTGTATCCAATTTGGCAATGTCTGTCTTGTAAACAGGATTGTCAGCATATTAATATTTCATATGTTTATCTACTATTTTTACATTTTTCCTAACTGTTCTTTTTTCCTTTTTCCTACTTTTCCTGTCTTTTCTGGATTAAATGAAATATTTTATGTGGGATTTCATCTTATCAGCACTATTTGCTTATTGTCTAAACACTTGATTTCTTTCTTCCTTTGTTGCTTTAAAGATTACATCATTATGTATTTAACTTATCACAGTCTACCACTGACTATTAGGATAGCACTTCACAGGCACTAAGGGGCCTTAAACTTCCAATTACTTCCACCCACTTTTTTATTTTATTGTTATGTACTTCAATATGTTATACTTTTCTAAATTATTTGTTATTAGTTTAAGTGGTCAGTTATCATTTAAAGAGCTTTTAAAACATGTAAAGAAAATGTTTCTTTAGTGACATATGATATATTATTATTAAAATTTAAATGAAATATTTAGTATTTCATATGTAATGACATTTATCATTATCATTTCAAATGATCTTCAGTCTTTTACAAATCTTTATCGTACTTTGAATTTAATATTTAATGAATTAAATTAAATTGACCTTCACTTCTTATAGTGAAGGTCAGCTGATGAGCTCATTTTTGTCTGTAAGTTTTCATTTTTCCTTAATTTTTGGATGATATTTTATTACATATACAATACAATGACAATTGTTTTCTTTATTTCAGTACCTTAAAGATGTCACAATAATCTCTTCTTACTTGTTTAGTTAGGACAACCAATCTGCTGTTATTTTTAAATATATCCCTTCATAAGGAATGCCCTTTTATTTTCTGTTTCTACTCTTTAAATTTTTCTTTTTATCATTATTCCATACGTATTTGATTATGATATGACTTGGTGTGATTTTCATATTTCTTCTTGGAGTTCCTTGAGTTTTGTGTATTTATTGGCTTTACAATTTTCAACAAATTTGGAAACTTCTTGGCCATTATTTCTTCTGTTATCATTTCTGTTCCCCTTTCTGTTCCCTCTGGGTTTTTTAATACACGTGTGTTAGAACACTAGGTATTTTGGTATTTTCTCACAGGTAAATTTGGAACTATTTTTTTCAAGTTTTTTTCTCCTGGTAGTTCATTTTGGATAACTTCCATTGCTAGGCCTTCAATTTCAATTAGCTTTTTCAGCAATGTTTAATCTGTTACTAGTCCAGTACTATGTATTTCTCATTTCAAATATTACTTCTTTTTCATCTCTAGAAATTAATTTCAGTTTTTTTGTTTGTTTCCATTCTCATAATGTTAATTTTTCTTTACCTTACTAAACATATGGAATATATTTATAACCTTTTTTTTAGTATATCCTTATTGGTTAATTCTGTCATCTAGGTCATTCCTAGTCTATTTCTACTTGCAAGCCTAGTAATTTGTGAATAGGATATCATTTGTGCAAATTTGATGGGGGTGGGCATGCAAATGACTTCAATAGAATTAATTTTCTCCTTTGAGGTTTTTTTTTAATGCAGGTCCAGGAAGCCTTTTAATTCAACATAGATTTTTTTCTACCACCAAGACCTACTCTTCCAAGAATTGTACCCAATGTCCTGGATATATTAGATGTTTCCACTTTGGGGGCAATATGGATTAATGCCACCCTATGTGAGCTCAGAGACTGACCTGTCTTTTCTTCTCTTTTGGTTCTTTACTTAGTGTCAAGTACTTTCTTCATACGTGTGTACAGAGTGGTACTCAGCTAGAACATCAAGAGGATTCCTGCAAATATCCAGATCATTTTATCTATGCTGCTCCCTCATATCTAATATTTTGCCCTGAACATTCTTGGTGTTTGCCCTCCTCAAACTCTGTCTCTTCAACCTTGCAAGACCTCTTGAGCTTCATCCAAATTCATCTTTCTTGCAATACCTCCTGGAAACCTCCAGGTCTGAGCTGGGATAGTTGTGGGACTCACTGTCTTTCTTTAATGTTTTTTTATTTGTTGTTTTTAGATATACATGACAGTAGGGTATATTTTTCCATATTATACATACATGGAGTGCGATCTATTACAATTTTGATCCCATTCTTGTGGTTGTACGTGATGTGGAGTTACACTGGTCATGCATTCATATATGAACATAGGAAAATTATGTGTGATTCATTTTACCATCTTTCCTAGTCCCATTCCACCTCCCTTCCCTTTATTCCCCTTTGTCTAATCCAATGTTATGATTTAGATGTTGTGTTCCCGAAAAGCTCACATGTGAGACCATGCAAGAAAGTTTGGAGGAGAAATGATTGGGTTATAGCCTTAACCTAATCAGTGAATTAATCCCTGATGGGAATAAATGAGTGGTAAAGAAGTAGGTGGGGTGTGGTTGGAGGAAGTGGTTCATTGGAGGTGAGGTATGGGGTATATATTTGTATATGAAAAATGAAGATCTCTCTCTCTCTCTCTCTCTCTCTCTCTCTCTCTCTCTCTCTCTCTTCTGTTTCCTGATCATCATGTGAGCTTGTCCCCTTTGCCACACTCTTCTGCCATGATGTCCTGCCTCATCTGGAGCTCTGAGGAATGGAGCCTGCTGTCTATGGACTGAGACCTCTGAAACCCTGAACTTCTAAATAAAATTTTCCTCCTAAAATTGTTCTGGTCAGATCTTTTAGTCACAACAGCAAAAAAGCAGACTAAAACACCAAATGAACTTCTATGCTTCTACTCCCTACCCTCCCTTGTTATGGGTTAGCATCCCCATATCAGAAAGAAAATTCAACTTGGTTTGCGGGGGCTGGCTTGTTTCATTTAACATGAGAGTCTCCAGTTCCATCCATTTACTGGCAAATACAATAATTTCATTCTTCTTTATAACTGAGTAATACTCCATTGTGTATATATACCACATTATCTTTATCCATTCATCTGTTGAAAGGCACCTAGGTTTGTTCAAAACTTGATATTTTGAATTGAAGCTGCTATAAACATTGATGTAGCTGTGTCACTGTAATATGTTGATTTTAAGTCCTTTGGATATAAGCTGAGGAGTGGGATAGCTGTGTCAAATGGTGGTTCCATTCCAAGTTTTCAAAGAAATCTCCATACTGCTTTCCATAGTGGTTGCACCCATTTGCAGTCCCACCAGCAATGTATGAGTGAACATTTTTCCCCCTACACTTCTTCAACATTTATTGTTAGTTGTATTCTTGATAATTGCCATTCTGACTGCCTTCTCTTGGGGATCTATGCTCTGTACTTTCCTTTAACCCTTTCTGAAAATTGATTCTTCATATTTTGTCTTTTTTTCTAGCTGCTAAATATTTGAAAGTAAATCTGGTCCCATAATTCCATTATAGTAGAAGAAGCAGTTCTATACTATTACTTTTGTCTGCAAGTTACTGAATATTAAAAAAGTATTAAAATGTAATTATTTTATCTCTATTTGAAATTCTTACCAGTACACAATTAATTTTCAAAGAAAACCTGAGTATTATAATCTATTTTTTGTTGCTAATACCAGTGTACCATATTCTGGGTGAGTTATAAAGAAAAGAGGCTAAGTTCGCTCACAGTTCTAGAGGTCCAAGATGGAGGAGCCACATCTGGTGATGACATTTTTGCTGGCAGCCTCCAGAAGTGCTGCAGGGTATTACATGGCAAGAAATGGCAAACATGAATGTGTGTTTTCTCGTGTCTTTCTTCTTACAAAAACCCACCAATATTCAGTCTGGGTCTTTCACCCTGATGATCTCTTTTTGTTTGTTGGTTTGTTTGCTTGCTTTTTTTTTTATGACAAGATGTGATTTTAATAACACAAAATTACAATAAATGAAATAAATTAGTCACAGATACAGGTAAAATCATGATACAGTGATTCCCATTATATCTAGAGGACATTCAAAACTAATAGCAAATGTAACATTTATTATTTTCCTTTTATTTATTGATTGATTGATAAGTGTTGTTAATAATACTTTTCGTGATTTTTAAAGTTCTTTCAAGTGTAAGAATAGGATTAACTATGAAATTTTAAATATAGAAATATTCAAAGCATAAATTAAAGCTTAAAATGGAAATACTTTTATGAAAGTTATATTTTTTCTTTATTTTTTAATTATTTTTACAGACTGCATTTTGATTCATTGTACACAAATGGGGTACAACTTTTCATTTCTATGGTTGTACACCATGTAGATTCACACCATCCTTGTGATCATACATATACATGGGGTAATGATGTCTGTCTCAATCTACTATCTTTTCATCCCCCACCCCTCGAGCCTCATTTTCCTCTACACCATCCAAAGTTCCTTCACTCCTCTCTTACTCCCCTGCTACCCCCCCCCATTATGTATCATCATTCACTTATCAGAGAAAACATTCGGCCTTTGGTTTTTTGGGTGTGGCTTATTTCACTCTGATGATCTTAATTAAACCTAATCATTTCCCAAAGACTCCATCTCTAAACACTATAGTCAGATTAATTTTCCACCCTTAACACCTCACAATAAGAATAAAACTCTATGACTTTTGGAGGGGACACACCATATTCTAGTGACAGCAACCTGTTATGAAAATAAATGTATTTGGAAACTTGTTAACTGTATATTTTAATATGTCTTAAAGTATAATCAGATTGATACATAAAACTGGTTTTCTTTTGGAACTAAAAGTGCTCTTAAACTTTATTTTCAATTTCTAATGGAAATTGAGTCTTTGAGGTTCTAAAGATATTTTGAGTAATTTTCTTTTCCTCTAAAGTAAGTAAATTGGAAATCATGAAACTTCTGAGAAAGAACTCCCCCATTTAAGATTACATTTTCAAAATTCCATACCTACTAGGCACTTTTCAAAGGTTTTATTTTTTATTTTTATTTTTTTACTTACAGAACTTAAAAAGGAAGTACAATGTCTCTGCTTATGTTGGGTCTCTCTGTTGTTGGTTTTTCATAAATAGCAGATAAAAGAATTTTATGCTCACTTCAGAATTTAGGAGTAAGAGGTTAAATGCCATGAAACACTGAAGAGATGGTTTTGTGAAGGCAGGTTTATTTCCAAATAAAATTTATATATTTGTCTGGGACTTCTCTGTCAATCTCCAAAGAGATTTCAGAGTCAGCAATAGAATTTCCAGTTTGTCTTAACACAATATGAAATGAACACTACTCATGGTATCTTATTCAAGAAGAGAATCATGTTAAACTTGCTTGCTTATTTCACCCTGTTTTGTTTGTTTTGGCTTGGTTTTGGCTTTTATTTTTTTAAAGCAAGCATGAAAGATTTTCTTTGTCCACAGAAGTAAAATGAATCCACCAAGTTATCTGAAAAATTGAAAAAAGAATTGAACTGAGGTAGACCCAAGATGATTGATCCTTGAATTTTAAATCCCCACAGCTCAATCTAGGTCAGCTAAGCCTTAATCTTTCATTTACCGAGTAAGTGTTTTTGAAACACATGTACTAAGAAAAGACTCTCTGGCAAAGAATGGCATGTTCAGTGGTTGGGTAATATGCAGTAATGACATTTTGATTGTGTACTCCACAAAACTATTATGTCATTACGAAAACACTAGGTAACACTTGTCAAATGTAAGAGAAGGGAAAATTTCAAAGTTACACCTATAATTGGTGCAGTTTGAAATTAAAAATACTTTCATTTTTACTCCCAGAACCAGAATTTTGAAAATGGTCAGAGTGAATTCCAACATTTTAGAATAAATTAGAAGGCACAATTTGTTTTTTCTTCCTCTTTAAATGACAGCAAAGGGAAACAATTTCTCAGTTGGGACAGACTTTAGATACCACTACTGACAATGACTCTAAAACTTACTTCCCATTCCCAGTGATTGTCAAATCCCTTCTCTAAGAATTGACTAAAATTACTGGAGACCCTTGGCACTTCAGTCATTGACATTTCCCATTTAAACTAATAAAAAACCTTGAAAAGGAATCCTAAACATCTCTGAAATTAAAGTAGATTTTTCTGAGTTGCAAATTTAAATCCCAAGGGCCTAGGGACTGGTGTGGTAGAGGAAGCCTTGGCATTCACCCAGGGATCCACATACATTCTCAACACACCAGTTTCAAGGTTTCATTTGTCTCCTTTTCCTGAGGTTTTTAATAAATCTTGTGAAGGGAATAAAACATGGTCTCTGTGGAAAATCCCAAAGAATTTCAAGAGCAAGTTTTGTTGATAGAAGCACAAAGAAAATAGAGCAGTCTAAGAGAACATTGATTCCTTCGCCAAAACATAAAAAGTGTAGATAAATTTAAAGCATAGAAATGTGGATGATGGTATAAATGTGTTGACTATGCATTATGAACAAAAATAAGAAAATCCAATTAAGGTAACTTCTTAGCCTAGACAATCACTTCCTCCAATACAAAAATTGATCATCAAATGAGATAAAACTTTAAAAGAAAACTTATGGCATGAGGTTACATATAGGCTACACATCATTCTAAATGGAAATGTAATTCAGGAAAAAGCCAGAAACCCAGATAGTAGCCTATAAAGTAACAGGTGGTACAGGCCCTTGTATGTTTCAGAAATGCAAAGAATTGGGGGCTGCTCCATAAAGTCAAGAACAGGCCATGTAGAAATAAATGTCTTTACCTACAAGAATGCCCCAGGTCCTTAGCCTCTGAACCATCAACACCATCCAGAGTTACTATTTTATTTTTAATTTTGCACATTCAGGTGAAGCTTGCTTGGTTAGTATTTCCTCAGAAATGATGTAATGTAGTTTGGGGTGTATTTTATTGACATTTTTATAATAGCCTTTTAAAATAACTTTAGTACTTTATTTATAGAACTGTTAAACATCTGAGAAGATTTTTATTTTTCTAGTTTCATGTTGCTGTTCTTATGAAGGACTTCATAAGCTGGACTGATATTTCAGACTTGTTATTTACTGAGGATGATGGAATAAATTTTATGGAAGTAGGTAAGTTATTGCAAACATTTCTTAAAATGAAAAAATAATTTTTAATAAAACTAGTCAATAATGTTTGAATATTTGCAGCTATGTTTTACATTATATAATTCAAATGCTAGACTCTATCTCTAGGTTTAGAAAAAATAATTTATTTCAAAATTTCATTTCTATGATTAAATTTTTAAGTTTTGAAATATACAACATGGTTAAAATAAAGTCTATTCAATTCAAATATGGCCAGTTTTACAGAAAGTCATAGGGAAAAAAAAAATGCTACTTCAGTCCCAATATCCAGTGTATAGCAACAGGTAGAGAACCATTCAGAGATTGTTAAGTAATATTTTGTTATGCACATCAGTTGTGTAACATGTGGTCCAGATGTCAACTAACATCCATTTATGACTTTAGATTCCATCTAGGGTACTCCAACATTCAGAGATTCCATGTTTTGTACACAAGCAATACCAATCCCTAAAGAGGCCTGTGTGAGCAAATACTTTCAATCAGCTCAGCTTGAGGTTATCTGAATGTTCTGAATGTGTGTGCTAATCTCCACTGTATCACCCCAGGTGCATAATTCAGAAGTGTTTTCAATATCTGTCAAATCAAAATGAAATCCACTCATTCATAATAATGAGGGTATATGTAGACTTTCTAAAGTCAGTGAAGTGGCCAGAGACTTTCCCCTGCCGCCTGGGAATCCTGAGACTGGCGCCCGAGCCTGTGCCCCTACCCGCAATGCAGCTCCCCAGTTTATTTGGAGGCTGGAGCAAACATTCTGAATTACCTCTGAGGGCGTGGTCATCATCACTGGGAGGGGCGGCCTGCTTTCTGAGACACCTACGGGAAACTGGAGGCCCGCCGGCAGGTACCGCACTTTCATGAACATACTGAGGACTGGAAGGTTTGAGTAGTGGATGACTGTGAATCATTGAATATTTTTTTAACTTTTTATTTCTTCTTTTTTCTCTCTTCCTACTCTATTTTCCTTCTACTTTTTTTTTTCTCTTCTCACTCTATTTTCCTTCTGTTTACCTATTCCCTTGGAGTCTTTTTCTCCATTTTCTTATGCTAATGATGAGCTCATTGCAACCTAATGGCTATTCAGTAGATAAACTGAATTTGTCCTATTTGTTTACTGCAAATTGTTAATGCCTTTATAGGGAGTTTTTGGTGTATGATTGCATACTGTTTGTATTGTGTGCTGCTTCCCCTCAAAGGAAAGGGTATTGGACTCCTGCAGGGTCACAGTAAGCCTACAGGGAGGAAGCTGCAATACCTCAGTTCTTCACTGATAGAGGGGAATATACAGAAATGATATGAAAAAACGGGAAAAACTGTCCCTAGCAAACCAAGATGCTATTTTGACAGAATCCATGACAGCATGACAGTAGAAATGACAGAAAGGGAGTTTAGAATCTACATGATTAAAATGATCCATGAACACAGGGTAATGACGTCTGTCACACATGCTGTTATTATTTTTACTACAACCAGAAAAACAATTGCTGTACTCCATTTGTGTTCAATGAATCAAAAATTAAATAATAAATAAATAAATAAATAAATATTTAAAATAAATAAATAAATAAATAAATAAATAAAATGATCCATGAAGCAAAAGATGAGATAAGAGAGCAAATGCAGGAAGGAAAAGAGAACTTCAATAAAGAGATAGAGATTTTGAAAAAACAAACAAACAAACAAAAATACTTGAAATGAAGGAAACAATAAACCAAATTAAAAACTCAATAGAAAGCATCACCAACAGAGAGGATCTAGTGGAAGACAGAATCTCAGACAATGAAGACAAAATATTCATCTTGAAAATAAAGTTGACCAAACTGAGAAGATGGTAAGAAATCATGAACAATAGAACCTCCAAGAATTATGGGACAATATAAAAAAAACAAATTTAAGAATTATTTGGATTGAGGAAGGCACAGAGATACAGACCAAAGGAATGAACAACCTGTTCAGTGAAATAATATCAGAAAATTTCCCAAACCTGAAGAATGAAATGGAAAATCAAATACAAGAGGCTTACAGAACACCAAATGCCCAAAATTACAGATCCACACCAAGACACATTATAATGAAAATACCTCACATACAAAATAAAGAGAGGATTTTAAAGGCTGTGAGAGAAATGCGTAAAACTACATATAAGGGGAAACCAATATGGGTATCAGCAGATTTCTCAGCCCAGACCCTAAAAGCAAGAAGGGCCTGGAATAATATATTTCAAGCCCTGAAAGAAGATGGGTGCCAACCAAGAATCTTATACCCAGCAAAACTAAACTTCAGATTTGATGGTGAAATAAAATCTTAACACAATAAACAAAAGCTAAAAGAATTTACAAATAGAAAGCCTGCACTACAGGACCATTGTCAACAAAATATTTCATGAGGAGGAAGTGAAAAACAACAATGTAAGTCAGCAAAAGAAGGAACTACCCTAAAGGAAAGCCAGTCAAAGGAAACCAAGTCAAGGTAAAAAATAAACCAAAATGACCAGGAATACAAATCATATCACACTAATAACCCTGAATGTTAGTGGCCTAAACTCATTAAAGTTAGTGAAATGATTTGCCTTAGGGGAGGGAAACATTTGTACTCCAATAATGTAAATAACTTCAAATAGAAAACTAATCGCAATATTCTTTAAAAGTCTCCATTCACTTATTTCTCAGACAATATCCCAGTAAATACTTCTTTCTTCACATCAGTTTTTCTAATGTGAACCGTTTAGATATTTATTCCCTGACTTCTGTTAATCCATATGTTCAGGATTTCAGTCTTCAGTTTACCTTAAAATTTTCTTAAACAAAGATGACTCCTCACTAAAAAAAAATTTCAAATTCAGCAGTTAGTGTAATATTTCTTTAGGCATTGGAAAAATCCCTAAAGAATAATAACCAAATCTTCATTTTCCTTAGAAGGCATAGTAGTGGTCAATTGTTAAACCAAACAGTGACTTAATACCAATCATTTTATTGTTTCTCAAGTTTTCATGGACAGAAATTTAGAATCTCCATGGGGCTGTTCTGAGTGAGGTTATCAATCAGACAATAACTGAAGCTATAACAGGTGGGACCAGCCAAATTTCTCTCTTCAGGTATTCTCAGTATTTCTATGTGGTGTCTTCACATAGATCAACATGTACTTCCTCACAGGGTGGTGGCCTCTGGGAAGATGGACTGCTTATACAATAGCTAAGGGTTTATTTGTGAGTGTTTTAAGGCAGCAAGGCAGACACTGTATCATCTTTATGACTAGCCTCAGAGGTCACTGAATGTCATTTCTGTATAGCCACAGAACCACCAAGGGAACTAGACTCACTTCTCAAAGTAGCAATGTAACCAAAATATTGTATAGAAGGTAGTGTTGTGACCAGCTTTGGAAAAGATAGCCTATCACATATGTTTAATTATTCATCCTTTATTTCCCCCAATTCTTCTTACTATATTGCCACTGAAAATTAATACTTATCTAAATGTGTTATCCCATCATTTTAATGCAGTTTTAATCAGAGTTCTTTTAGTCACTACCCATAAACACATGTTTATTTCATTTTTTATAATTTGTATATGTTTATAAAACTAATAATATCATTAACCAATTTCCTAGGTAAGACTGGGAGAGCTATTGAAGCTTTGTTAAAAGTGAGAGTGTGAGGAAAAAGGTAAACTCATATATTGCTGGTAGGAATGCAAATTGGTGCAACCATTATGGAAAGAAGTATGGAAATTCCTCAGAAAACTTGGAATGGAACCACCATTTGACCTAGCTATTCCCACTCCAAAGGACTTAAAATCAGCATATTACAGTGATGCCACATCAATGTTTACAGCAGCTCAACTCACAATAGCTAAACTATGGAACCAAACTAGGTGCCTTTCAACAGATGAATAGATAAAGAAAATGTGGTGTGTGTATGTGTGTGTGTGTGTATAATGGAATATTACTCAACCTTAAAAAATGAAATTATGGCATTGGCTGATAAATGGAGCTGGAGAATATCATGCTAAGTGAAATACACCAATCCCCAAAACTCAAGGACTGAATGTTTTCTCAGATATGCAGATGCTAATTCACGATAAGGGTAGAGGTGCCTAGGGAAGATTAGAGTTATTTTAGGTAGACAGGAGTGAGGGGAGGGGAGAGGGTTTTGGGGTAGGAATGATAGTAGAATGAATCAGACATTATTACTTTATGTATGTATATGACTATATGACTGGTGGAATTCTCATGTACAACCAGAAGAATGAAAAATTATACTCCATCTATGTATGATGTATCAAAGTGCATTCTCTTATCATGTGTAACTAATTAGAACAAATTTTTTAAAAAGCATGTTCATGTTACTGATGGTGAGAATCCAAAGGTGGAAGAGGAGGGTGACTGGAGTTCTACTGAGGTTCTATCTCCAATATGGCCCTAAGAAAGACATTTAGTTTTCTAGGACTTTCCATAAAAAGTCTTTTTTAAAAGCATACAGTTTATGATTTTTTTCCTTTTGGAACTACAGGAAAGATAGCATTTACTTTATAAAGGAAGCAAAAAGATTCAAGAAAATAGAGTATTTGTCTGAAATAAAAATACAGCATCAAAATTAAGACAAGAATGGAGATCCAAGTTTACTATTCTGAACTGCACAACCTATTTAATCAATATAACAAAAGAGCAGGGTTATATCCAGAATAAAATTGTGGAAACTGCAAAATTGAATGCAAATTTACATCTGCTTCACTGATGTTACCATTGATCCCACCTATCCTACTCACCTGTGCTTGCAGATTCCTGTTTGAAGGATGCTTGCAGGCCCCTCTAGAGATGTATTTCACTCTGGTTCACATAGGATACATCAAACAAGGCCAATACAGCCTACCCCATTGTATTTTTGGCACACCCTAATGGGTACTTTCCCTGTACACATAATCTGTCTGTTCCCCATCATCCTGAAATTAGGGCACACAGGTTATAGAGTCTACTAATTACAGAGTTACTATATTAAACTATTTGGAAGATGAAAGAGCAACACAGACCTTCCACAATTAATATAGTTAAAGTTCATTTTTAAAAAATTCAAATTACAATGCCTTGTAATGTAAAAATGTGCTCAAATGACAGCAAGGCAAATGGTTTACATGCATTTGGATATTTCTGCATACCTCTGCTTTCTTTTGAGATAGGGTCTCATTATGTTGCCCAGGCTGCTCTTAAGCTCCTAGACTCAAGTGATCTTCTCACCTCACCCTTTCACATGTCTGGGATTACATGCATGTACTTCCATGGCAAGTGTGCCTTCTTAAATAAGTAATAAAATGGGAAATCCTTTGGCATATGATTTAATAATTACAAGCTATTGTTTTTCCTCTTATTTTTAAGAACATTTTTGAGTCTTGTCTGTCACCCATATACTTTACTTTACAGCAGGGTAACTATTTCTTGAAATTAAACATTATAACTATTTCTTGAAATTAAAATTCAGAAGCTTTATTCAAAATAATTATGAAATTCTCAATAATATTGATAATTTTCTAGGGGAAAATAAAACAGTTTTCAACATTAGCCAAAGGAAAAAAAAAATAGAAAACTCAAATAAGCAGTTATCCATAGAGAAGACTGCAAAACTATCAGTTATTTTTTTAAAAGCCTCCAAAGATGGAAAATTTTACCAGTGACCCTTTCAGACTGCAAAAAGGATTTAATGTTTGTTGTAAAACCATTTTGAGTTTTCTAAGTGTATAATCATATCTCCAGCCAATACTGATAATGTTGTTTTCCCTTTTTGAAGATTATTTGGATAATCTTTACAAATAAGATCACTGGAGTCAGACAGACCCATGTTTGTATGCTCAGGTCAAGTGACCACACCTCTCAAGCCATGATTTCTTCATCATCAAAATAATGATACAAAAGATAACTCACATAGCCAGGTATGGTAGTGCACACCTATAATCCCAGCCACACAGGAGGCTGAGGTAGGAGGATTGCAATTTCAATTCCAGCCTTGGCAACTTAGTAAGACCCTGTCTTGAAAATAAATAAATAAATAAATAAATAAATAAATAAATAAGACTGGGATGTGGCTCCGTGGTAAAGCACCTCTGGGTTCAATCCCCAGTACCAAAAATTAAAAAGAAAAAGATGACTCACATAAATTTCTAAGGCAATATTTGACATATGATGCTGTCAGTAGACATAAGTATTAACCCAATCATTGCCTTATTGGACATTATGACCATCTAACCAATTCCATGAGACATAAAATGGAAATAGAACACATAAAGAAAAGAAAGGATTAAATGACTATTAATACTGGTAACAATCATTTTTTTGTACCAGGGATTGAACACAGGGGCACTTGACCATTGAGCCACATTGCAGCCTTTTTTATTTTTTATTTTGAGACAGGGTTTTGCTGAATTGCTTGGAGTCTCACTAAATTGCTGAGGCTGGCTTGGAACTCATTATCCTCCTGCCTCAACCTCCCAAGCCACTGGGATTACAAGCATGGGCCACCACACCCAGCTATACCAGAAATCCAGAAACACACACGTACATAGTTTTAAAACTTTAATAGAGGAGAAGGTAAAAATTAAAAGTTAATAATGAAAGAATACAGCACTAATAAGCATTTTCATTAGGCAGGCTAACTGAAAAATAATTTGTTAGGTCTTCATCTCTGTAATAACCACTTTCCTCTTGGTTCTCTCCCCAGCTCAAAATATTTCCCCTTTTCTGGTAACTACCCTTCCCCTGATTCTTTGGTGAGGAATCTGATCCACAGAGAACCAGCTCCCAGCAGCCAGGGTTCATCCAACATGACCTTGTTTCAGGGCAACATTCAGTACTGTGTCCAAATTAGAAAAACAGGGTCATTTTACTGGGAATTTGAATTGGAAGTGAAAGCCAGATTTAGTCTTTCTCCGGGTGGTTAGATGGATCCCACTGGGACAGGGAAGTCACAAAAACAAGTGAGACATTTGAGGAAATACACTGAGAACCCAGGTCAAAAAGGAAGAGACAGAGACAGTCTCAACAGCAGGTGTGCCCTGTGTCCCTGTATCTCCCTGAAGTGTGGCTGATCCAGAACAGGGGCTCCATGAATACCCCTGTTCTCTTCATAAGAATACCCCATGTCTTAACAGCTCCAGAAATAAACTGATTTACCAAAATAAATTCCAGCAGGGGAATAGGTTAAATTTTAAAATGAAGCATAATACAAACACGAAAATATTAGAGAATATTTTAATTCATCTTGAGAAGGTAAGTGACATTCTAATGAGGAGTCCTAAGACAGTTATCAGGAAAACTACATAGAGTTGCATATACAATATTACTCCGATTTGTAAATAAATGGAAAATGGAAAATGTCTGCACTAAGTATGACACAAACTTACAAACGAATATTATATTGAATGCAAAAAAAAAACTCTTAAAAATGAAGAAATAGATTGGTCATGAAGAAACAGATGGTTATGAACAGACAAATCACAGAAGAAATGTAAAAGGTCCTTTGACATGTGAAAAATTATAGAAATGTAAGGGAATATTTTCACATATAAATACATTCTACTTGTGTCAATACTGGCACACAGACGTAAGTTCTACATGACTGGTAGTGCTGTCTAGAAATTAATTTTGCAACATGTATGAGAACCCTCAAACATATTCAAACCCATTGGAACCACTGTGCTAAAATAGCACTCCTGCTTACATGTGCAAAAACCTGACTCAACATGCTGCAATGAGAAAAGGGATGAACTGGCTCACATAGGGGAAAATTTCAGCAGTGCTTACGTTGGATCCCAGTGTTCAAATATGTAATTAGGAATCGCTCCCTGCACATCATTTCTGCTTTCAACTGTGATGACTTTTTATTTTTCAGCCAGGTGGTTGTTTCCATATGAACAGTGGCAACCTGCACTTTAGGCCTGCATTCTACCAGCTGAACAAGCTGGGAGAAAGAAGACTCAGACTTCCCCAGGACTTTGTGTAATGAACCAATATTACACTTCACGATAGCTTCCTGGCATAACTTGGGTCACATGCTTCTCTCTGAAACAATCACTATGATCGGAGAATAGGTTCAGCTCCACACACTGAGTGTGGGGTTTGTCCTGTCTGAATCAGTGCCTGAATCACAGAGATAGAGTAGGGAGAGGTGCTTCATGAAACAACAACAACAACAACAACAACAAAACAAAACAGAGGGCCTTTCCAGGAGAAGGAAGAAGGGTGATATGTACATAAGGATAGTAAGAGTCCCCCAGCCCCTCACCCAGTAATTTAAATTCTAAGAATCTCATTTAAGAACATAACTAGGGAGCAGAGATTACAGTATATACTTTTAAAATAATAGTTGTATTCCGTATAGGACAAAAGTGAAAAAAATAATGAAAACAAGACTCGGGAAATGGTTAAATACAAATTTACTATCATAAAACTACCTGCTGCTATATAATATATATATATACATATATGTATATATATATATATATTATCACATCCAAGTTAAACATTCCTTATGCTTGGGACCAGAAGTGTTTGGGGTTCTTTTAAATTTTGGAACATTTGGATATGCATAATGAGGTATCTTGGGGATAGGATCCAAGTCTAAACTCAAAGTTCATTTATGTTTCATATACACATTAAACACGTAGCCTGAAGGTGACTTTATACAATATTTTTTGTGTGACCTTATTTTGATTGTCACCCCTTAATGAGGTCAGATGTAGAATTTCCCACTTGTAGCAGTAGGTTTCATTCAAATAGTTTGACTTTGGGAGCATTTTAGAGTTCATATTTTTGGATTAGGGCATGCTTAACCTATACAGGCTATGTATTTATAAATTAATATTTCAATAATATCAATATTAATGCACTGCACTCCCCCTCTTAGCACATAAAAAGCTTGGACACAGGTAATAATTTTTTCACTAATGCCTCAGTTACTTGTCTTTCTGTGGATTTTACTTTTTAAGTTTATAAATGGGTATAAAAATATCTGCTTGTTCCATCTTATGTGAGGTGAACCTCATTGAACATCTACTAGTTCTTGGAATCCTTTCCATCTTTCAGTTTAGATTTTTCCAAGAAAGCTAAATCTCTTTCACAGAGCAGGGAGGTAAGTAGATTCTGAAACACAAATGGCTAAATCATTGGCTTCACAGATTCAACACTATTTCTGCCAGGGTGTGCAGGACAGGATGACAACACAGAACGCTACTCTTTCTGTGGGTCCAGGGGGTGATAACTCTTACACAAAGGATCACAGGAACCCCGGGCCTTCCAATATACCTTGGTCCACCTTATTCCCTAAGAAAACTGGAAGCTTAAGCTTGATTAATTTTATATGCAGTCATACTGAGGGCGCATCTACCACAGGGGGCGAAATATCAAAGAATAACTTAATAAATGGTAGGTCAAGAATGATACAAGAAACTACTTGAGATAGGCATGAGACCTTCTAAATTTAAGAGCTATGACTTTCTTTTTTCTCCCCTAAAATTCAGACTACTTCTATGTTGCTGTGAACTCCTCACTACCTGAGCTCTGCATTTCTTTTCCCTTGTAACCACTAGGAAATTGTGTGTAGAACCAGGTTCACTAGGGGCCATGTTCCCTTGCTCTTGCCTTGACCTGTGGCAATCCTTCAACACTCCAGACAAGAGCACATTTCTTTACCCAAATTACTAGAGCCTGCCTGAAATCTTGGGCAGCTGAGAACCTAGCCTGTCCCCACAGGGTAGGAATGTATTAACCACCCTATAAAAGTTATTTTTAAAGTTTTATTTAAGGAACAGCAGCTGGAGAATAAAGAAAGAAAGGCGAAACATGATTCTTTTATACCCAGGCTGTAATCCTTCACACACCAATCTTTAGTAGCTTTCTGTGGGAATTCCATCCATGCGAATGTTTTAGTCTAACCTCTCAAACTGGAACCTGGAGAATCCAAAGACAAAATAAACAGGAAATACAAAACAACCTTGTTGGATCAGACCCGAGTAGTTGTCTTGCTTAAGTATATGAGGGAACTTAGACAAAAGGCTCAAAATTCTTTGATTGTATTCAAAGGTAATTACCAAAAAAAAATTAAAGAGACATTAAAATGCCATCAAATATAATGAGTTCACTGCCATTTGAAAATTATTTGCAATCAACACACTGTAAATGTTAGCAATGGGAGGTTTCCTAGCAGTTTCTGTCCTGTGGATGAGAGTAATAATTTGAGTAAGGAAGAAAAGAAATTTAGCAAACTGAATAGCTATGAAAAAAATAAACATTAATGCAATCTCTCTTTTTTAATTTCTAAGTTATGATGAAAATCAATCTTATTTTTCATTGCTATTTTAGTAATCCTGCATTTGACATCTATAATTGTCATAGGTGTTTTTGTTTTGTTTTTAAGGAAACAGTGCATTGCCAGTTTGGAATTTATGGCCATTTAACAAGATTTATTGAGAGCACTTGTTGTATATGAAAGACAGTTTCCATCTCAATGAGCAAGCACTGCTATCGAAGGAAAATACAAAAGTGTATACAGAAAACAGCACATGGAATGCAAAATGCAGTAATGCTGGGATGAAGAAACTCCACATCCGATCAAGGGATTTCAGGAAGGATCCACTGAAAATCACCTCATGAGACTGATAGGATTCTAACAGGAGACTTGGAGATAACCACATAACTAAGGCAAGAAGTAAAAAAGAAAAGTGCACATTTAGAAAACAGCAAGTGCTCCCACTGGAGCAGGGGTGAGCAGAGATTTCAAAGAAAAGTGGGCTCCAAGCCTGGTTCAGTACTTGCTAGCTATTTAACCTTTAGCAAGTTACATAACTCTCTAAGCCTCTGTTTCCTCCTGTGTAAAACTGATCTCCTAGTAAGTGTGCAATGAGAGTACTACCATGCATATGACACATCTACCATGGCATAAAGCAAAAAAGGAATGCAGAGCAGGAAGGAGGAAAGGAAGGAGCAATGGAGAGAAAAAAGTAGGGAGGAGACGGGGAGGAAAGAAAGAAAAATCAGATTTCTGAGAGGCTTACAGTTAAAATATATATTTTAGATCCATTTCCATATAATCCTAAGATATGAAAATAAACACCGTATACAAACACCTTAAATGAAACAAAGTACAGAATAAAATTTCAACAGATGCCTGTCTACATATTGTGGTGGAATGAGGTAAAGACACACAAGGTCACATGATACAATGGAGTAAAAAAGGGATGTAGGTTCTGATTTGTGTCTCACCAAGGTCTATGTGACTTCGAAAAAATTTCTAGACTTTCTTGAGTGGAAAAATATTTTCTTCATGGAACTATGCTGAAGAATAAAAGTGAGAAGAGGTTAAAAAAATCATGTAACACCAGACTTTGCATATAGTTAACCATCACTAACTACTAGGTTCCTCCTTACTCCCTTGCTTCTCTTAAAGAAAGGAAGAGGAACAATGAATTTAGGTAGGAAACAAAAACCTGGTAGGACACAGGAAGTTACAGTAGTTGTAATAAGAGGACAACAAATAGAAAAAGAAATGCTCTGAGGGTTGCTGCTCAGTTACCATTCATCTTGAAGAGTTTGCTTTCATTGGAGGGTTAGAGGAAAGCAGTCAGATTATATATGAAAAACTGAAATGACTACTACTTCATGTCAGGTCATAAAGCAAAATATTAAGAAGAGATAGTACATGTGAGTGTGATAGTTATATTTTTTAAACCAAAAAGAAAATAGAAGAAAAAGAGGCTGAAGAGGAAAGCAAAACAAATGGCAGGTTCCAGTGTGTATGTGGAACATGGGTAAAAATTAGTCTTTGTAAAGAGATACTTCTCCTTTTGAGTCAAGGATGTTAATGGTTGATGGAGACCAATTTTTCTGAGGTAGTGGGAAAATGGGCTGAGAGAAGTCTTACTCAAAAAAGTCCATCTTCTGAGTCAACATGTTTCCAATAGTGACTCCTGCTCATGCTCTATACCCCAGAAGTATAGGTTGCCAATGGGCTAAGGATTCCTAAGAGGTAGTGAGAGTCCTATGAAAACTACAGTTGTGTAGTCTCAAAAACATAGAGGAAGAAGAAAGGTGATGGACCAGGAGAATGCTGAGTTGGTAGAATCAAACCTTGATAGATCTTGGTCAGAGTGTACACATGCACATTCACACACAGAAAATGGGGAGTAGAAAAATAGGAGCAAATAATCTAATTCAATTAAACCAATATTGTACCCATACTACATACTTACAATATCCTACACATGGAAGACAATGGGAAAAGACATGACATTTGATGACTCAAAAAGTGCATGTTATATACCTCTACAATCCCATTTGCATGATAACTCTAATCACGTATAAAATGCATGACTGCATTATAGTACAAAAGAATTTTCCTTTCCTCTATACAATATCTATTCTGATGATTTGCAATTCAATCAACTTAAATATTCTCCATAAATTGAAAGCAACAAAATACTGGTCAGCAAAAATTTTAACCTGATTAATCTATTAGTGTGCTTTATAAAGACTTTTTAGAAAAGATGCCAATCCAAAGACTATCCACAAGGAATTGATTTGTCACATACATGGAAATGTTTTTAAAAGGAAACAAAAATTCAAAATAAATAGATACTTCTTTGATGGGAACATTAAAATAATAACTTTTCAAAGAAATTCCAATTCCAACTTTAGGAAAATCATGTACTTTCAGAGCTGGATGAGATCTTAGATTCTTTCTATTCCACCCCACATTTTGTTGAGGATATAATGGAGCTAAAGGAGTTAAGGTGCTTATATCTCTTTATCTTCCAAGAGCACGAGTAGTAGTAAAATTTCAGTCTGCAGATGATACTATTAAATAACCAAAACATTAAAAAAAGAGTGAGGTATAAGCTGAAGGAAGATTTGTTGATGCTGTGTGAGTAATGAGTGATAAATATATTTCAATTGTGAACATGTAGGTTAGTGTATTTAGGATAAGCAACCCAAATTATTGCAATAAACTATTTGGGTCGAACACACTGGTTCTGATTTGAAATGAGATCTAGAAAACCTTATATTTTCTTCCTTATAAAAGTTAATATACCATTGCAACAGAGAAATCCCACTTAAGCTCCATTGACAAGAACTGTGAAAATCGAAAAATAATGTTCTTCCATAATCTTCTATCATCCCAAAGGCATTTTCACCTGTTTCTTTTTGTGCAAGTTTGAGTAAAACTCAAGACAACTCAAATAAAATATAAAAATCATCACAAGAATCATGGTCATCATATGCAAAAAAAAAAAAAAAGAAAAGAAAAAGTCATGTTTCAGGAACAAGAAAAGAAAAAGCAGAGTAAATATCATGCAAGTATATTTTTCATATATGTCATGAATTTTAAGCATACATTGACCTCTTTTATTATGAAATGATAAAAACAAAAACGTTTTGCAAGTTGACCAGTGCAATTATAATAAAAAGAACCAAGTTCTATAGTCAGCAAATGTCATACTCTTTTTTTAAGGTTCCAAAACTCTTGCATTCATATATTGGAGATCTAGAATGCATGAACATTTGGAAAGAGACTAAAAGGACAGTATTTTCCAAATACCTTGGATTCCTTATATTATGGAGAACACGCCTCTTACAACCAGGCAAAAAAAGCTACTGCAGGACCAGTTAAAGGTGACCACTGCCATCATAAGAACTGCAGGAAAGGGTAAGATCTGTGCCATGTGTCTGATTGAAACATACCTAAACTTAGTAAGAACAAAGCATTATTTCCAGGAGCAACAATCTTTAAAAGTACGCTATGATAATAGACATTCTAATTGGGGTGAGATGAAATCTGAAGATGGTTTTGATTTGCATTTCTCTTATTACTAGAGATGTTAAACATTTTTTCATACATCTGTTGATTGCTTGTAGATTTTCTTCTGTAAAGTGTCTGCTGATTTCCTTAGCCCATTTATTGATAGGATTATTTATATTCTTGGGGTAAAGTTTTTTGAGTTCTTTGTAGATTCTGGAAATTAGTGCTCCATCTGAAGTGTGTATGGCAAAGATTTTCTCCCACTCTGTAGGCTCTCTCTTCACATTGCTGTTTCCTTTGCTGAGAAAAGCTTTTAAGTTTGAACCTATCCCAATTATTGATTCCTGCTTTTATTTCTTGTATTTGGTGAGTCATGTTAAGGAAATCTGGTCCTAAGCCAACATGATGAAGATTTGGACCTACTTTTTCTTCTATTAGATGCAGGGTCTCTGGTCTAATTCCTAGGTCTTTGATCCATTTTGAGTTGAGTTTTGTGCAAGGTGAGAGACAGGGGTTTAGTTTCATTTTGCTGCATATGGATTTCCAGTTTTCCCAGTACCATTTGTTGAAGAGGCTACCTTTTCTCCATCGTATGTTTTTGGCACCTTTGTATAGTTTGAGAAAGCTGTATTTATGTGAATTTGTCTCTGTGTCCTCTATTCCATACCATTGATCTACCTGCCTATTTTGGTGCCAATACCATGCCGTTTTTGTTACTATTGCTTTGTAGTATAGTTGAAGGTTTGGTATTGTGATAAAAAAGGTACACTCATACATTTCTGGTGGGGTTGGAAATTAGTGCAGCCACTCTGGAAAGTGGTGTGGAGATTTCTCAGAAAACTTGGAATGGATCCACAATTTGACCCAGCTATTCCACTCCTTAGCCTGTACCCAAAGGACTGAATATCAGCATACTACAGCGATGCAGCCACATCCATGTTCATAGCTGCTCTATTCACAATAGCTAGATTGTGGAATCAACCTAGATGTCCTTCAATAGATGAATGGATAAAGAAACTGTGGTATATATACATAATAGAATATTACTCAGTCATAAAGAAGAATAAAATTGTGGCATTTGCAGGTAAATGGATGAAGTCGGAGACTGTCATGCTAAGTGAGACTAGCCAATCCCAAAAAACCAAAGGCCAAATGATCTCTCTGATAAGTGGATGATGATACATAATGTGGGGTGGAAGGGAGGCAAGAATGGAGGAAGGATGGATTGCATAGAGGGAAAAGAGAGGTGGGATCAGGGTGGGGGGGTCAGAATAATAACAGAATGAGACAAACATCATTACCCTATGTACAGGTATGATAACACAAATGGTGTGACTGTACTTCGTGTACAACCAGAGAAACAACAGCTGTACTCCATTTGTGTACAATGAATCAAAATAAATTAATTTAAATAAATAAATAAATAAATAAATAAATAAAAGTACACTATGACTCTGGTAAATTTGTGTATGTGTAGGTACCCATTTCTTTGTAATTGCTTGCAAAAGAGTGAGGCTATCTGTTTTAGTTAGGTCATTTGCAACCAAATGACCTAACAAGAATAGTTTTAGAGGAAGAAAAGTGTATTTGGCACTCACAATTTCAGAGGTCTCAATTCATAGACAGCCAGCTCCATTCCTCTAAACTGAGATGAGGCAGAACATCACGATGGAAGGATGTAGCAGAAGAAAGTGGCTCAGGAAAATGCACCAAGAGAGGGATGGAAAGGGAGAGAGAGGGAGGAAGGCAGAGAGGGAGAGAGAGAGAATGCTCTGCTCAATAGGGACAAAATATATACCCAAAGGCATGCCCCTAGGGGACTACCTCCTCCAGCCACACCCTACCTGCCTTCTGTTACACCCAGTTGCTCCCTATCAGGGACTTAACACACTGATTATACTCTCATAACATCATAACATCTTACTTTAACCTTTGTTGCATTGTCTCACACTTGAGCTTTTGAGAGACACCTTATTGCAAAACTCTAACACTGTCCATTTAAAAAATCATGTATTTTAACCCAGCAGGATGGTGCCTTGTAATCCCAGCAACTCAGTAGGCAGAGGTAAGAAGGTTACAAATTCAAGGCCAATCTCAGCAGTTTAGTGAGACCCTGAGTTCAATCCCTAGAACCACAAAAATAAACAAACAAACATATATTTTTAGTTAAAACAAAGTAAAAATTTAATTGGTAATGTGGATAGTTTGGCCAAATCTTAAACATCATTATTTTTATACAAATAGGAGAAAATGAATATTTGAAAAAAGAGATAGATAATGCCATTGACTACAAAGTTACCAACATAGGGTCAAAGACTATAGGCCTTCATCTTTCAATTGAAGAGTTCCATGTATGTCTTAGGATTCTTACAAATTTAATTTGGTTTTACTCTCAATCTCATGTTATTTTAAAAATTGCTGAGATTAAAAGAGGAGAAAGCTGATGGAAACTCTCCTTGGATAAAATTCGTATTTTTATTAAGCCACTTTACTCCTGGCAACTGCTCCCGTGGTATGGTGGTGGTAGCATTCTTTAAATGCTAACATTCCACTGGTACTGAATGTTGAGACTTTTTGCAAATAACTGAGAGCTCTGAAGTCTAATCCGTGTGAATTTGCCACTTCATGACTGGCAAGACTGCATAATTTCAGAGTAGACTGAATACAATTATAGAGCCTCATGAAGAATATTTAGATTTAGAGGTAGGTTATCACTCCATATCCCCCCTTCATGCCTCATAAAAATTTAGTGGGGAAATTTTTTTAAGCTTTCAATCAATGAGAGCTTATTCCTTCAGTTTGCTCTGGTTTCATTAGCTCCTTAGTTAGCTAATAGTTAAATCTGTCTTTCATGTAAATGTCCTGGTCTTTCTGATTTCTTTCTTCTACTATGTTTCTCCATGATGCCACCCCAGGCCTCTTAGGGACATATATGACTCTCTGAATCAGCAGTTCCCTATCCTTACCCACAGCATACAGATATTACTGGATCTTCTGCATAAGAGGAACAGGCTGTGGAGCTTTAGGAAAGCAATTGTATGGTTCATCCATCTGGCAGCCCTCACTCTCCAAGTGTGGCCAAGTCTCAAAGTACAAACCTGAGTTTGTGCTTGAGTGAAATTTCCCTGAATTATGCCTAATTGATCAGACTTCTGATGTCCATGAATATTTTTAGATATTGCATGCATGCCTGCATGCTTGCAGGCCACCTCCAAGGTTTAAATCACAATACATTTTGCATCTGACTTCCTCTATCTGTTCTGCTCTGTGTATGACATTTAGCAACCTGGATGTATTGGCATAAGTTAAGAGTTTTCAAAAGCCCTTTAACTCTTTTAGTACTATTTTCTGCTATCATTCTTTTTAAACATCAAAGCATCAGCTTTGTCCCTCATGATTCCTTTAACCAAGGTATCATCTGCTTTCCTCCTGAAGAGAACAAAATGATTCAGGGAGAAAAGAGACCAAGAACAGAGGACTTCACAACAGGAAAACCCATTTTTAAATATTTCTAAGTACAGCCTGATGTTAAAAATATACTATCTATTGATAAATTTCCCAAATTCAAAGAGAAGAAAAGTGCCCTTCTAAAGGCAAAACTTGTATCAATCACCTCTGTGAGTGGACAAGTAGCACATTCCTCAAGTGTGCCCAAAGTCACATGGTTAATAAGGACCAGTAATTAATCAGCACACCTCAGTTAATGGACTCCAACACTCTCAATATTAGAATGGGTATGTGTCCTGAAGCCATTTCTCAAAATGCAGTCCAAAAATCATATCAGTAACATTCTCTGAGGAAGATTTCATGGATCAAGCCTAGATTTATGGAGTCAGAATATTTTAGGATGGAAGCAGGTATTACCCACCTTAACAGGTTTCATGGGTGATTCTTACAAACATTTGTGTGTCTCACCAAGGGTTAAGGACCTTTTCCCTCTTATGAAAATCTTCTGAAGCCCGAACTCCACTAATCTACACTAATTCAGTCTAGGATGGGTTGCTTGTCAGAAATTAGAGAAAATGAACATCTGTATAGGAATCCACAAAGTGATAGAAAACACATTACAAGACAAAATATATTAACAATTCCTGTTTCTTTGTTGCTTAGCATGTATCAAATCGCAGTAATTCTTATTATCACCAATGCTATCTACATTTCATTAATTATAAGACTATTCTTGAAGTTATTGATAAGTTCAGATTTCATCAGTTTTAAATTTATTAAATTCATATACTAGTTTACTAGCACAAGTAAAAAGTATATGGACAACAGAAAGTTTGGCAACTTTATCTCAATTTTTGACATTCCTGCACACATGTGCATTCACACATGATCTTTTTCACTTCTTTTCCTATTCTTCATGTTTCCCCTAACACCATTTTTTAACATCCTATGCTACAGTTTAATTATTTAGTTTGCTCATAAAAGGCACTTAATAAGCATGGTTTCCCATAATTTAGGGTTTTTTAAAATAGGGGATTTAATATTTTGTTGTTTATTATTATTATTGATATTAAAGATTTGACACAGGATTACTTTACCACTGTGCTATATCCCCAGTCCCTTTGGGGTTTTTTGTCTGTTTCTTTTTTTGTTTTGAGATAGGGTCTCACAAAGTTACTTAGGGCTTTACGAAGTTGCTAAGTCTGGCCTTAAGCTTGAGATCCTCCTGTCTCAGGCTCCTGAGCTGCTGGGATTACAGACATGCACCACTGCACCTGGCCTAAAATTTAGTTTTAAAGTTATATATTCTTAGGAAGAAATATTTATTTTGCACTATTAAAATTTCCCTAGAAAGGCATTTTCCCCAACAGTCCCAATCTCTCTCAATGTCTTGGAAGAAGAGGAAGGAGCAGAGGGATGCATTTGATTGACAAGATGTGGAACAAGAAATTGAGACACAGCTCAGTCCCCATTCCTTTCCTTCTTCTGAGAAACCCCTTGTCTACAGGGAGTGTGCATTCTGGTTTTTGTCTCTAAGCTATAAAGTTAGTGGAAGAATCACTCTCACATAAGGAAGTCTGTGACTGTTTAAAGATGGCTGCAACATGGTGGGGTAAACCTCATTCTGAGGTTTGGTGTTGAGAATCTCATTATCAAATCCTACAATACACCATTCATTTGTATTAAGCTCCTGTTTTGATATCCTTCTGCTTGAATATTTTTGTCTTTCTTTTAATTGGTTTCAAACTCAGGAAAATAATAGTAGTATTTATTGTACTATTCTAATCCCCAAAACAATTATATAATTTAAGCAGATATATATATAATCTATAACATATGGCCACTCTCATGGGGTTTTCTTCATGTTCCTCTTTATTGAGGTAGACTCTGTATTTATATTTAGGAAAAGCTATTGGCGTCTGAAAATGGCATAAAAATATTCTAGAATAAGAGGCATAGAGCAAATAGAAAGGTTAAATGCAGCACCATCAAGGCAAGATTTTTAAAAATCTTATTGTGGGATAATTGGTAATAATCCTTAGGGGAGAAGTTCCATTCCCCAGTGCTTCTGTTTCTCTGTGAAGGAGCTTCTGATAGAGTAAAATCCTGGCCTCCAACTTAGTGTTCATTTTTTTCCCCCTCTGGAGGATGGAGATTTGAAAGAGAGCCTGGGAATGGCTCAGGCCATCAGAAGTCCATCTTTGGGGTGGGCCTGCCTCAGAGAACATGTGCACTTATTATACCCTGATAAGCAATGTTTTGGGTGGGTGCCCTGCACATTCTCAGCATTTCTTGTGCTCATACAGATAATTTTGCTTAAGACTGAATGCGACATTATGAAGCCTATTCTTTCAACCAATCTGAACCAATCCTCCAAATATTTTTGTCAGCAATTATAGACACATGTTCATCTCCAGTATTCACAATTCCTGGGCCTATCCATTGTTTTCAAATAACTAAGAGTTAAGAAGGTGATATTTACTATGTTCTCCAAACCAAAATGCCCCATCAGTAGAACATAAGCTCTACAGGGACTGGTACCTTACTTTTCTTATAGCCTAGAAAAGTGTTTATCACATTTTGGGAATTAAATAAATATTTATTGGATTTGCTGAAAGAATTGCTATTTATCATTTTAATACTTAAGGAAGAAACAATATGCCATTGGTTTCCAAGAATATGTAAGAGGAAAGATGAGGAAATGACACTCTGCTTTAGACATCTGTACAACTTCTGTTAACTAAAAGCTTTCTAAAGTTCCTTCCTTTTCTAAAATTTTATAAAAATTCAAATGATTTAGTCTCAGAGAGAATAACGAGTTTTCAAAACAAAGGATTTTATATTTTTGTTTCATTACTTAATGTTTTTTCTATTATTAATTAATTAATTTTTTATTGGTTTCTTTTAGTTATACATAACTATAGGATTTATTTTGACATAATTATAAAAGCATGGAATATAATTTACTCTAATTCAGTCTCCATTAATTCCCTTTCCTTTTTCTTTTTGCCTCCCCCATTCCCTTCCCTTCCCTCTAATCTACTGATCTACTGTTTACTTATACTTTTTTTAAATTAGTGTCTTGTGGATATACATGTTGGTGAGATTCACTGCAGTATATTCTGTACATAGGCAAGTTGGGTCACATTCATTTCACTATCTTTCCCTATTCCATCCTTTCTCCCTTTTCTTCATTCCCCATTGTCTACTCCACTGATCTTTCTTTTATTCCTTTTTATTCCCCCTCCCATTTTGGATTAGTTTCTGCATATCAGAGAAAATATTCTACCTTTGACTTTTTTAGACTGACTTATTTCACTAGCAAAGACATAAAGTCATTCTTTATGGCTGAGTTGTACTTCACTGTATATATATGCCATATTTTCTTTATTCATTCATCTGTTGAAGGGCACCCAGTTTGGTTCCATAGCTTAGCTGTTATGAATTGTGCTGCTATACACATTGATGTGGCTGCAAAACTATAGTATGCTGATTTTGTATCCTTTGGATATACACTGAGGAGTGGAATAACCAGGTCAATTGGTGGTTCAATTCCTAATTTTTTGAGGAATTGCCATACTGCTTTCCAGAGTGGTTATGCCAATTTGCAATCCTCCCAACAATGTATGAGTGTTCATTTTTCCCCATCTTCACCAACATTTATTGTTACTTGCATTCTTGATAATTGCCATTCTGACAGGAATGAGGTGAAATCTCAGTGAGGTTATGATTTGCATTTTCCCAATTGCTGAAGATGTCAAACCTTTCCTTATACATTTGTTGATCATTTGTATTTCTTCTTTTGATAAGTATCTCTTTTCCCTTGCCCGTTCATTGGTTGGGTTATTTGGGGGTGTTTTGGTGTTAAGTTTTTTGAGTTCTTTGTACATCCTGGATATTGTTGCCCTACCTGAGGAGCAGATGGCAAAGATTTTCTCCCATTCTGTTGTTTACTTTGTTGTGAAGAAGCTTTTAAATTTGATGCCATCCATTTATTTATTTTTTATTTTACTTCTTGACCTTTAGGAGACTTGTTGAGGAAGTCAGTTTTGAGCCAACATGTTGGAGTGTTTAGCCAACATTTTCTTCTAGCATGTGCAAATATCTGGTCTAATACCCAGAACTCTGGTCCATTTGAGTTGACTTTTGTGTAGGGTAAGAAATAGGGGTTAAATTTCATTCTTCTACATATGGATTTCCAGTTTTCTCGGCACCAATTGTTAAAAAGGCTATCTTCTCCAATGTGTTTTAGGCATCTTTGTGTAGTTTGAAAGAACTGTATTAATGTAGGTTTGTCTGTGTGTCTTCTATTCTATTCCATTGAGCTTCATACCTGTTTCAGTGCCAGTACCATGCTGTTTTTGTTACTATAGCTCTGTAGTTAATTTGAGGTCCAGTATTATGATTCCTCCTGCTTTGCTTTTCTTTTGAAGGATTTCTTTGGCTATTCTGGGTCTCCTATTTTTCAAATGAATTTTATAACTCCTTTTTATATTTCTGTGAAGAACATCAATGGAATTTTGATGGGAATTGTGTTGAATCTGTAGAATGCGTTTGGTAGTATGACCATTTTAATATTATTTCTGCCTATCCAAGAACATGGGAGTTCTTTCCACTTCTAAAGTCTTCAATTTCTTTCTTTAGTGTTATATAGTTTTCACTGTAGAGGTCTTTTGCCTATTTGTTAGATTGAGTCCCAAGTATGTTATTTTTTATTTTTGAGGCTATTGTGAATGGGATAGTTTTTCTAATTTTATTTCAGCAGATTCAGCATTGGAGTACAGGAATGCAATTGATTTCTGGGTATTGATCTTGTATCCTGCTACTTTGCTGAATTTATTTATGCGCTCTAGAAGTGTTTTGGTGGAGTTTTTTGGGGGGAGATCTAAATATAGAATCGTGTTGTAAGCAAACAGAGATAATTTGAGCTCTTCTTTTCCTTTTCATATCCCTTTAATTTCCCTCAGTTGCCTAATTGCTCTGGCGAGAGTTTCAAAGACTATGGTGAAGAATAGTGGTGAAAGTGGGCATCCTTGTCTTATTCCTCATTTCAGAGGAAATACTCTCAGTTTCTCTCCATTCAGAATAATGTTGGCCTTGAGTTTGTCAAATGTAGCCTTTCCAATGTTGAGGTAAGTTTCTTCTCTCCCTAGTTTTTCTAGTGTGTTAAACATGAATGGGTGCTGTAGTTTGTCAAATGCCTTTTCTGCTTCTATTGAGATAATCATGTAATTCTTGTTTTTGTGTCTATTTATGTGGTGAATTACATGTATTGACTTCCATTTGTTGAACCAATCTTGCATCCCTGGGATGAAACCTACTTGATCATGGTGCACTATCTTTTTGATTTATTTTGTATGTGGTTTGGCAATATTTTCTAGAAAATGTTTCCATCTATGTTCAGCAAGGGTATTGGTCTGAAGTTTTCTTTCCTTGATGGGTCTTTGTTTGGTTTTGGTGTTAGGTGATGGCTTCATAGAATGAATTTGGCAGTGTTCCCTCCTTTTCTATTTCATGAATAATTTCAGGAGGATTGGTATTAATCCTTCTTTAAAGGTCTGATAGAACTCAACTGAAAATCTATTCAGTCCTGGGCTTTTCTTTGTTGAAAGGTTTTTTGATAGCTGGTTTCAATTTCATTACTTGAAATTGATTTGTTTAAGTTTTCTATATCCTCCTGGTTCAATTTAAGTAGGTCATGTGTCTCTAGGAATTTGTCCATATATCCAAGACATTTTAGTTTATTGGAGCATAAATTTTCTAAATAATTTCTGATGATCCTTTGGATTGTAGTAGTGTCTGTGGTGATATTTCCTTTTTGCACCTCAGATTTTGATAATTTGAGGTTTTTCCCTCTTTCTTTTGGTTAGTTTAGCTAATGGTTTAGCAATTTTGGTTATCCTTTCAAAGATCCAGCTCTCCTTCCCCCTCACTGTGAACAAGGGGAAATGGGCTCATGGGGACTGGAAATGCACCTAGTCCTGATAGGCTCTGTGAAGGCTGCCCAGCAGAAAGGTGCGGTAGAGGAAAGCTACTCAACTCAAGGCTGATAGGAAGGAGACAGTAAGAGAGGGGAGGGAGCCAAGGACAGAATCTGAGGCCACACCCTCAAGTGACCTACTTCCTCCAATCATACCCCATCTGCCTATAATTACCACCCAGTAGTAAATTCAAATTATTAACCCAGTAGACTAATTTGCTACTGAGATTACAGCAATCATAATTCAATTTTGTCACCTCTGAATATTTCCACCTTGCCTAACTTGAGTTCTTTGGTGGACATTTTAAAATTAACATATAATATTGACCTTCAATTTATCTTATAAAAACTTATAAATGTAATATTTTTGATTAATTTTAAGTTGTAAGTACTCTAAATTGCTAAGAAATTATGTATGACATTATTTCTACTATTACGTTTTAAAATACAATTGTTATTCATTAGAAATATCAATTTCATAATGCCTAGTACATTTCAAAGTGCAAAAAAGTTGCTGCTTCCAGACGCTTCTGGACAATGATTAATAAATTGACAAATAGCTATGTAAATGTTCATACTTCAACCTAGACCCTTCACTTATAAAAATTTGGTTAAACAAATAGGCTCAATTTAAAAATAATTTTTACAAAAATAATGTAATGACAGGAAGACATCCATAATATATTGCTTAATGAAAAATATATTGTAAAATTATTTTCAATATTTAAATAAATGAAATTCACTCTGGCTCAGTTAAGCAAAAATGGAAAGGTACAATGAAAACCAAAGGCAGAAATTTGGGCAAAATTTGGAAATACACAGACTATGGCTCCACAGTAAATAGGACCAACCTTTTATTTCTGAATTGTTCCTTTCTACTGGCTTATCTTGCTTTCCTCCCCTGACACATCCTCCTTCTTCTGTTTTCTCGTCAATGTGTCAGAAAATATTTGGTTTTCCTCCATTCAACAAACTGAGCAGTATGAGGCTAGAATATGTTCATTTCAATTCCAAATTCACTAAGAAAAATTCTCACACTGCTTAGGTGAGCTGACCACCATAATCTAATCATCTATATAGGAAGAAGGGCTGGGGAAACAGTGGAATTTAAAAAGAAACTTACATTATATGGATTGTAGATACAGGAAGTCTTGCCTCAAGATTATTTTTACCAGGAAAAATACACTTACACAATTGTAGAAGATACCTTCTGAATTAGCTGCCCAAGAGCTCCATAACCGCATAATTTATATAGATGGGTAGAGATGTAAATCTATGAATATTCATAAAAATATCCTGTATGAAAATATAAAAGACATCTAAATGCTAAGCAAATACAATCTAATTTTTTCAAGTTATAAATTATAAGTTATAAAAGTTATATTTATAAGTTATAAATTTTCTCTTTATTCTATATATTTTAAATGTTATAAATAAATGTAAATGATTTTATAATAAAAGCAAAAATATTAAAATAAATATCAAATAAAATTGAATAATGACTTAAAATATAGGATTCACAATATTTCCTTCAGTTATCATTGCATTGCTAGATATTCTGAAGATATGTGTGCAAATTTTAAAGTAAACAACTTCAAAATGCAGTATTATTTTTATGAAGTGAATGCAAATTCAACATTCACTGTCATATAGTAATAGGAAAGAATTGTAATTACTGAAAATAATTACTAGATGAGTTGAAAAACAAACTTAGTTAATAAAGCATTTTAAAGAATAAGTGTTGAAGCCAGGCGCCTTGGCGCACGCCTGTAATACCAGCACTTGGGAGGCTGAGGCAGGAGGATCGTGAGTTCAAAGCCAGCCCCAGCAACTTAGCGAGGCCCTAAGCAACTCAGTGAGACTCTGTCTCTAAATAAATAAAATACAAAATAGGGCTGGGGATGTGGCTCAGTGGTGGAGTGCCCCTGGGTTCAATCCCCAGTACCAAAAAAGAAACAAAACAAAAACAAAAACAAACAAAAAAAAAGAATAAGTGTTGAATATTTTGCTAGGATTATAATTATAATTACTATTTTACCTAGAAAATAAATGTGATAATCATTTTTAGGCTTATTTAATCCACATTTGAGAAGGGAAATATTCCTTTTTAACTCTTTGAAAGGATCTAGAAAACTAATAAATAGACAATAAATACAAAATGTTGTCTAGAAATACCTGTTCATCTCACTGTAGTTTCTTCTGTGCATTTTTAGTGAATCTACTAAAGTTTGAAGTAAATGTGCTCTTTCTAAAGATATGGACACAAAATAAGGCTAAACATCAGCTAAAGAATACTGACTCCTTGAATGAGAAATTAATCAGGATATCTAGTTCTAGGTGATTTCAATTGTTTGAAAATATTTTAAAAATCTTCATCCATTGATTTTAAAAATGGAAAATGTCATTTCTCATCCTTATAGAAATATGCTGGAATAAGATGAACATAAATCCATTCCTTGATTTATAGACTCACAATTGAATTACACTTAGTGAATCTGCCTTTGTAATAACTTATTGTTTCTGTGACTTCCCTCCTGATAAAATGGAGATGGCACCTGCTGGTCCTCCACTTAGCTGTAACACAAGTTGCCCTTGTGGTGAGCCTGGTTACTGCCTCCAGAACGCCTGGGCTCAGTGACTTGAGCAGGTTCTTCCTTTAAAGGAAGGGAGCATATTTGCCAGGTGGAAACTGCATTGATGAGTAAAGTACTATGTGATTGGAACTTGGAGCTAACAGGGATCATACAGATGTTTGAGTAGTTTTGAGATCCTCAGAGGACTGTGATGGTGTCAGGAAATCATGAATGATGTTTGTACTAAAGTCAGACAAATAAAATCCCTCCCTGGCACATTCTGAGTTGGAGGAAGGAAGGAGGAAGGCAAGGTCTCAAAACAATTCCTCCAAAGGTGCCACATCTGAGGAATAAGGGAAATTCTCCACTCACAATGTGAACCTACGAGTGTTGTCATATAACATCCCAAGGAAATGCTACAGAGCTAGAGAAAACCATGTGTGTTCACTCTAAAATAGAGATCATGGTTCCATTGGTTTTATGTTGCTAGGTTTTCTTCAAATGAGAAATAAAAGTAAAATTAAGAATGCCTTTCAAAGAAAAGCATACCATCAGTGCATTCAAATGCATTTTCTGTACTCCACTGCAGACTTTTCTTTATGTTCCCTTCTGCTTGTGCCACAGAAGGTTTCCCTGTTTCTGTGAGCTGAGCTGAGCTGAGGCTGGGACAAGAGAAGGGGAGAGGCTGTCTTTACATCTCACTAGTTGAGGGGTCTCCACACAGAAACACCAAATATTGCTACTTTGATATCTGAATAGCTGATAGGAAAGAACTAGATGTTGAACTCAGATATCTCTACCAAAAAACAGACAGATGCAGAGGCCCCAGGAATCACTGGAGCTGAGCCAGGCTTAGGGGTCTGACTGTGACCTTGCCTACAGGTCTAAACTCTTGTGGGCTTGAGGATGGGGAAGCACACAACCTCCTCAAGACCACCTGGCTGTTTTTGTTTTTGTTTTTACCAACTCAGTAGCACAACTTGAGCATTCTGTCCTGGTAGTTAACTATAACACACTAGGCAGGTATAATCTGCAGACAACTTTCAAGGAATCTGTCAAAGAAATAACATTGTTTTATATACCAATGCTACTGGAAAGAGAATAAAAATGTGTCTTTTTCCCTACATTAGTAGTAGAATTTAAACATAACTCAATAAGATGGAAATGCTAGAAATAGAAAGCCCTTCTATGAAGTTGTATGCCTGCCGTGCTTAAAATTACACATTAATCCAATTTGCAGAGTTGGTAATCTGATAAAAATAAACAAAACTCATATTTAGATATGAACTAAATTCCTCCATCTGCCAGAAAGAAACTACCATTTAAGCTGCTTTTCCATAGAAATATGCCTATTTCAAGTCTTGCAACCACTAATGTGCTGGAATCATAAAACGAAAAAGCCAAAAATTTCATGTAAGATAACCTTTCCTCAGCACTCAAAGTACTTTGGAATATGATCCACTTCTTAGTTTAAAAGTCAAACTTTGGTTTACATCAGAAGCTGCATGAGTAATGAAATTGCTGTATGGTAAGCTTGGAAATGGATCAAAACAGAAAAGGGGAAGTGGGTGGAGGTGCACCCCAGCTAGACTGCTTCAATCCTGTTTCTGTAATGACCTTCATTAGTCTTACAGTTCAGTGCACCAGACCATGTACAACCTCCCTCCTTCTCTGCTTCTAAAACAATTTTATCTTTCTCACCTAGTTGCAATGAAAATAACTAAAATTCACTAGATGATTGCTTCAGGCAAGTCATTACATTAAATACTTATTAACTAATTTAATTCTCTACAAACTCCCCATGGTATAGGGGTTACCATTATTCCTATTTGAAAAATAATTATACTGAGTACATTTATGTTCAAAGCAACATTATTCATTCCATTATTCATTATGCAATAGGCAAAAGGCAGAAGCAACTAATAACGGTCCATTAATGGGTGACTGAATAAACAAAATGTGGTATATGTTTGCAATGGAATATTATAAAGCCTTTAAGAGGAAGAAAAGTCATACCCATGCTACAATATAAATGAATCTTAGAGATATTATACTAAGTGAACTAAGCCCATCACACACCAAAAACTTCCCTATGATCCCACTTATATGGGATATCTAGACTAGTCAAATTCATAGTGACAGAAAGTAAAACAGCGGCTACTCTGGACGGGGGGAAGGTGAAGAAGGGGAGTTATTGTTTAATAGACAAAAGTTTCAGTTGTACAACATGAAGAGTTCAGAAGACTGTCCTCAACTCTATTGAACCATATGCTTATAAATGATTAAGGGGGCAAACTCTGCTATACGTATGTTACCAAATGTAAAATTAAAATAGGCAAAGAGACCCAAGGAATTCAAACAACCTCAACTTCATGCAGAAGTTTTGGTTTTCTGCCTAGTAAGATGGTTTTAATATTAAAAAATGACTTCAGATTTTGGAAAGGAATTCTGCTTGGATGGGAATCACTCCTGTAGGATATACCCTGCATTCTGACACCCAAGCCATAATCAGGATGTTTTCTTCATCTCAGACATTGCTCCCTCTCCTTCATGCTCACCATCCAGTCAGTCATTGCTTCTTGCTGATTCACCCAATAAAATGTCTTTTATTTTTTTATCTCTTCCTTCCTTATCATCACTTCCGCTTTATTCTAAGCTGTCATACTAGGGATCCTTGAAGTCCCTCTCTGATTTCAAAAAACACCTCATTCTAGAAAAATCTCATCAACCCTCAGACTGAAGCCTTTCAAAATCAGACCCCTTTGAATGAAGCTTAATGTCCTTAGGTGGCATAAGCAGTCTTACAGAGCTCTGGCTTTGTGTCACATCTCATCTCTTGCCTCTATCTCTGTCCCCTAAGCTCCAAGCATAACCAACAGTTTAGAGATCCCAAATAGCCAGGTCACTGCTAACCATCTGCCTTGTAATATGCTGTTCATTCTACCTGCAATTCCTCCTTTTTAGCACTGAAAAATATTTCTGGCCAGCCTTGATGAATTATTTCATAAGTATATAGTCCAGAAAAGTATTCTTGATACTCAGGACTTAAAAAGGAACACACAGAATGACTGAATAGTACTTATAGAACGTTGTTATATTTGTTTAGGTATTTGACCCATGAATTTATAGCTCTAAAGAGTGATCAAAATCTCTTTTTCTGTCACTGTTGCTACCTTCTAGAACAGTGGTGATGACACAGAAATGTTCAGTGACTGAATGCATTAGTAAATATGTAATGAATTAATTAATAAATTTGGCTTATTCAAATGAGTCCCACTCCTATAGCTACCAAGAAAACCACATATTTCTACTTGAAAATGGGTCACTAATTATGTAGGCTGTTCTCTAGGTTGCAGAAGAAAATAGACACATTTGAATAATTCTCCATCTCACTGGATACTGGAGACTAGATAGATAGCATGGAAGAATTGTTTAGCCAAAAAAAAGAAAGAAGGAAAAGAACAGAATAAAATATTAACCTCTTCCAGGAAGAAGGTAATTCACAGCCAGTCTCAAAAGCTGATCAGTTTAAAAAAATAACTTGAGATAGATTTGAAAAATTCTATGTTGAAGTACTAGAATGACACAACATATTTGAAACTGTTTCCATTGGGGCATCATCTCAATTCCTTGCAACAAAGTAAATGACACCCCATTCTTCAAAAAATGGTTAAAAAATATGCTGAAAAATCCCAAAATATTATTGATCCTAAAAAGAAAAGGTATACATTAGCAACTGACAGCTTCCTGCTGAGGAACACAAAGACAGCTTAATAAAGTACTGCTGTGGCTAATTAGGACATGAGATATATTGCTGGACTATGTATATTAGATGTAAATGAAAGTCAGTTATTAGTTATCAAACCCAACAACTGTTAACAATAGTTGGTGATGCCCAATTGATGTGAAAGGATTTAATGCAAAGAAGGAAGATGAAATTGTAGTCACTGCTGGAAAAACTGGAGGATCTGAGAGCATATGTGGCATTTTTCTTTTCTTCCAGTTGAAGGTCATGAATTTAAAAAGAAAGTAATAATGAGGTTGAAAAGTAACTTGGGTTAGATCATGGAGCAAAGAATTCTGACAGATTTGGAATTTACCCAATAAGTAATTAGGAGCCATTGAAGTTCTTTGCAATGGAAGCAAATTTGCATTCTAACTCTTAAATTAGACTCATGTACACTGAGTTTATGGAATCAATTATGTGTGACATAAATGCCTCCAGAATCTACTAAAACTAAATCATTTTATGAGACTTGAAAGACAAAGTACTAAATTTTGAATGGTGATAGCCTTACTAAGCTTTACTGAACCTTCCAATATTGACCAAATATTCCTTAGTTTACTGTACATTACTTCTTTATTTTTTTAATCCACAATATCAAAAGTTACTTATAAATTTAAGTGTTTATCACATTCCTGGCAGGAACAGTGCAGGAGCGGGAGAATGGTGCCCACTTGTTATCTAGAGAATTACTTACAAGTCTCCAGTCCAATGTTCCTGCTAATAAAATGAAGTACTACAATGACCCATGTGCACACATTATACACAAAAATAAAGAATATGGTTTCTCCAAACTATACATTTGGGGTAATCTCAGTTAAAATGTAAGTTTGTAACAGACATAAATTTTCTTTGGGAGGTCCTCAGAGAAGTATAATATGGTTTAACAATATGTTTATATGTCTGCCAACTGGAAGGGACATGTCATATTTTTAAAAATATTCTGGACATCAATAATATGTTCCTATTTCAAACTGAAAGTTTCAATTGTAAGCATTTTAAATTACAAAAATGAGATTTAATTGAATGACTTCTCATTCATGCTACTCTACCTAGTCTGATCTAGGATTGTGAAAGCAGAGTTGTTGTTTTTTTTTAAATAGTGTCCAGTGAATCTCCAAACCAACCCAATAAGATTAGAGTATGTATGTATTCAGTACATTCACTATAGGACCTCTGTTATTCTATGTTTTAGAACAATTGCACTTGAATCCAAGAGACCAGAAGGCTCAGTATATAATCAGTGGACAACAGAAGACCTACTGGCCCAACATGCATCACATAACAGCTCACAAGTATACAGCATTTGCTATATTCCAGGTACTATGCTTAGGTAGGTAGGTAGGTAGATAGATAGATAGATAGATAGATAGATAGATAGACAAATGACAGATGTATGTTCATTTGATCCCCACTTTTAGTAAACATGCTTCTTACCCCCTGTAAACTAGGTTCTTACCACTCACATTTTACAGAAGAGGAAACAAATAAAACAACATTAAATAACGGCCAATGTTATACAGAAAGGAAATGATAGGGTTGAGGTTTAAACCTGGCTCCAGAATTCTCTGTCAATCACCAAGCTTCAATAGAGCTTCAATAAAGTATTTTCTCTCCTGTGTACTTATATAGCAACCTCTACATGTCTGGGTCACAGTGCATCTCACAGTATAGGAAAATATATACCATAGTATACAATATAGTACATATTTTACATAATATAGTACATATAATACTATTATTTATGCAGTATATGCATGCATAGACATATATATCATATATATTATATATATACATATATACATATTATATATATGAGGCCATCCTGAGCAGGAAGGAAGATTATTCTGTGACTCTTTGCACCCACAATTCCTAACACAATAACATGATACATGGCAAACATTCAATAAATATATGCTGATGAAAACCCACCTTATCTCCCCAGGTTTTCACAGCTATTAGGTATTCCTGTCTGCTCAGCTGGCATTTGTTATCTTTAGGACAGTTTACTTTTACATTCGACTACTGCACCCTGGTCACTAATCAGAGCGCTATGCCTGAAACAAAAGTAATAATGATATAACATCTTTGACTACAAAAACAACAAAAATAATTATAATAACAGAGATAATGCATATTGAACATCAACTAAGACTTCAACCTTGGTTACCCTGGGCTGTCACTGTGTCTAGGTTCTATGAAATAAAGAGAGGATTTTACCCTGAGGCACATCTGCATGACCTATGTAACTGTTCAAAGAAGCAGTATAAAATAGAATATTTATTCAACAAAATATTTACTCAAGAAACACCTGAGAGAAAACTGTAGTTCCTTCTCTATAAAAGACTATGCAACTGTTTTTTTTCTAATTGAACCCCAGGTTTTTCTTCTATGTCTTAGAATATCAGCTGTAGCAGGAGAATTCATTAAATTGCATGCAAAATTCCTACTGATTAAAATTTTAGCTAACATTTCAACCTACTTTTGGAATGCAATTAAGGGGCAGTAACATTGAGTCACAATTTATCTCAATATAATGACTTCTTGCTCTTACTTTAAAAAAAGGCTATTAAAGAATGGGAACAAGAGCTTTCTTCTTCACAATTAATATTTACTAAGTCTCCAGGGCTGAAATGACCTCAGTCTTTCTCTTCAAGTCTACAATCACAGCTGCAGTTTTTTCTTATTACTATAGCAACCACAGGAATGCAAGCATTGTGTTTCTTTCCCTGTCCAAAACATATAAAAAGGGCCAAAGTAGCAACAACCACCAGGAGACAGATAAATGCTCTAAAATGATCATAATTAAGAATTTACATTTATGGGAGTATTTTGAAAGCACATCTGACTTCAGAGTACTTAGATCATTCAACTATGACAAAATACATATTCATTCAAGTTTATTGAATCAAGATTCATTAGTGTCATTTACAGAGACATTTTACAAATAAATCCTAAATTTACCAGTTTTGTCTCTTTTTCTAAACAAATGATAGAAACAAAAGTCTCCCCTATTGAGGTCATAGAGAACTTTCCAAATTACATAAAAACAATTTATTTATACCCAGAAGGAGCTAGAAAAAGACCAAAATATAAGGACTCAATGGTTTGATTCCCAGTTTTGTTGTTTATACTTCAAAATCGTAATAATAGTAAGGACATTCCTTCATGCCTGCATCGGCATCTTTAATATAAGCTCATTATAAGTAACATTAGCTTGGTATTTTTAAATGAACTCAGTGGAACTTTCAAATATCTGACCCTGTTTGTTGTCTACAGTTACGTGACTTTAGGAGTCCTAGGCCTAATTGGCTATTAAACAATGAATTTTAAGGTGAAAGACCTATGTTCTAAATTACAGCATTCCTCCTTATAAATGCAATGACTTTGGGTTTGAGACACAGATACATCTGTAGCTTTGATTGATATGTTATACATATTTGAAGAAAGGAAGGGGAAAAAATTTTGAATATCCTTCATCATCTCTTCTGACTTTTTTTTCTTTCCAGGAAGAAACTAAAACAGAGATAAAATAATAGGTAGATATAGATAGATGATAGATCTCAGTTTTAATAAATAAAGGTCTTTATTACTGCTCAGTATTTTTTTCTTTTAAATTTCAAAGTGAGATTGCTACTCTGTTTTCTAAAGTAGCATGTACTCAATTCCTGTACTAGCCTTATCAAGCTCTGTCAAGGCTCGTCTTTGGGGAATGTGTTTCTATATTAATATGCAGAATTTACTGGGATAGGTGCAATGGTAGATGCATTCATAAACACATAGGATGAGCCCCACTTTTCCTGGAGCAGTTCCACAGAAGGAGGATCATTTGGTTGGTGTTAAATACATTTGGTTCAGGATGGAGGAAGCAGCAAGCAGGGTGGAGGAAGTGTGCTAGAAGATGGAACCAGAAAGTGAGCCTATCGCCATTTTGCAGAAGGCCTGGAATGTCATCCCAGTGAATCCAGACTCTGGTGGGTAACATGAAAACTTAAAGCAACTCAGTGACAGGTTTTAAAGGACAACTGGGAAGATGGGTTGCAGTGAGGAGAGATTATGAAACAGAAAGTCTGTTGCATTGATCTAAGGAAGAAATTAAGTAGAGGAGTTATGGTGAAATAAAGGAGATAGATTAGAAAGACAGGAGGCAGACGTCACAGGACCTAATAATTTTGGATACATCTAAGAGCAAGTAAAATGGACCAGTTGAAGATAACCCTGAGAGCTTCTAATTGGAGAAACATGGAGGGAAGACACCGTGAGTCACATAGAAACTTCCAGATTTGTTTGTAAAACTGCACAGGTTTCAGCTTCTCTCCTTTAAAGTATCTTTTACTTTCTGCACTCAATCTTTGTCACCTGGATTCCCTCATGGTTGCAAAAATCTATGAGTTCAACATCTCTGCTCATCTTCCCCAAATTTTAACAAAAACTTGAATGTACTCAACAAAGTAGTTTGTGTAAAAATGCCATGAAAAAAGAAAGAACTGACCTCTTGGGTTCTTAAACTAAGAGTTTGTAATACTTCATAATCATTTCTCCTTAGTCTTTTGACCTCCACCTCCTTTTCAGAAGGATTAAAACTATATATATGCACATACACAGATATGTGTGTATGTATGTATATATAAATGTGAAGCACTACAATAAATTTAGCTTTATATATTAAAATAATAGCATAATTCTTTTAAAAATAAATTATTTTTCTTATAGTTACCTATTATATGGGAAATTTCTACTTTCTTTTTAAGAAAAATGAATTTATTTTAACATCTGGCTTCTTAAGAAGCAACTGTAGCTTTGGAATATGTTACATAATTAATTTTGCTATAGAAGTTTACCCTTCGCTAGCAGGACAAGAAAAAAAATCATATTATCTCATTGCCATTAATGCATAAGGAAGTAAATGGTGTATTACAAATGTAAATGTATATTACATTTCTTTTTTACTTTTCCACTCATTGTTATGTTTTCATGATTTTTGATAACATTGTATGCCCCTGGGTTCCTTTGTCTCTGAATGAGCTGTCACGCTTCATAGGCAGCGTCCACTATGTTTCTTCTGTTGGTTGCTAGCATCTAGGCAGCCTTCATCTGCATGCTACCACAAACAACACTGTTAATTTCACTAAGTACTACAATATTGCTAAGATTGCTTTCCAGAACGAACACATAGTTTGCACTTCTGCTTTGCAGTAGGAAAAAATGTGTCTTCTTTTCCATACATTTTGCCATTCCAATTGGAGTGAAGTAAAGAAGGTTTTATTGTTTTGGTTTGGTTGTTTTTTTGGTTTTTTTTTTGTTTGTTTTGTTGCATTTTTGCAATACTAGTGAGATTGAGCATCATGCACACACTTAGTTCCTCTTCTGTGAACTGCCAAACGTATTTACCTACGTTTATTTAAATTCCTGTTTTATACACTAATTATCTAAATGAAAGTTACCTATCTCTATAAATTGCACAAAATATTTTACACAGGTAACTGAGTAGTTGACACTATATATTAAGCAGCTACCTGAAAAAAGGCTTACAGAAGATACTACATTTTATTCTATTTTAAGCTAATAGTTGTAAGAAAATAATTATTGAAAAATTTATTTTTCTGAGGATATATTAACATGTCCTGGGAATTTAAACTAAGTGAAAATTTCACTTAAAATAAGAATCTATATGCTGAATGATTGGGAATGTCCAAAATTTCCACAACAGAAGATTGATGAAGTAAATTCTAGCAGAATATAATAGAATATACTGTTGCCAATAAAATTATAACTATAAAAGTTGTGCAACAATTCATTCCAGAAACATTTAATGAGTGTTTATAGAATACCAAACACCATGTTTGGTGCAGGAATACAGACATTCAACTTAGATTCCGCACAAAGAGCTCATTATCTAGTTAAGAAAACACACATAAGTAATTATTTACAGGCTGTTTGTGTGTTGTGTAGATAATGGTTACATGCTATGTGCTGTGGAGCTCAAATGACAAGAAATCGCTGTGAATAAAAGGGAAGTACCTTGAAGAGGAGTCTAGTGATAAACTGAACTACAAAAGGACAAATATTTGTCAAGTGCCCCAGTGGCGTAGGGAGGTTGCTTGGTGGGAAGAATGGGACTGTATGTGCAAAGGCACTGGGGTATGTAAGAATACAGCCTGTTTGAGGAATTCCTGGTTGTTTTTATGGCTACAGTCCTGAATACATGTTCAACTGTTGATGGAGTGAGCTTGGAGGCTGAGGAGATAGGAAGAGGCATAAAATGAAGCTTCTTTTATGCCCTCCTGAGGAGGCTGCCAGGTGTTGAATAAAAACTTAACCAAAGGCTTACATGCACAGATATCATGAATTGGGCTGGGAGGTGATGATGTCATCGTGAATACATCAGACAGATTTCTGCTGCTGAAGGTTGTGAAGTGAGGAATTAACATATTATTTTATGTTTTTAATAGTTAACCTGGATTCAGTGTGTGATAAAAAGCAGGAATTAAGACATAAAGGCTACTTCCACTGCTATTGGAATAATCCAGACCTGAACTAAAGCAACATGTGTATATGATTATGATATATATTCACAAAAAATAACACAGCAAAGTTTTCATAATTATCATAACATCTTTTGAAGAGTACATCACAGTATTAAAACTTTCAAAGGCAGGATCTAATTAACTCTTCAATAGTCTCTGAGAATACTATTCTTATCACCTCCATAGATGGAGATTAAACATCATGCACAAGGAAAACAAAGATAGCAGAATAGAGATGGGATCTCAAGTCACTTGATTTGCTATTCATTTAATCACCAGACACTAGTTAAGTAACTTGTATGTGCCAGACCCTATTCTATGAACTGTAGGTAGCAAAGGTAGCAAAATAAAGTACCTCCTCTTATTTTTACAAGAGTCTCTAATGAGAAGAGACCAGTTAAAACACAGTGCAAGAGGCAGCTTGGTAGGGACTGACTCAGACCTGCCTGCTCATTCAGAGCTGTGTGAAGTAAAACGAAGCCATGAGGTCAAACCAGGAAGGAAAAATCTGTTGAATGAAAGGACAGCAGGGCAGAAATTTATGTCTTTTCCCATAACTCATTTAATGTTGTTATCATGGCACTTTCACAATTTAAAAGGCTGAAAACAGATAGAGAAAAGAGAGTACTCATCAAACACAGTCATTTCATTTCTTTGTAGTAGCAGAACTCATAGAAAGACACATGGTAAATGCGTAAGTAAATGTTTGAAAGGTATAAGATAGCTACGTAGAATTTCCCCAATTTAAAAAGTCAAGTGTTTAATAATCAATGCCAGCAAATAGACCAAAGAGGGGAAGCATAATAAAATATCAAGAATTAAGGAAACCAGATCAGATAACATTGTTTACACTAAATGATAAACATGTCAAATTGGACTTAATTACCAATGATGCCTACAGTTTTGCCAGCTGTATTATAATTCAAATCACTCCCCCACTTCTTTGCCAAAATATGTTTGGGAATTTGTTTTGTGATATATGAGAACATCACGTAAGAAGTACCAAATCTAGACTGAGTTTTAAAAACACACAAATTCGTTTTTCATAATGCATGAGGACATATAATCCCAAAAGTGCTCAAGTAAATTAAGTAGAGTGTTTGCTTATTAAAGATAATAAGAAAGTTTGGAGTTTAGGAGCTGGGGATAAGGATTGCCTGGGGGATCAAATCATTAATTGTATTATTATTTCACCATGTACGTTTTATCATAGTATGATTCATATTGATCATGATGTTCATCAGATGTAAATGTGAAGAATAATTTCTTTTTGTTCTTGATGAGACTGTGGTGGATATTGGAAAGAGCACTGGATTTGAAGCTGGAAAGTCTCTAGTTTGATTTCACCTCTTTCCAGCTGTGTGTCCTAGGGCAAACCACTTAAAGACTCTGAAATCCAAATTCCTCAGGCAATTCCACATAAAGTTGTTGTGACATTTAAGTGAGATAACATGTGCTAGCATTTGCAAATCAGTAAAATGCCACATAAATATCAGTTCTTTATTACTCCATGTATAATTTCAAAGGACATTTTTAAACTCTAATTGAAACCAAAACAACACATATATATATACATGTATATGTATATATATGTATTCTTGACCAGAAGCAGACTTTATCTGCCTTCATTACCTTGTCACCTCATAATATTCATTTTGAAACTTTTTTTTGAAGACGCAGTCTCATAATTGATGGGCTCCAACAGAACATAGTCCAGACCTTTGGAGAACAAGATAAAGATTAACAATTTAAAAAATACTATAGGGAAAATGTAGTATTTAAGGAACATATTTTCTCAGAATTTAACTATCTCCACATAATTAGCCATCCCTTTGTCCCTTCTTGATTTGTGTAATTTTATCCTCTTCTTGAGGAAGAGGAAGGAAAGGTTAAGTGATTGGTATAAAACTTGAGTTGGTAGCCACCCTGACATCTTCAGACTTCCAATCCAGGCCTGCATTAGTGGTGCCACCAATAAACCTTTCAAGTTGCCACTGACTCAAATAAAACCTTCACATCAGCCCATTTGTGCTGTTGTTCCTTTATCCCCTGTGCCCACTTGAAATATTACTTTCCGTTCTAATGGACAAAGCTCATGACCTAAAACAGACACACACTCCTCCTGCCACCACTTCTAAACCTCAAGAGATGCAAAGCACATCTAGAAAGGCTCAGTGAGAAAGATTCTGTGAAGAAAAATGACAAAGTAAGGACTCGGAAGCATGATGTAGAAAAAAATAGAGCAGGGAGAAGTTTCTTGTCATTACCGGGTCTTATCCTTGACATTTTGGAGGAGTAACATTAATTACTTCTGTGAGCTCATCTATAACAAGACTATTTCAGGAGAAAATACATTATCACCAGGGTTCAAAAGAGCAGCTGGTATTTTATCCTAAAGCTACCCTTCATGTGAACAACAATAACTTAGGAAAACTCTGAGGCAGTTTTAACAACCAGTTTCCTGATGATACTCAACATCCCATCTCCTTAGCAAAAAGTACCATCTAGTAGGCAAGTGAAACAAGGGTAAGCCCCTCTACTACAGGTCTGTGGATTTGGTAGCAAGGAGCAGGAGACATTCTGAAAAACAAAAGTTGGTGAGTAATTTAAGAAAGAGGCTGTCTTCTGGGTAATACAGAAATGAACTCTTTGGGAGGAAGCATAGTGGAAAGGTGTTAGGGACCAAACCAGAGACCTGGGCATACTAAATGGCATGCACTTCACCTCTGAGCTATACCAGCAGCCCAAATTAACATCGTATCTTTTCTCTGCCTAAATTAAGAGAGGCCAACAAAAATCCCACTAACCCCTAGGGAGAAAAGAGGACCTTTTGGAGCAATGGGATTTTGACTAAGAGTGGAATCATTCACACTGAAAAAACATTCATTTTCCAAAAATTCTACTTATTTGTGCCACAGTAAATAGGAAGAGAAATAACTGGAGCCAGTAGAAATACAGACACAGCAGCTGGAAGTTTCACAGGTGGCATTTGAACAATTGCAGATATAAACAAAGCTCTCCACAAAGAGAATATAGGCTCCCATTCAAGGAACTGATTGGTAGAATGTGGGTTTGTGAGATGAGCAGACCAGCACCTAACATGGATACGAATACCCAAAGCCAGGAAGGTGATCAGAGAGGGCCTTGTGGGACCATGTCCTCCACCAGAATTTCAGGAGGTGAGCAGGTAGCAAATATCAGGTGACGGTGCTGTTCTTTTTGTTCTTAACTTAGAACTGGAATTTGACTATTTAGAAAACATCATCATATAAATTCATCATGCCCAGTCTTTTGTCAGATTTATAAAATCTTCTATCATATGCTGCCTTCATTTCCCCAGCCTGCTCTAAGCAACTAAAGTTGTGGGCACTGACTTCAGAGGCCCATAAGGGGCAGAACAGGCAATGACCCAGTTGACAAAATGCTTTCATGGAATCAGCGCACCCTTCTTGTTTATATCCTGAGCACAGCATGAGAAGGGAGTGTGAGGGATTATCGTACTAACCCCATAACCCCTCACTGAGAAAGAAGCAGAAATTACTGCATAAAAACAAATGTCTATCCTAATTCGGAAGTGGTTTTCATTTTTAAAGCACTTACAAGCTAAATTTGAAATAACACTTAACCTCAATAGTATGGGTTCTTTTTTATTCCACAACGTTGTTTGAAGAAAGAAAGGTTAAAACTACAGTTTGCTTTTAGGACTGGTCAAATACTGCCAATGAGAGCAAAACTAATTACAAAATAGCAATTATGAAGGTTTTTACAATTATTAATGGATATATCAGAGCATAAAGTCACAGTTCTTAATCCCACTAAATATCTACTTCATAATGCTAAATGCAGGTGAAGCACATTATTGTTGCTGGATAAAATAAGATGAAATGTTAAGCTCTTCAGAGAATATCAAGGAGGGGAGCCAGATTTTCATCCTTACAACTCAATCTTACTATTTCTATAGAATAAGTATCTGGCTTAAGTTGGGTAATCATTTAAAAGGTCCCAAAGTCTCCTTCCTGACTCTCTTCTCACCTCTCAAATGTTAAAAACACATTTCCTGACACAGCTGTGATACATGCCAGCTCCCTGTCAGTGAAGACTAGGAATGAGAACTTTGACACAATGGCCATCAACAACACTCCATGGACCGCCACTGTTTGGAGCCTGCTTCTCTTTCTCTGGTGATGAAGTATCTTCTTGGTCCAGTGCCTCTCCTTTTCGTTCTCCATCATTTTCCAGCAACAATCTCTTTGTGGGAATTTCAAGATTCCAAATAAGCCACGCAATTTGTCTCTACTCTTGGCCAAGCTTGGTTTTGGAACACAAAATTATTTCCTAACATGATCAGGCACCAAAATAATCAAACCCTTAATTTTCTAGCATTCCTGTAATTCTACAGTGACTGGAAACTTAAAAGAAAATACACATCCAAGAAAATAATCCCATGTGTAAATGTTATGCTTAGTGGAAGTTCAGGAATGAAATGAAATGATAAATAATGTAAAATAAAATTAGGATGAAAGTAGTGTCAAAGATGGGTAGGATTGGACAATTTTGACTTGCTACTACTTAGTAAACTTAATTTTCATTAATTTATAACAATTAGCATAGGGTATATAATAAGTACTTGGTGTTAGCCTTCGTAGTTAATAGTTGGACATCTGTGTACCTATAAACAGCTGTGAAAACAGAAGCAGAGGAAGGAAGAAATCTATATCATAATATATATAATATTAATTTTTAAAATATTAAGAACAGAGTCGTGCATATTCCTAGGAGACATTTCTTTAGAAAGAATTCTATGTCAAAGGAGAACTCTAAGGAGAAGGCTCTGCCTTCTTGTTTACTCCTTAAGGCTGAGAAAATGGGAACATTGTTGGAAGAAGCTAAAAAACAAATTAGCAAACGAATGAAATAATTCAAGACTAAAGTAATGTAAACTCTCATATTATAGCTCCCATGAGGGAATTCACAACACACATAAGCTAATCAAGAAGTCCTGACAAAAATAAAGCTCCTAAACTAAGCATTTCAAAAAATATTGGATACAGAACACTTTTTGGAGGGAAGAAATAATTAATATGTCAAGAAACTTATATGCTAAGGAATGTCCTTTAAGGAACAGAAATTCAGAGAATATGTGTAGAATACTTAAAGTCCTCAAAGAACTCAAATCAGGTGGGAAATACTGATATGCATCTAGCTCATTATAGTAGAAGACAGACCACAATGAAAACTGTTATGCTTAAAATACATGAAAGCATATCTATATGTTTTATGAACTATACTTCCATAAGTGCTACAACGTTATATTGTAATACATTAATAACTATTATACTCTAAAGTTTTCATCTATCAAAATGTTCATTAGTTTTATGATTGCATAATATATTATATATAAATAATATATGATCATATGCTATAGTAATAAAGTAGAAAATTTATCAAGGGCTTGAGGCTCTTATGGTAAAACCAAACTTATAGAAATATAGTCAAAGTAACTGGAAAAAACATTTTTTAAAAAAAAATCTTTTCTTATTTTTCTTACTTTAGCATAGTTATAATTCCTTTCCCAAATCTTCCCACTATTCTTTTATATTTAAAAGTACCTTGACATCAGATTATTGAAATTAATATTTTATCATGTTAGAATCATGATATCTTATTTAGAGTTTGTTGGACTAACCATCAGTTAGTATTAGTTTCTTTTTTTTAGATGGTACAAGAAACACACAATTAATTATTTTTGTTTCTTTGCTAATGTTTTACATATGTTCCAAATATAATTGATGAAAGCTTACAAATGCATAACTTCAAAATGCATAGCTCTTCAGAGGTAAACCTGGGCTAAGATTAAAAGCCTGAGGCATTTTAACAGCTAAGGAGTTTTCTTATGCTCATAAAAGCATACCATGTTTAATTTGTGTATATATATATATATATATGTATATATATATATACATACATACACACACATATGTCACATAGAAATGTCATACCTACCTGTGGTATGTCATACCTACTTTTGGTGTTTTGAAATTTTTCATTGAAAACCCTAATAGAAAAGAATCTTACTTTATGAAAAAGAATCTGGTCTTAGACTTGGTCGAGTGGGAAGCAGAATACACATTGTTATGGCTAATACCAATGACAAGTGCAAATTATGAAGTCAAACAGTTTATAAATGCTTCATGCATTATACCAATTGGTCCTCAAAAGTTCCCTCACTGAAGAGAAGAAAACTAATACTTGTTTATCTAATGAATTGATGTGTTCTAGATAGAGTGCTTAAACATTGCCTTCATGATACATCTTGCAATACTTCAATAATACTTAAAATTGCTATATCCTTATTTAAATACAAATTACGGAGGTTTAAAGCAATGAGGATCATTTTCAAATATTCTCTCCATTCAAAAGCATAAAATCAATAAGTGTGATAATTAATCCATGCAAGATCCCTAACTTCAGCATTAAATAGCATGAAAACAAAAGAATATCTTTCTCTGGTGGAATACAGGTTCAAATAATCTGTAAGAATAAGAAAGGAAAAAACTTCCAACAGAGCATCTGCCACCTGCCCTCCTCTGCAACCAGTTTGTGGACTCAGACAACAAGTCAGAGGAAACTGAAAAGACTCCACCAAAAAGCATGGACGAGATTTAGAGAAAACAAAGGCCAAAAGAAAGTGAAGTGACTGCAGAAACGATATAAACAGGTAATCCACAGGCATGGCTCTGGGGAAGGAGGTTGTAAGTGTCAGGGACAGAAGTGAAACTGTTCTCTGTTAGCATGTCTGAAATTCTCTAGGTGGGCTTAGGATGTGGGAAGATGGAAAGTTAGGGCTCGTTTAACCAAATTTCATAGTTCATTCATGAGGACCATCCAAGGAGGAGGCATTTTCAACTCTAGAGCTAACCATGAAGAGTGGAACCTTCTGACCCCTGACCCTTCTCACACACTACAGAACTGTGGATCTGTGGTTAGAAAGTCTTCACAGTACTAAACACAGGGAGTAAAGTAAATGTTCCAACAAACCATTGGTGGCATTCTGAAGCACTTACTGAGGAGAAAAAAAAAAAAAAGCAGTAAAACTTCCATAGTAATGATATTTAATCAATATTTGGAGATCTCAGAGCCAATTATAGTAGTAGAGACAGAATTTTATGCAAATAAAAACAAGGCCAATGAAAGAAAGAAAAAAGTAGGCAGACGAGTGCAAAAGATAAGAAAAACTGGGAACCTACAGAAAAGTATCAGATAGCTGATGACCAGACCTGTTTCATTCTCTCATGTATACTCTCTCTTACCCATATCTGCTTTCACCAGTTCCTGGATAAAATAACTTGAGACATGCAGTATTTCCTCTGAAAATTGCTATATATTTGGATGGACTGAGTAGAAATCTGTATGATTGATACTATTCTTATCATTATACATATTGCCTTCATAAAGTCCTGAATGTGAAAGTCTCTCAGGAATTGACATTCAGATGTTTGGTCTGGGTGAATTCTACCTAATTCTTATAATTGTATTTTTGAGCCCAAGGTCAGCAAAGTCAGCTATGTTACAACCTTTAGAAAATATGTCTCAGCCACATTTATTTTTGCTTCCATGTGCTATATGTGACACCTTGGCTGGTCGAGAATTTTCACTGTAATGGAGAGAAACTAACTTTGCAGGAAAACAGTAATGATGTGAACAAATTCATTTCCATGTATTTGTTATGTATCCAACCTCAGACACCTATTTTAAGTTCACCAGAGAAAGATATTCTTTTGTTTTCATCCGGTAAAGTTTCAGGCAAGGGACTGAATGTAGGGTCTATTTCCAGGAGACTGTTTTTGCCATTGAAAGTTCTGTCCTCTTCAGACATTTGCCGAATGATGCATTAGCAGGAGCTACAAGGATCACATTGTTTCACACCAAATAGCCTCTACACTTTGATTCATATATCACACATGTTCTGTTTCTTGCATTTCTGTTTTCACACCCACTACCTAAGTGCAAAGGGATTTGAAGACAAGTCCCACAGTTTCCTAACTTTCAGCTGCTTTGGTTGTATTGATGGTGTAGGTTATGGAACATGTAGAAAATAGAATCAAGATTAAGGAGATCATATTTCTGTTTTATGCCCTGTGATACAGTGAAATACAATGAGTAAGAATTAAGCAGAACGTTCATTTTAGATTGTTTAGCTTCACTGAATATTCTTCAAATTGGTAAATCCAATGAAAGGAAGGACTATTCTAAGGAAGAAAGAACTGGAGGTATGCCTTCATAAAGTGCATCAATAAGAATATAATTGTTACACAAAACTTTCTATAAAATAATTGTTGCATCAACAATCATACTCTATTTTGAGAACTTTAAAACAAAGAAGTGAATTAAAATGACTCCAAGAAGGCTTGTTTCTGGTAGTAACTGAATTATAATAATAACAATGAGATACAATAATATATGATAACAATTTTATTTATGGCATTTAAAAATATACATATAGTCTATCATTGAATCTTTAAATTTTCAGTAGTTATATTTTCTAGTAATTCCAGAATTCTTATGAACAAATTCAACAGATAATCTTGGGGAGTCCTGTCTGAGCCTATTAATTCACATTTTACAAATGAGTTTAAATAAGTTCCTGATCTACCAAATGAATAGGGAACAGATGTTCAACTCCTTGAGAAATTATTCCTGAAATAATAGAATTAATTTTATAATTCAGGGGACCTATGACCATATAACTAAACCATTTTATTTTATAGAGGAGGAATATGAGGCTAAAAAACATTATGGGCTTGTTTAATACCACCTAATGGTAACACATCCCATTCTTTAGCTCAGAAACCCTGATTTCCAAGTCAATGCTTTTGCTACTATTCCTCATTAGACATTCAAACTGAAAGTGCAGATGGATAAGGGCATTCTTCTACTTCTCAGGTTTCCCTTCTGGGCAGAATTCTTAACCTACAGAGTCCCTGGAAAGAGATTTTAATACCTGCTGTTCCACTACAGCAACAAAAAACTTTTGCACAATTTATTTATGACTATCATGGAACACACACAGTGAAGCAGTAAGTGCAGTATCTTGATGATGACAGTAGCAAACAGGAACAAGGGAAACTGAACAGAAAGATGAGAAGATGATCTAGCCACAAAGTTAAGTTTATGAAGGAAGAGGGGAGTGACTACTGCTGACAAGAGACCCATGCTTAAAACCTAAGAGGTACGTAATAATTATTTTTAGGTAAATTAAGAAAGGGTCATATTGTGGCTGGTAATAAGGGATAAATGAATCAATTCTTGACCACCTTCTCTTTTATTTCTATCCTATTTTGCAATTCTTCCTTAGGAAAAGCTTCCATCCACTGAACACTTGCCTATCATGCTACTACTCTGTTTTGATAATATACAGCTTAGCACTATTATCTTTATTCATTTACATTCCAATATTTTTCAACTCTATCAAAAGCCTGAAGAACATATTAGAAGCTCTGATTAGTAGACCCTAAGACAAGTAGACTGTCCAAAATGTTGCCCTGAAAACATATTTTTAAGTTAGAGAAAATTTCTATATGATATATATACATGTGTACATACATGTTCATATGTGTGTACATGCATATATATTCACACATACATGCATACAGATTTGACTAAATCATACATATAAAGAATAAAATGCTATACTTAGCGCATAATGCCACTTAACCACATATTCTCATTCCATATGGTTCTATGCATATAATTGACATGAACAAAAAAAAATTTATAATCTAATGTTTCTCAGAGCATGTTAAAATAGAAATTTGATCTTCAAAATTAATTGGCAGTAACTACTAGAGTCCAAAATATATTGCCTCTAAAGTAATACAAATATTACATAAAAATTATTCAGTGTCTTCAAAAAATAAAGCTAAAACCCTGCTGTTATAATCCTTGAAATCCTGAAAGTGTTTTCTAGACATTGCAGCTATAGATATCCATGGCTCTTAAATAATGACTGACCATTAAGTCATTTGGAAGAGCAAGAGGACAGCCACTCTTACAAAGTGAACACCCAACTACAATGGAAGGCCAACTGAGAGCTTCAGCAGGGGATGGAACATGACAACGGGTATCAGCAGGAATGCGTCCACAAGACAACACCATCAGTGTGGACCTGCAAGACTCTGTATTTCCAGGGGAGAGAATGGAGCCCCTGTGTTTCCTTGATCCCATCAGTTCTTCTCAATTTGTTGGTTCTCTCTCTTTATGTTTGGTTCTCATGCACAACTGAGGAATGTTAAACTACAGATAGTATATGAATTACAATGCCTTCCACAGTATGATTTTTAAAAGAATTTTACAAATATTATTAAAGCAAAATGGCTAATCTGGGGATTACATTAAGGTAGTTTCTTAGGCACTGTTCTAAGAACTCTGAATTTACACAGATTCCTCCCTAGAAATAAGTCTTCAGTTGTCTGAATTCCATTTAGATTATGTGTCTCAGAATTGAATGTTTGCTGACAAATGCAAGTATGTCAAATACAAATATTTGATTGTTAGATTTTTCTCTGTATTTGCAGTACTGCTTGGGAGATGGTTTAGGAACATAGCTTTTAACAATTATTTAAGGAGCCCCTTGACAAGGAGATTAACCTTTAATTTGAAGATACCTGGAATAAATTACATAATACTAAGTTTTCATATTTGCTTTTAACTTCTTCTATGTATATTTTTAAATATTGGGGAATTAAATTTTGTTTCTTTGCTGATGTGGTAAGGAGTTACCATAGCAACACAGACCTCATACTCCCTGGTAGAAACAAACCAATAGTTAAGGTACCAATTGTACATTTATAAAGAATGAATGTTTTCTACTTAGCCATAATCCCCAATAGGACACCTTTCCCCTGTTTACCTACTCAATCCCTGCCAAGCATTACAGTGTGATCTAAAGAGAGGAGTCAAACAATTATTAAAATAAAATAACCTAGATGCTGGCAGATATATAATAAACTGGTGGAAAAAGAGTTGGCCTCAAGACAATTGGGTAACATTTTATCATTGATGAACTCCCTGAAGCCACTATCAATTTTACCTGCACTTTTCTTTATCCACAACTGTTCTAGCAACATAATTTCAATGCTTTCAGGCAGGCAACACTCAAACCAAAGCTTAGGTGCCCCTTTCCTTTTTTGAATCTTTCAATCACATTTTGACATATATCATCGGTCAATCCTCTCTAACCTTGTGTCTCCATGCTTTTCCTACAACCTCTACAACCTCTTTACTAGCTTTCATCTCTCTTTTTAATGAGGACAAAGTACTATAAAAAGAAGGTAAAAAGTGCTGCAAATGTCATCATCATGCCTACTGCACCTCCATGCTGTTGTGCTTTTCTTTATTGTGGAACTACATAGGAGGGTGGAAGAGAGAAAATGAACACCAAAGCATGGCATAGAGCAATTTAAGAGAGGCTTCAGTGTAAAGCAAAGTTATGTCCCAGCCCTTCAAAACCAATAAAGAGTAGCCACATTCCGATGAATTAACATACTGGAATTTAAAATGAGAAGTGAAAATATACTGGGAGGATCAACACACCTTAAAAGCAGGATAAAATGTAGCTTTAACTAATAAGGACTTGGATCTATTTGCTTATGCCAAATTGAAACACACCTACAAAGGGAATTCTAGTTTCCTAAGACTATGGTTTAGAAGCATTAAATATTTAAGCACATTTCACACTTAATCAATTCAAATCATACTTGTCCAACTAAAAGTTACTGAAACTTTAGTGCACAAGCACAAGACATTGAAGTTAACACATACTTAATTTTAATCAAAATTGTGAAATATCATCTTTTATAAACTTTTCTTATAATTTCTATTTGCTCTCTCTTTCTAAATTATGAGAACATTGGTATAAATGGTTTGTATGATTTGCCTTCAACTTAAGACCTAGAAAAAAACCTGATTATCAAACCAATAGTGAAACAAAGGGTCTTGTAAACAAAATCTTGTTAACAAGATTTTGGAGACAAGTGCACACACACACACACACACACACACACACACATTCACATTTTTAAATATACATTGCAACCCATAACATGCTCACCTTCCTGGCAGCATGTGTTAGCAGAGGAAGCTCATCTGCAACAGTACATTTCTTGTAACAATGGCTTATATTTTAGTTTAGTCAGAACACTAAACTTATTTCATAGAGCTTCACTTTTATCAGTTTAATTTCAAGCTGAATGTGGTTCTTTTAGAAAAGTGATGTTTCCTCCTAATAATCTGGTGGTTCCACACAGGATTATTCCATCAGCCAGAATGATGTGTCTTGTGATTTTTGCATACCATGTCATGCTGCCACAAATGCAACCAGAAGTCACCATTGTCCTAGCAAACCACAATGGTTTGAAGCATTTTCTTTGTGGCTGTCCCAGAATAGGATCTTGGTGTCTATTCCCCTTCATATATTCATTCATGAGCCATCCATTCACTACTTGAATCCAAGTTTCACTAAAATGTGATGACCTGAAAATAGAAAGCAAGTGTCCCCAATGAATGTCATACAGAGCTTACACACAAACATTTCTCTGGTTATCAAAGCTTGTTGTGCACACTTGGATAACTTCTCAGACCTCTAATATTTCACAAGCACTCACTGAAAGGTTGATAAATTGAAAAGATGGAAGGCATCTCCTTTCCTGTGTAGTCTTTGCCAGCCTCCCCAAAATTGCCATGTTATATTATATAATACTTCCTTAGCCAGATTCCAAGAATTCTATAGGCTGTAATTTAATCCTAGGAAAACCAAAGGATATTAAATGATCTAAACTGTCTTAGCCAGAAATCTCTTATTTGGCTACCCTTTGAAGTTTGTATCTGAAACTTTTTGATGTCTTAATATTATTTTAGAAATTGGGGGGGAAAGTTGACTTTGTAAATCATTTTAGGATTGCATAAATGACATTATGATGATGAATGGCACAAGGCTTTTTTAAAAAAAAGTTTCTCTGAATATTAAATTAATCACAAGCCAAGGCTGTCTAACATTAGCTCCTGATAACTTAGGATCCTGTGGCATTCCAGATGCTCTATGAAACAGAAATATTCTGTCTGCATTATGAGCACCTTTCCACATCTGCAATTCTGTTATACAATAAAGTCTTGTTCTTTTGTTGCAAGATTGCCCTGGTTCATTTTTTTATTATTAATTTAAACCATGTGGGTAAAGGGTAATCCAGTAAGCCATAGGATTTCAGATCAGAGCTTTCATACAATCACTTGTAACATCAAACATCTGGATATTTAGATGAATAGGAATAGGGCAAAAAATTAGCAGGAGTTAAAGCATTGTCTGAATGAATTGGTTTTAATTGTATAAATCTATTCACTTTGAATATATATTTATTCACATGCTTAAACAATAGCCAGGTTATGACAAAAATAAAATCCATAACCCAATTGCCTTAGTCATATGTGAATGCACAATAACCAATTGAATTTCAATTTAAACAACTTAAAAATAATTACTGTCTTATAAGTTACTTTTGTAATCTAAAATCAGTTTAATTATATCCAAAAATAAATTTAACAATCTAAGCAAAGAAAGCATGATATACAAGTTTTCTTGGAGCACTAACTTATGAGGTTGTCTACTTAATAAAAAAGCCAGTCCCGTAATATTTTACTTTAAATGACACAGGTACACTTTGAACTTAAATTTCTATATTACTCAGTTGTACATAGTAAATTAATATTTTATTTTCTCTGTTTCTTGCTAATCCTGTACTTCTTCCTACAATTTCTATATAAGTTTTAGGAAAAAGGAAATCATGATGGTGTAAAATTAAGAAAAATAATCTTTTGCCTTGTTTCAAATTTTTACACTCTTCCAAGATACCTAAAACTCACAGAAAATAAATAGCATAAGGGAAATACTTGTGTATTTAATCATTCTTTCTTGGGCTTGTAAATCATCTCAAGCAAAATGTTAAACTTCAAAGAAGCAAAACAATAGTTGTTTTTACTAAATGTACTTGGTTAATAGTGTTTAGCATTAAAATGATATTGAAAATAGTAAAATATTCTGTTCAGTACAGAAAAGAGAGAAATAATAGGTCCACCAACAAACAACAAAGTTAAAAGTTGACTTCCCCAAATCATAGAAAATTCCTACTATAGTCAAAATCAATTATTTCCAAGCAATTATGGTTAGAGATTTGCCTGAATAGATGTTATTTGTATTCTGTAATCCAGATGCTGTGTATTTTACTGCAGATGCCAGGTGTGGACATTCAAAAGTAAAAACCTAAAGATCAAAGAAACAAAGGTTGATCCTGCTGAAATGTTTAGCCACAAGTCATGCATATGACTAGAGACTTTTTGTTTCATGAGGTGTTTACATCCTTTGTTGTTAAAGCTATTTATTACCTTTGAAAACAGGTCACCTTCCTTTTTGGAATACTATAGAGTGTGATATGGTCTTAATTTGTGTTAAGGGAACATCCATACTTGCAATGAAAATTCCATCTTTTAGGCTATAAAAGAAAAACAGGTCAATACTTTACTTAACTTAGAGATAATACAAACTCTTAAATAATGTGATATAAAATAGATAAAATGGAAATACAGAAGTTGAAAGTAAACATGAAGAAAGAAAAAATATACATATATATGTAAAACTCAACCAGCCCTGAAAGGTAATTGGAGAAGGGAAACAGAAATCATAGGTCAGAGATCCCTGACCTGGGGCAGAATGCTCTTTCTCCTTCAAACAGAGGAATGGACCCTCTAGTTTTAGATGTCTCTTTGTTTATTAATTCACCAAATAGTTCCTGATTACCTCCTGTCTTACCAAGGAATGTACATACTAATAAAAATAAAACAGTACCTTCCCTCAAGGCACTTACAATCTAGGGGAAGAGGCAAACAAGTACACTAATGCTTTCAGAATAAAGATGCAGGTGTCAGAGTAAGCAAAGTACATGTGGCAGCTGTTTTAGTCAGCTCTTTTGCTGCTGTGACTAAAAAACTTGACCAGAAAAATTGTAGAGGAGGAAAGCTTATTTGGAGGATAATGGTTTCAGAGGTCTCAGTCCACAGATAGCTGACTCCATTCCTCAGGGCTCAAGGTGAGGCTAAACATCATGGCGGAAGAGTATGGTGTAGAGAAGCAGCTCACATGATGATCAGAAAGCAGAGAGAGAGATTCCACTTCCCAGATACAAAATATATACTCCAAAGGCACCACCCTGAATAACCACTTACTCCAGCCACATTCTACCTGCCTTCAGTAACCACTCAGATAATTCCCATCAGGGGATTAATTCACTAATTGGGTTGAGGCTCTCATAAGCCAATCATTTCATCTCTGAATTTTCTTGCTTTGTCTCACACATGAGCTTTTGGGGAACACCTCACATCCAAACCATAACATGGCCACAGAAACACCAAGGAAGGAACATCTGCCATGGTGGAACAGAACAGATTTTCCAGAGTGACTTCTTCTTGGAGATAAGAAAAATAAACATTAGGCATCAGTCAGAAAAGGAATAAGAGGTGAATGATCCTGATAGAAGGCCATGAAACAGATAAGAAAGTGCAGCAAATATATGTTATCTACAAGCAGGGAATGAGGAAAATTAATGTATGAGGGGCTTAAAAAAGACTCCAGATTATGAACAATACTTTTCTCATCTTATCTCAACTATCCCAAGAAGAAACTCTTATATCAATTTAACCTGTACTGTTCATTACTGAGCTCCATGTTAGACAGGAAATTCTTTAAGTATTTCTAGGGACCCCAGTGAACTTGCATAGTCCCCCACTTCCTGGTTCCTACTGCCAGGCATATCTTCTTTCAAAATATATAATTTATATTTTATTAAGAAAAGGTCAAAGTGAACATTTTCATTGGTGTCCTAGTATTCAATACTTACTTAATATTTTACAAGATTTTAGGACCACTGCCAATAGCAAGGACTGGGATTCTACTAGACTCTTGACTCTGCTAAAGTCTGCCTAAAAATGGAGAAATTGAGTACTCATTCCCTTTCTGAACAATCTCTCTTGCTGCTTCCTACCATTTATTCTCTATTAGAATCATTTACATTTGGCATGATAACAGTAAAATTTGTATATTATTATGTTATTATTATGTAATAAATGTTAGCATCTAATATCTGCTAGGTACTCCCTTGAGATTTTCAGGCATTCTTTTATTATTCTTCATAAAAAAGACATGAATTGATTGCAGTCATTATTTTTAGTTTACAGAAGCTGACAGTTTCTTAAAAAGTAAGTTTGCAAACAGATACAATGTCACGTTATTGTATTTTATTGATCAAAGAAGTCACAGGTTCACTCAGGCTGAAGAAGTGAAGCATAGACACTCTCTCAATGGGAAGAAAGTCAAATAATTTGTGGTCACTTTTAACTAACCATACTAAGCTCTCAGCTGGGAAAAAAAAAAGACATTCTTAATTTTTATTTTAAAAAAATTAACTTTCCACATTTCTAAAAGTAAATTCAATATGCTTAATCATTTTTGTAAGAAAAAACTAATTTCTATTCTGTTAGAAATTTTATTTAGCCTAAAAATAACACATAATGTTGACCAGTTTCCAAGTGTACTTGCTATTCATGTTAGCCACTAGCCTGAAAATGTGATGGATAGTGTTATTTATGGATAACTTCAACTCAGCCCAGATGAATTATCAAAGATGCCAAGATTCATGATTACAGGGCAGAAAATGGCAATTCTTTCACAGTACTCACAATTATTTTTTAAAGTAAGAAGTTATGACAGACTGCATAGCAAATGATATGCTGCTTCCAAATGACTTTATAATGATAGCAACAATTTTCATATACTTCCATGGGAAAATGTTTCTTTCCGTAAGTATTTTTTAATGACCATTTGAACAGTACTTGATATTCACACAGAATTTAAACTACTCTATAATGGCTTGATTCACTTCATTAGTAAGTCTGTGGGAAAATCAGTGGCCCCTAAATTTGGGATTAAAAGGTTTCTTCCTACAGCATTTAATTTAAATCCCCAGGGACAAGCATAGGATATGAGTCTTTAAAGTTACATATATAACGTAGATTGTCCCAAATTACAGAATTAACAGACCTGTTTAAAGATAAATAAAATGTATGACCCTGATCACAAGGGAGTTGTACAAAGAATGTTTGTGATGTTGTGAAGTTAGAGATCTAGGAGTTCACCACTGGGAAAAGACATAGTTAAAAGTATACATGTATGCTATAAACTACCAAGCAGTAACAGAGAAAAGTCTGAATGAACATAAAAAGAGAAACACACATCCATATTAAAAACATAATTCTAAGTAGAAAAAACTAAACAATGAGCAGATCCATATCAAAACAGAGGTTCTGTAAAATAAATAAAAAATGAAACAGGTACAAATGATAACAGAACCAAAATCCATGAAACTTACAAATATTAAATTGTTGTGTTTGTTTCAGATTTAAAAACTAAATGTAGAACTAAGGTGAAGTTCTACACATTTCTCTCCCATTCCCATCTCTACTTTTATCTCCTTCAAACGAAGCTACAGCACAATCATGAATTTGGTGTGCATCTTATCAATACTTTCACGTAAATAGTGTAGAAATATATATAGAGAGAGATTGCTGAAGATCTGTTTTATGGGAGCAGATGTTGAGGCAGAGACTGGGGCACAAAATGTTTCTAAGGGCTAACATCTGCCAAAGGAGTCAAGAGAAAGCAGGGCTGAACAGAGGAGGAAGTCAGAAGACTGCAAGTCCAGCAAAGGCTAGGTGGACTTGGCAGGAAGTTCTGGAGGGAATACTGGCCATGAAAATGTCCCTCATTGCACTGAAATAGCCAGACTCATCTTACAGTCATGAGATGTGGACTTCCCCAGGAAGACCATAACCTCAGATAAAATGGGCCTCTGCACTGTGGTGGACCCTAAAGGAGCTAACAGCTCGAGGCTCTGTCGATGGCATCCTTACAGCTGGCAGCAAAGCCTCCTTAAGGCTATTCTGTTGCCTCTCTGTATCTATCACAGAAAGACAGCCACACACAGATAAAACCATAAATATGTGTGAGAGGGCATATATCCAAAAAGTAATATATGGCATTGTTTTTGTTTACTATTATTATTTTACAAACTTCACCAAAATTTTGTAGATTAAAATAAAAAGCAATCAATAGTTTTCTCATTTGTTTTCTCATGAGTTTGCAATTTGGGCAGGCCTCAAAAAAGGCAACTTGCCTTAGTTATATCAGGCTTAGTGGGTTTCTTGCTTATAAAATTATCATCCATATTTTACTGCATATGAATAAGCTAAATTTGAAACTCCAAGGAAAGGAACAGGTTTTTTTTTTATGACTTAGGTAGACATAAGTAAGAATCCATATTAAAATTAAAATTTCATAATATAATCAATAAAAATACTTTTATACATTTTTCTAACATAACTAGATTTTAACTATATTTGACAGCATCATGTAAATTGGCTACAAATTTACAAGAAATTTTGAAAAGCATTGTTAATACTGACATATTAATACTTAATATCCAATTTTGTAGTACCTTTTTCTAATCAATGTTAATCATATGGATTTATCAAAAGAGTTAGTGAATTTAATTTAGACAAGTACAAATTTGAAACAGATATATTTTGTTTCAAAGTCCTATCAATTCCTCCAATAAAGATGAATCAATTTTATCAGTATGGATATTAATGTTACCAGAAAATTATTTTGTATTCTGTTATTAAAACTTTTAAACACATTTGGAGCAATTTAGGTGAAGCTACATTTTTTACAATAAATTTTATGAAACTTACACACAGATAAATATTTGCAATGAAAACCTAGCGTACCAACCAGGGCAGTGCACATGCATGTAATCCCAGAGTCTCAGGAGGCTGAGGCAGGAGGATTGTAAATCAAAGCCAGGCTCAGCAACTTATTGAGGCCCTAAACAATTTAGTGAGTCCCTGTCTCAAAATAAAAATCAAATATAAAAAAGGGATGGGGAGGTGATGTCCCTGGGTTCAATCTCTCATACTAAAAATAAATAAAAGGAAGAAAGAAAGAAAATCCAGTGTCCAAATTGACACACATTGTAAACATAAAATATAAATTGTAATTTAAATACTTAGTACTAAAATAATGTAAAATGTCTCATGAATAATTTTATTTTGATTAAATATTGAAATAATATTTTTGATAAATTACTTTCAATATACCATTAAAATTACTTTCACCTGGATTTTTTTTTCTATGTAATGTGGCTGGCTGTTATCAAATTATTTCCTATGAACTTCAAAGTCACCCTTCATTGCTCTGTGACAATGCACTAGATTCTTAAAACATTTCTCCTTTATGGACTACATAACTTTAATCATTGTCAGTTGATGGTATTAGAGATACATTACAAGATGACATACGGATTTCCTGTTTTCCCAGCACCATTTGTTGAAGAGGTTATCTTTTCTCCATTGTATGTTTTTGGCTCCTTTGTCAAGTATGTGATACCTGTATCTATGTGGGTTTGTCTGTGTGTCCTCTATTCTGTACCATTGATCTACCTGCCTATTTTGGTGTCAATACCATGCTGTTTTTGTTATGATTGCTCTGTAGTATAGTTGAAAGTCTGGTATTGTGATACCCCTGCTTCACTCTTCTTGCTAAGCACTGCTTTAGCTATTCTGGGTCTCTTATTTCTCCAAATGAATTTCATGATTGTTTGCTCTATTTCTATGAGGTCCATCATTGGGATTTTAAGTGGAATTGCATTGAATTTGTATAGTTCTTTTGGTAGTATGGCCATTTAGAGAATATTAATTCTGCCTATCCAAGAACATGGGAGATCTTTCCATCTTCTCAGATGTTCTATAATTTCCTTCTTTAGTGTTTTGTAGTTCTTATTGTAGAGGTCTTTCACCTCTTTTGTTAGAATGATTACCAAGTATTTTAATTTTTAGAAGCTATTGTGAATGGGGTAGTTTTCCTAATTTCTCTTTCAGAGGATTCATCACTTATGAATAAAAATTCATTAGATTTATGAGCATTAATTTTATATCCTGCTACTTTACTGAATTAATTTATGAGTTCCACAAGTTTTCTGGTGGAATTTTTCCGCTCCTCTAAGTAGAGAATCATGTCATCGGCAAAAAGGGATAGTTTGAGCTCTTCTTTTCCTATTCGTATCCCTTTAATTTCTTTAGTCTGTCTAATTGCTCTGGCTAGAGTTTCAAGGAAGATGTTGAAGAGAAGTGGTGAAAGAGGGCATCCCAGCCTTGTTCCAGTTTTCAGGGGGAATGCTTTCAGAGACCCTGCACCTAATAGAAGAAAAAGTAGATCCAAATTTTCACCATGTGGGTTTAGGACCAGATTTCCTAAACATGATTCCCAAAGCACAAGAAATAAAAGCAGGAATCAATAATTGGGTTAGATTCAAACTAAAAAACTTTCTCAGCAAAGGAAACAATCAGCAATGTAAAGAAAGAGCCTACAGAGTGGGAGAAAATCTTTGCCACACACACTTCAGATAAAGCACTCATTTCCAGAATCTATAAAGAACTCAAAAAACTTTACCCCAAGAAAACAAATAACCCAATCAATAAATGGGCTAAGGAAATGGGCAGACACTTTACAGAAGAAGACCTACAAGCAATCAACAGATATATGAAAAAATGTTCAACATTCCTAGTAATAAAAGAAATGCAAATCAAAACCACCTTGAGATACCATCTCACCCCAATTAGAATGCCTATTATCAAGAATATAAGCAACAACAGGTGTTGACAAGGATGTGAGGGAAAAGGTACACTCATACATTGGGGTGGGATTGAAAATTAGTGCCGCCACTCTGGAAAGCGGTGTGGATATTCCTTAGAAAACTTGGAATGGATCCACCATTTGACCCAGCTATCCCACTCCTTGGCCTATACCCAAAGGACTTAAAATCAGATTACTACAGTGATGCAGCCACATCAATGTTCATAGCTGCTCAATTCATGATAGCTAGATGCCCTTCAATAGATGAATGGATAAAGAAACTGTGGAATATTACTCAGCCATAAAGAATAATAAAATTATGGCACTTGCAGTTAAATGGATGGAGTTGGAGATGGTCATGCTGAGTGAGATTAACCAATCCCAAAAAACCAAAGACTGAATGATCTCTCTGATAAGTGGATGATGATACATAATGTGGGGTGGGAGGCAGGCAAGAATGGAGGAAGGATGTATTGCATAGGGAAAAAAAGGGGAGTGGGATCAGGGAGGGGGGTAAGAATAATAACAGAATGAGACAAACATCATTACCCTATGTACATGTATGATTACACAAATGGTGTGACTCTACTTGTGTACAACCAGAGAAACAACAGCTGTACCCCATTTGTGTACAGTGAATCAAAATAAATAAAAAAATAAAAATAAAAAATAAAAAACAAGATGACAGAGACTCCTCTTCCTGGTTCTGGCTGCTGAGAGTGAGTCTATCTTGCTTCCATTTTACAGTTGCTCAATAAGGGTGTTTAAAGACATCTGGTGGCACTGTGTCCAGCTTGTATCCAGAGCATGTGGTCCCTCAGCAGGTTCACAGCCCATCCCAGATCCAACAATCCCCTTCTACTACCCTTCTCATCAGACATCGCATGCTCTAGGCCTCACGCCCACAAGGCTACCCTGACTCTTTCTGGACACCAGCTTACCAGCCCCAAGGTGCCTACACTGCAACCCCTCCCTGAAAATTGTTTCTTGTTGCTCAGTGACTGTGGACCATATCTGGACCAGGGAGCAAAGCAAATATCTCTGCCATCCAGTTGTGTAAAATCACACTTTTTTCAAATTATGAAACTTGATTTGAAGTGGGGATCCCATTGCAAGATATTTTTCCTTGGTTAGTTTTGCAAACAATTCTAGGATTCCTGTTAGAGTTATTTTTATATTTTCATAGTGTCTGCCTTAGCTTAATAATTCTATATATTAAACTTCCCCAGTTTAAATTACAGTGTGATGTTTATCTCCTGATTGGACTCAGACTAATTTAGCATATAGGTGTAAAAAAATTGTAATTTCACACTTGACTTGCAAAATGTCTATTAAAGAGTACTGCTATACAGTATAAAAACAGAGAAAAGAGGGAGAGAGCAAGAAGTTGGAAACCTTGAGAACAATGACAAAATATTTTAATCATATTTAAGTAAAATTAAAAATTGAAAATAGGCTCAAGGTTCAAGAGACACATAAAGTGTTTGAATTGGCACTTCACAATGGTACCAAATATGACCCTCCCACTAAGACAAAAAGACTGCCTTGGAGAAAGTCTGGAAGTCTATCTGAGAATGCAGAATCTTCCGACCCTGAAAGGCAGTTTAAGTCCCAAACTACAACTGTAGAAAAGAGCGGAGAGGAAGAGGTATATATGACCCCCGCCCCCAAACTGGAAGTAAAATTGGCTAGTCTTTAGACATGTTGGGGAAAGGTCAACATGAAATTGAAGATAGCACTAATTTGCACAATTAAGTCATTATTAGAATGTTAATACATGAAGAACAGTTCATGTGTTCACTAACAACTACTTACTAGTTAATTTCTCAAGTAGCATAGAGAGCACAAATTAATCCATAAAATAAAACCATACTTAAGCCTTACAATTTGAATGTAGGTAAGGCATGTTATTCAAATATAAACAACTGTTTAGAAATCTATAATACTTCTTGGAGAAAGTATTAATTATTATGTATTGTTAATAACTAACTGCCTCAAAATGTTAAAATATAGACAGAATGTCATTATTGATTTCTCAGGAGATGATACTTAATAGTGTCTACATGAGCAAGGTATTAATAATAGTGATTTCATGTTTGGTGTGTAATTTTTATTACTATTTCTCGGTCAAGAAAAACACTAATTTTCTCTACATGTTTTAAGAGAACAATACATTGGATGCTTTTCTACATAAGAACTAAGTAGGGCTAGGGATATAGCTCAGTTGGTAGATTGCCTGCCTTGCAAGCATAAAGCCCTGGGTTCAATCCCCAGCACCGCCAAAAAAAAAAAAGAACTAAGTAATCTTTCTAACACTAGAAAAATTAAAAATCATCATATTAATCAGAAACAATGCTCATCAAAGAGCTAAGGAAGTGAACTTTCTGTGATATAAATTCCTTTGCTCTCCAACTGTAATTTCAGTCATGTAAGCGCCAGAATATTAAGCCATCAGAAAAATAATCCATGGGAAAACTGCTGATTCCACATATCTTGGACTGAATATAGCCCTAAAAATATGTTTCTGAAAGTTTGTTTAATATTATATAACTACTTGGGTTATGTGGTTTTCATATTTTTTCATCTATTTACTAAAACCATTGGTCCTATATTTAATTGTTTACCACAAAAAGAGGCTTTCCAACCTTCCAAACAATGGAATCATTTTAAATTCTATCAAAGTTTAGGATGAGAATTGCATTAGGTTCCATACTGATGATAAATGTAATCAAGATATTTATTAAAGCATGCTCACTATGTGTGCCCCATTAAAAAGATTTATTAAAATTATTATATAAAAACCTTTTCTAGTGGTTTAATAAAATCAGGTAAAGCATTTACAAACTGAATTTCAGAAAATTCTACCTGCATTAAATGTTGTATATATAATCTAAACAACAGAGTTCAAAGCAATCTGACTGAATTGCAAATTGCAGGTGACAGAAAACTGAACTCAAGAAAAGCATAACAGGATCTAGAATGTTAATCTGATACCAAAATCTTTTAAGGTTTGGGGAACTGCCAGATCTACATCCAAAAAACCCAGATCTGTTCTCAAGCCACCAGAGGACACATTCTTCAAACCCCTTCATTAGTGATTCCCCATCTGAGCCGGGTACCAAAAAGTCTGCTGAGTGAATGCACCTCGCCTCAACACAAGAAAATTACAGAAATAGCTCAAAAGAATTTTTACCTACTAAAGATATGTTTTCTTTTAATGAAACAGTTTCATTAAAGTGTAACTAACATATAATAAACCACATGTGATTTGATATTTTGATATATGTATACAACTGTGAAGCTTCCTACCCCCCAAAACAGTAAACACATCTGTGACTTCCATTAATATCCTCAGGTCCCATTGGAATTCCTCCCTTTCAAGCATATAGTTGAAAGCACATAGTCCTCATTCACTTGCAACCATTTATCTGATTTAAATTATTATAGTTTGCATTTTCTAGAACTTTATGTAAAGTGAAATCATAAAAATAAGTACTCTAATTTTTGTCTATCGTCTTTCATACAGTGTAATGATTTTTTATTCAGTCATGTTGTACTGTGTATCAATAGTTCATTCCATTTGTATTGTTGAATAGTATGCCACTGTAGATGTACCAAAGTTTGTTTATCCAATTGTCTATTGAAAGACATTTAAATTTTATCCAATTTGAGTCTATAATAGGCAAACTGCTGTAAAGCATTTGTGTGCAACAGGTATACTTCCATTTCTCTTAAATTCCTAAGGGTAAACAACTGGATGATAGGGTAAGTGCATGTTTAACTTTTTAAGAAACTGCTAAACTATTTTCTCTAGTCATCATAACATTTTACATTATAACTAGCAGTGTATAAGATGTCTAAACTCTACACATACTTGCCAGCACTTAGGTTTTTGGGTTTTGTTTCATTTATTTTTGTTTGTTTGTTTTTGTTTTTGTTTTTGGTATCAGGGATTGAACCCAGGGGCACTTAATCACATCCCTAGCCCTTTTTATTTTTTAGTTTGAAACAAACAAGGGCTAAATTGCTTAGGACCTCACTACGTTGCTGAAGCTGACTTTGAACTTGCAGTCCTTCTGCCTTAGCCTCCCAAGCCTCTGAGATCACAGGTGTGCACCACTGCACCCAGAGCCAGCACTTAGTCAGTCTTTTAAATTTGTGTGACGGTATCTCATGTAGTTTTAATTTATATTTTTCTATTGTCTGGTGATGTGGAGCTTCTTTTCAAATGCTATTACAATAAAAATATTTTCTTTGATGTAGCACTTATTCAAAACTTTGCCTAACATTTTATTGGATGGTTTATTTTCTTATAGTTGAGTTTCCATAGCACTTTTAATGTATTTTAAATATACTTCCTAAGTATTCAATTATCCAATTTGAAAATAATTTTGCCTAGTCTGTGATTTGTCTTAAACATCCTTTGAAAAGCAAATGCTTAAATTTTGATGAAATCTAATACACAAATTTTATATTTTTATGAATCATGGTTTGGAGTCATAGCTAAGAAATATTTGCATAACTCAAGATCACTAAGATTTTTCTCTTGTGTTTTTTTCTAAAATGTTGAAGTTAGGGTCATGATCAATTTTTAGGAAAATTTAAATTACTTTCCACATACATAAAATTAAATTTACTGATGTCATGTCACAGAAGAAATTCATGGTGGCTAACTAGAGGACCAAAAGTTCCAGTTACAGATTGAGTGATAGAACAATTTTGAGGATTATTTAAAAAGTCTAATGTCTGGAAAGTTTTTATGTACTTTTGTCCATTTTCTCTTTGTTTTAAGCAGCAAAGGAAGTTCAGTCCCTATTATTCCAGCTTGTCCTAAAAATGGAAGTCCCCTATTCTTTATTTAAAAAAAAAAAAGAGTATTAATTCCACAATCTTTATAGTTTTTTCTTACCTGGAGAACTGAAAACAAAACAGAAACCATAATGTTATAGTAAGGGGTCTCATATGTCATTCATAAGTCCTAAAGAGTAGTATGGACTATCTCAAGGACTTGAAGAACAATCTAGAACAATGAGAAGTGAGGGAGGGGTCTGGAGAAATCAACAGTGATTAGATTACTGGATGCTCTTTTTAGTATGTCACAGATTTCTTACGCCATCCTGAGAATGGCTAAAGTCACTGAAAGGTTGTAAACAAAATTGTGGCAGATTTGAGATTTGCAATGTTAAAAGAATCACTTTAAGCTTTAGAGTGAAAGATATGTCACAGTAGGGCAAGATATTCAGAGACCAGTTCGTAAATGTGAGACATTTTGGACAGAGAGTTGACATAAGGTAAGCGAGGGGAATGAGAGGCCCAGGTGTACTATGATCAAAGGCAAATAATCAGGAATGAAAAGCCAGGTTCCGAGAATGGCTAACAGAAAGCATGTGAAGTTTACTGGTAAGTTAGAATACAGGGGGATTCTGAAAGGTCTCTAATGGCACTCAAAAGGTCTCATTTTCTAACTATATACCCATACACATCATATTTATATACATACATATTAACAAAATTATCAAGAAATCAAATGTCAGAAAAGGTCTTTAGGTTTATAATAATAGGGCTTAAAAGAGATGAAAATGAGTTTCAAGTATATTAGGAGATAATTTCAGATATTGAATCAAAGTGATACGGGGTTGGAATACCTTTGTAAAAATGAAAATTCAAAGTAGAGCAGAAATCATTTTCCTAATTTTAGAGCCTTACACAATTTAAACCAACTTCATTTTTCAATTCTGCCTTATATATATGGTTGTCTTTTATAAATTAAAATATTGTTTAGAGCTCAAAAACATTTTATATGCTTAAGGTACCCTAAATATAGTGCTTTGTATCACTTTTGTATATTATGTGAATAATTTTTATTATTTTTAGCATTATTTCAATACATAGAATTTTGATTAGCATTAACATTTTAAACATAAAAACTCTATTAATCTTTTGACTTTCATGCTTAAATATTCAGTATATTAATGGCAATAAAATGATTCAAAAATAACATCTTCATGAGTATCATTGGTTGAGTGAAGGCAAAATGACAAAGGATTGATAGATGTGAATTTCCCTTTTACAAATATTCTTAACAAATTGAGTTTTATAAAGAAAATATATAACATTGCTGTAATTTGAGATTTGTGTTGTAAGTATTTGATGGAAATTTTTTATCATAGAAAACAACTGATTTTTCTTTTTAGTCTAAACATCATTGCTGCCCTACATAGTTTTTTGTTTGTTTGTTTGTTCATTTTTATTTTTCCTACACAGTTTTTGCTTTGATAATCAATCAAGGTCAAAGCAACCAGAGTGTTAGAAGAATCTGTTAGCAACCAGATTGTTGGTATAGTTAGAAGAAAACAAATCCTTCAATTCTTGTTTTACCAACTAAGGATGAATCAATAGTTGGAAATTTTAAAAACCATTGAACCATTTTTTTCTATAATCTTAAAGTGTAAGTTTTCTATCTACTTTTCTCTGAAATCTCCAATGAATCTTTCATCTTATAACTTTACCTTGCAATGAAAAAGAAATTGATCATATAATTCCTAGCACATTCTTTAAGAGAGATGGAGATCAACTATCTCATGATAAGTAGAATTCTGTAAAGTAGACCAAAGTAAACCAAACCAATCTGGAGATAATGGTCCCAAAAGCCACATCAAAGTCGGTTAAACATGGAGGAGAATAGCAGATCAAATCCAGGAAATATAATCATAAATCAAAGTAGGAGTAACATATTAAAATGTGAAGCCTGAGGAGATAAGGGGAGAAACTGAGACTACATCCATGTGTGGAATAAATGCAAGTGGAAGGAAGACTTCAGAAAAACTCGATTGATCCAGACACTGTGGGTGAGGTAACCTTACTTTTAAAAAGTCTTTAAGCCACTGATGTGTGGGTGACTGAGTGTGGCTCTAAAGGAAAGACCAAGATCAGATCAAAATGGGATGTTAGCAATCCCAAAGGAAAGCACTGTAAAAGGATTCCTCTAGGAAGGAGACATCAAGAGAGTATATCAAACCACTTTGCCAAGTAAGGTGACTGATATGACATAATGTAAACTTGGAAGGAGCAAGGAAAAATTTGTTTTAAAAATTAGAATCTTCTTTTGGCATAGAGCAATACTTGTGAGAGTGTCCCTGAAGGGCACCATCTTTTAAGACCCACAGACAGTAATGGCTCCTCCATGATAATAATTTTCTCTATCCATGATACTAACCAATATGGAGCTTCTGTAATCCTCAAATGATAGCTATGAGAAGCCACAAAGAGGCTAAAGACAGTGGTGGAATACCCAGAAAATCCTTCCAAGAGTTGGTGAGTCAAGAAGCAAGAAAATGTTTAGGGAAGCTTTCACTTCAAAGGTTTTAGTTCTGATACAGCCAGCATTTTAAAGCTTAAGTAAATCACTTAAATTTGGAAGAGATAATATGGGACAGAAATAAATCTAAATGATACCCTTGGTGTCATTACTTAAAGAAAGTTATTTAATAAAAATGTCTAGTGAACCCAATGCAATATTCTTCACTGAAGATAAAAACAAGCACAATATATACATGTGTGGAAATGTCACAGTGAAGCCCATTAATTTTTGCAATAAATATAATTGGATAATTACAATTTTAAAAAGTGTCTAAAGAAAATGCAAATAGAATTAATGGTGTAAATTTCACAGAAGGACTGTTTAATTTTTGTTTTAGATTTTTGGTGTTGAGGATTAAATCCAGGGGTCCTTTAACACTGAGCTATATCCCCAGTCCTTTTTTTTATTTTTTATTTTGAGATAGGGTCTCACAAAGTTGCTAAGGGTCTCCTTGAGTTGCTGAGGCTAGCCTCAACCTTGTGATCTCTGCCTCAGCCTCCCAAGTCTGAAGGGTTTAAAGGCATGTGCCACTGCTCCCAGTCCCACAGAAGAACTTTTAAAATGGTTGAAGAATTAGTGTGGTAGGCTTTGTGCTGATATCAGAAAGACTAACAGGTATTAGCAGAAAGGAGTATGATTTGTAAATCAAACTGCTGACCTTTGACTTTATTGAATCCTGACTCGAGGATATACACATTGTGAACTCAGCCATTTGGGGTCTCATTTGGAAAATGAGGAAATGAATGAAACCTCTGCATAAGCTATGATATAAAATAAGATAACACATGTAATTCATACTTACCACATAGTAAGTGTTCAATGAACATTATTATACTAGTCTTGAGGGAGTCCACAGCCTAAGGAGAAAGGAGATAATCATCAAGTGTAACTCAAAGTACAACTTTCAAAATCTTCTTAATCAATGTCCAAATTGGAGAGACTGTTGAAGGCACTGGGGGATTCAGCTGAAAATCAAGAAGATAAAATTCTGTGTTCATAATGAGATTGTTTAGGAATGAAAGGGGGGCAATGCTTATGAAAGATAAAGAGGGAGGTAATAATCAGGTGAGAAAGTCTTCAGACTGTGACGTAGATATAACACCTGTGACGGGAAAGAGGTGAGGAAGCAGAACTGGGCAGAAAGAGCACAGACTATGCTGCAGACCCAACAGTGTCTCAGCCAATACAATGGGAGCTACAGTACAAAGTCTTTCTCTTAGAGGAATCGCACACTGGGCAATAGTAACCAAGACTTAGTACCATTAGCACCAGGCCCAGTCATTAGACCACCTGGGAAGATCCTGTCCTGGACTTGGAAGTTGCAGTTCCAAGTTGTAGATGCTACAGTAGATGTATGAGCTAACAACCTTCCTGGGAGCTGAACAAGCTCTTTCTAGAAGGGAGATTTGAGGGTACACCTCCACGGACACTACAGTTCACTCTTTGTACCACATGATTCACCTCTCCAATGCATTAAGCATTGGCTCTTTCAAGGTTCTAGTTGTTCTATTGTCCTGAGCAAATATTTAGAAAAGAGAGGGGAGTAGAACCAACTGTAACCCATTACAGCAATTCCTCTTGAGGCTATAATGATACTTCTTGTCTTCCTTTTCCACTCTACATTCAAATTTTCTGCCACCACAGCCATCATCTCTGCTAGTCTTAGAAGCTCACCTAGCAACATACCTCAAACCCTTTTTCCTGAGATGTATGAATCTAGGATAACCATATTCATCTCAATCAAAATTGAGCAAAGGAATGGCAAGATACCCCAAAATGGATCACCTGAGTTTCATATATTTTCTTCCTACTTCCTTCTGCTTAACAGGGACTGGTGCCTTCTTTTAATACCTGCCTTCCCCAAGACACAAGATTCAAAAATGTCCACCTTGCATCCATAACCTATAATTAAATAGGACCTTTGGTGTACTGGAAGATTGATTATTCAATCATCTTTGAAACTCAACAACTCTTTTAAGCCCTAAACTTGGCTTTCAGCTTTTTCTGCTCTCCCTGATTTCAACTACTCATTATTCTTCACAAGAACATCATTTAAATTTATTAACAGCCAGTCAATTCCATTGTTCTTTGAATCCCCCATACTTTTATAAAAACCTGTATCATTATACCACCCAGTTATCCCCAATGAAATTCTCAGCAATATACCACCACTTTGTACCAGAGACTACCTGTGTTCCACATGCCACCTGGGATGAGGTCCTCATTGGCAGCCATGTGAGGAGTGACCCACTTCCCAATTCCACATTAGTACACACCCAGTAACAACAATGTCAGTTCATATCCTTCATAAAGGAGATACTAAGACCTAAGATTGAGTCAAGAATGCTGTAGGAATTTTGTTTTTGTTTTTGCTTTGTAGGCATTGGGGGAGGACAGGGATGACAACTCCTGTGACAGAGTAAAGGAGAAAGAAACAATTGACCTGGGAAAGGCTTGAGATCCTAATACTTATCTAATATCTATGAAAGGAAAGAGAACAGGAATTAGATTGAAAAAAAAAATCTCAGAAAAAACTCAGGAACTCTGGAGCAAATATTATCTGTAGAGAAGTCCATGTTGGGTAGCAAGGGCCAGGCCCTAGTATTCCCTATTTGTGGGGCTGTCCAAAAAGTGTCTTGTCTATCTTTGAATCTTGCACTGTCTAACTTTGAATCTTCCTTAAGGAACTGCAGATAAAACACAGTATCTAATTGCATTCATTGAAGCTAAAAGAGAAATTCAAGATGGGCAATTTCATGGCTACTAGCTAGGGCTCATATTCTAGTCAAGAAAACTGGAAGTAAACAATAAGTTTACAGTAAGTAAATATATATTGTGCCATGTGTTTTATGTGCTGCGGAGAAAAATAAAGTAAGGTAAGAGGGTTAGGTAGTGCAAGACAGAGAAGCGAAAATACTAATTTATTTAGGGTGGTTAAGGGACCACTCTACATACTACAGTGGCTATCTAATAAACTGGAATTGCCAAGGGACCTGATTGAGTGATGGAGTGATCAATGGAGGTATTTAAGAAAAAAGTATTGCAGTAAGAGATGGAAATGCACTATTTTAGAATAGCTAAAACTAATGAAAGAGAAGGAAAATAATAAGTCCTCACAAGTCTTGGGTTGGAATGGTAGCACCTTATAAGACAGAGGAATAACTTTTACACTGAGACAGAAACTTATCCAGTGTCTCCATTTGACTATCTAATAAACATTAAATTTATGATGTTCAAAGCTGATCTCCTGATCTTCATCCTCCCCCACATCACCTCATCTTGGGGTCTTTCTCATTGTCAATTGATTGCAACTTTCTTTCTAGTTGCTCATGTCAAAACCTTGAGATGGTCCTTGATTCCTTTTTCCCTTCATGCTCCACATGCACTCTATCAGCAACTCTTGCTGAATTTTCTTCAGAATATATCCAGAGCACAACCACTTCACTTCACTGCAACCACTACTGACCAGGGTTATTATAATAACCCTTCAATGGGTCTCCCTACCTCCCCATTGCCTCTCAGAATGTATTCTTCACATCTTAGAGGGATTTTTTAATGCAAGGAAATTTTCTAAAGGTTGCAATGGATTCCATCTTAATGGAAAAGCTAAGAAAGCCTTCCATGATACAACCCTGCCCCACATCATCACATGGACCAAGAACTTTTCTCCTCCCTCACTTCTGTCATGGTGGCCTTAGTGATGTTCCTCCAATATCCAAGGTGCCCTTCCATCTTATCTTGTTTGAAATGTCAGTTTTCTTTTTCTGAAAACTTCTCACCTGGTGCACAGTTAAGTCACTTTCTTCTTGCCTTCAAGTATTTATTCAAATATCACTCTTTTAATTTATAAGCTTATTGAGAGTAGCAAGTTGTCCCTACTTTTCAGCACTCTTCATCCCTATTATACTAAAAAATTTCTTCTGCAACATTTACCACCCACAGCACAATACTGAATTTTTAAAATCATGTTTCCTATCTTGTTTGTCAACTTATAATGAACTATTAGATCAATGTCATAGGGATCAAAACATCATAAGTATTCAATAAACATTTTTAATTTACTAGGCAATAAATTTAGTGTACAATAGGATAATTTATCCATATCTGTTATACATTAATACAAGTTGGATGTTAATGTACAAATAATTACATTTTAATTCTACTTTTTTAAAAAAATAGAAGTGCTTTTTAATATATTAGGTTAAGCCAAATGAAATTGCCCATATTTCAGGTTTAAAATGATTTGATTTTGGCAGTTTCATATGCTTCAATTTAATATTAATACTTTCCTTGTATCACAAATGAATGGTATAATAGTAAAAAATTTTGAAAAATTATTAAATTGCAAAATCACACATATAGCATTCAATCTACAAATATACAAAGAACTTATGGCTTTAAGGATGAATGTAAGACCTATAAAATTTATTACAAAGGAAAGTCACCATTAAAAGTAATGTGCAAAAATATGGTATAGGAAATGAGAAAAAAATGGAAATTATTTGAGGGTAGTAGTTTATAACATCCTGAGGGATATTTTTTCCTTCACACCTCTCTAATTTTCCACATATTTTCAAAAAGTGAAGAATTTGGAGAGGGTTCAAACAACAACTAATGTAAGAACTAATATAGATGAAAATTTGGAAAATAGATTTATCCCAAAGGCTAGTGAAAATGGAATTACTTCATATGAAGAAGAAAAGCCTGAGGCAAAGAAAAATGTAACTTATTTTAAACAGGTTTTACAAATGACACTTTAAAAAGATATAAAGGAGCATGTCTGTTTAATCTTTCAAATCATCTTCTCAGTTTTTAGGTACCAGCAGAGATCACACTGGAAGAGTATTGTTGCTCACTTATTAATCTGTTTTTGAGAATTAAAGTTCTCTATGTTCTCAAGTCCCATCTTCCTGTCATATCCCCTAGGGTAGGTGTCAGCAAACTACAGTCTGAGCACCAAAATCTGCCTGCACCCACTTAATGTAAATACAGTTTCAAATAACAACATTTAAAATATTATGATTTTCATATTATATTGCTTCTTCACAGTACAATGGCAGAACTGAGTATTTGTAACAGACTATATAGCCTGAAAAACCTAGAAAATGTACATTGAACCCTTTACAGAAAAGATTTCCAAATCTGTTATAGGTGTTATTCTTGTCTCCATGGTTAATTCTAGCCCAACACCACTACCCACATTCCAGGCAGTGGGAAGAAGGACAAAGACCAAATGGAGGGGAGACTACTTCCTTTCCAAAACATCAGCTTGAAGGGCACATAGCACTTCTCCCATATTCCATTACTGTGAAGGCAGTGAGTCAGAAATGTGCCCACCTTGCAACCACTCTGGAAAGCAGTACAGAGATTTCTCAAAAATATAGGAATGGAACCACCATTTGTTGGGGTTATACCACTCCTAAGTATATATCCAAGGGAGTTAAAATTAGCATACTACAGTGACACAGCCACAGTTTATAGCAGTTTAATTCACAATAGGTAAGCTATGGAACCATACTAGGTGCCCTTCAACAGATGAATGGATAAAGAAAATGTGGTATGTATACACAATGGAATATTATTCAGACATGAAAAAGAATGTCTTTATGATGTTTACTGGTAAATGGATGGATCTGGAGACTATCAAGCTAAGTGAAATAAGCTGATCCCCAAAAAACCAAAGGTCGATATTCTCTCTGATATACAGATGTTAACACACAAAAAAGGGGTGAGGAAAATAGAAGTTCAGTGGATTAGACAAAGGGGAATGAAGTGGTGATAGGAATAGGAAATATAGAGGAATGAATCTAACATGAATTTCCTATGTACATATATGAATACACCGCAGTGAATCTCCACATCATGGACACCACAAGACTGTGATCCTAATTAGAATAAGATGTACTCAATGTTGGTATAAATATGTCAAAATATACTATACTGTCATGTATAACTAGAAAGAACAAATAAAATTTTTCAACTTTTATTTTATTTGTTCTTTTTAATTATACATAACAGTAGAACTCATTTTGATATAATTAAACAGCAGGGAATATATCTTTTTTTCACAATGTAGATTCACATGATTCATATAATCTTACATATACATAGGGTAATACTGTCCATCTCAGTCTACTATTTTTTCTTCCCCCACCCGCTCCCGTCCCATTTTCTTCTATACCATCCATACTTCCTCCATTCTTTTCTAGTCCCCCCCCATAACCCATCTCCTACTCCCTGTTATGTATCAGCATCCACTGATCAGAGAAAACATTTGGCCTTTGGTTTTTGGGGGGCTTGGCTTATTTCACTAAGCACGATATTCTCCAACTCCACCCATTTACCAGCAAATGCCGTAATTTTATTCTTCTTCATGGCTAAGTAATATTCCATTGTGTAAATATACCACAGTTTCTTTATCCATTCATCAATTGAAGGACACCTAGGTTGGTTCCACAATCCAGTTATTGTGAATTGAGCAGCTATGAACACAGCTGTGGCTGCATCCCTATACTTTGCTGATTTTAAGACCTTTGGGTATAAACCGAGGAATGGGCTAGCTGGGTCAAATGGTGGGTCCATTCCAAGTTTTTTGAGGAAAAATGTTGGTATAAATATGTCAAAATACACTATACTGTCATATATAACTAGAAAGAACAAATAAAATTGTTTTTAAATGTGCCCACCTTAAATATGTGTGAATGAATACATTATTAAAAGGTAAAAAGAGTACACAGAAACAAGGAGCAATGCACAGTCTCTCCCAGGATTACCCATGGCCAAAAAGGTAGCATAAGTGAAAAGGATATACCTAGAGAATCAGCTGCCTACTTCATTGAGTCAGGCAAAATCACAGTGAGATTTTTAAGCATAAGAAGTTCTTCACAAAGTACAAGCCTGCTCTGTCCAAGAACTATGACTCTTTCTTCCTCAACTAGTTATATGTAATTCACCCACATCCTGGTGATATTTTAAGGAGCAGATCATCAGATTTGGTATTCATTGTCAGTGATTGGAAAAGCCTTCCATCTCGGAAGTAGCAATTTTAACCTGCTATGCATCCCTCCTGTGCAGTTCCCTCTTGTTAGACTCTACAAAACCTCCAATAACTTCAAAGACAGAAACTACAGATTTAATTGGTTCAAGAGCACATGTATACTCCCTTTCCACTTCCTCCTCCACCCCTGACACACACATGTACACACAGAAACAAGGTATACATGCAACAATTTCACAATTGCTTATATTTTTGACTCTTTATCTTAGCAAGTCTCCATATTAGGATTACCAGGGATAGATTTATTACATAGAGCAGGAGTCAGCAAATTGTGGCTCAAGGGCCAAGTCTAGCCCTCTGCCTTTTTGTAAGTAGAGACCTCATCCAGGTCAGTAACTTTCTGTTATTATAACAAATACCTGAGATAATCAACTTAAAGACATGGTTTATTTTGGCACAAAGTTTTGGATGTTGGCCCATTGATTATGGGCCTCTGCTGAGGCAGTACCTCATGGCAGGGAGCACATGGTGGATCAAAACTGCTCACCTCATGGCCAGAAAGGAAAGAGAGAGAGGAGAAGACACCAGAGACAGCCCTTCAAGGATATGCCCCTCCTGAACCTCAAACCTCCTACCAGGCCCCACCCCTTAAAGTCTCCATCACCTCCAATAGCACCAAATTGGGGACCAAACCTTTACTATGTGGGCGACATTCCAAATGTGAACCATAGCAACAGCCCTGCTCATTCATTTACATATTGTCTATGGCCACTTTTGCTCCACAAAAGCAGAGTTGAATAATTGCAAAACAGATGATCTGCCTTGTAAAACCCAAATTATTTAACATTTCACCCAGTGAAGAGAAATTTGCCAATCATTGAAATACAACATTCTAAAGAGGCCTTGATTTACTTTAATTCTGGATTATAATCAGAATAGCAAGATATTCATTTGAATGCAAGCAAAATGTCTTAACTTTAAATATAAACAAACTCTAGAATTGATTTATACATCTTGATTTTTTTACCTGGAGTTTCAAAGAACAGAAAATTTGCATATAGTCTAAATATTTTTGTTCTGTTTTGGCTTTTTTGATGATGCTGGGGATCAAACCCAGGGCTTTGTGCATGCTAGGCAAATGCTCTACCACTGAGTTACATCCCAAATTCTTAGAAATAATTTAATAAAATAAATAAGTTTAATAAGGAAAGGATGACCATTTTAATAAACGGTGCTAATTGAATATCTATCAGAAAACCCAATAAATCTTTACCACTCTATTACACATGACATACAAAATAAATTCTACATTATTAAAATTTTGTAAAATTAAACTTTCTAAAAAGTTATTAGAAAAAAGTATAAAAGAATACCTTCATGATGTTGGAATAGGCTCAGAATTTTCAAACATGATATAAAGAGGTCCGAGGAGTCAAAAAAATGATTATTTGAACTACAGTAGAAATCGGAACTTTTTCTCATCAAAAGATACTGTCAAAGGACTCATGCTTCCTGATTTCAAAACTTACTACAAAGCTACAATAATCAAAATGGTGTCATACTGGTATGAAGACAGACATACAGACCAATGTAATAAACTGGCACAAGAATAAGTCCTCATGTATATGGTCAGATCATTTTTGACAAGGGCACCAAGACTGTTCAATAGGGAAAGAAAGACTTTTCAACAAATGGTGCTGGGGAAACTGTGTATGCACATTCAGAAAGAATGAAGTTGAATCCTTAACCTAACACCATGTATAAAAACTAACTCAAAATGCATGAAAGGGCTACATGTAAGATGTAAAATCATAGAACACTTAGAAGAAAACTTTTGACAAAACCCTTAAAATATATGATTTGGCAGTGATGTCTTGGATGTGACACCAAAAGCATAGGCAATGACAACAGCAAAAATATACAAATTATACTTCATGAAAATTTAAAAAATTGTTACACTCAAAGATGAGCAACAGTCTAAAAAGACAACCTACAGAATGAGAAAATAACATTGCAAATCATTTAACCAATTAGGGATTGACATCCAGAATATATGGAGAATCCCTTTTACTTAAATGTAGAGAAACAATTATTTCTCTCAAAACACTTTTCATATATGTACCATGTTTCAAAGTGCACGATACATAGGCTAAACAAATAGAAACATTTGGAAAACTGGAAAAAAAAAGAGAGAAACAAACCAATTCCCAAATGGACAAAGGACTTCACTATTTATCCAAAGATAAACAAATAGTCAATAAGTACATGAAAAGGTGTTCAACATCTTTAATCATTCAGAAAATGGTAATCAAAACTATGATGAGATGCAAGCTCATGCCCGTCAGGATGGCGACTATCAAAAACCAAAAACTAACAAATGTTGCAAAGATGTAATCAGAACCCTTATATAGAATATTGGTGGCAACTTAAAATGGTATAGCTGATATGAAAAGCAGCAATTTTCCTTTAAAAATTAAAAATAGAAGTACAATATTACCAGTAATTCCAATTCTGGGTATATACCCAAAAGCACTGAAAGCAGAGGCTCAAAGAGATGCTTGAATGCTGTTCAAAACAGCATTATTCACAATAGCTAAAACAAAAAAAGTAACTCAAATGTTTCATCAGTGAATAAAAGAATAAGCAAAATATATATGCATAGAGTGGGATATTCCTTTAAAAGAAAAGAAATTCTGATGTATAATGCAGCATGGATCACCCTTGAGAACATTATGCTAAGTGAAATGAACCAAAAAAAAGCAGCCAAGAATAAGTTACAAAAAGACAATCTTACAATTCCCTTTATATGAGGTTACCAGATCCAAGTCTGCTGCACAACAGATCAAGTAAATAGACAAGGTGTTGAGACAAATATATTCAAAACACTGACTTCATTTAAATCATCAGCTGAACAAGGAAAGGAATCTTGTCCAAAGTACGTCTTGCCTAGGAGACTGATTTAGGAGGTGGTTTGTATGGGAGATGAGTGATGCAGACTGGTGGGCACATTTTCATGAGTGGAAATTTGTGGCCAAGTGAGGTACATCTGATCCTAATCAACTAGGAGACACTTTTCAGTTGTGCAAATCTCAAGAACAAAGATCATTATTTCCCCAGGCTATTCTTGTCATTGAATAGCTTGCCCTTGTACAGTTGCGCACATGTTACACAATGGACAGGCTAGAGAGGGCAGCTGCCCCCAAGGCCCTCTTGCTGATCACCAAACTCACACGAATGAAAGAAAACATATTTCCCCTGATTATTGTTGAAGACAAGGGTCAGGTGAGGTTAAATAGGGAGTTGGGAACAAGATCCAATCTCGATGTTCAGCTTCATACCTAGAGGAGTCAAATTCATAGAGACAAAAAATGGAATGGTGGTTCCAGCAACAGGGGAGGGGAGAGAATGGAGAGTTCTTGTTTGATGGGTATAGATCTTCGCATTTTACAAGATAATAAGAGTTCTAGCGATGATAGTGGTAAAGGTTGTACAACATTATGAATGTATTTGATACCACTGAACACTTAAAAATAGTTAAGATCGTAAGTTTTTAAGTGTACTTTATCACCATAAAAATGGGGAAAAAATCAGAAGTAAACGTTTAAGTATACCATAAAGAGGGTGACAATGAAAGCCACAGAGTTGTGAGAAAATATTTGCAATAAACCTATCTCACAAGGGACTCATAAAAAACAATCAAAAATTAGAAAAAAATAGCAAAACCGTTGAGCAGGCACTTTATACTAGGAGCCAGAATCTAATCATCTGATATGAAATGGTGCTCAGTTTTACTTACCATTAGAGAAACCCAAGTTAAAACCACAATGTGATACTCATACACATCTTCAACAGAGCCTAAATAAAAGAATAGAAAATGGCAAATATTGGCAAGGATGTGAAGAAACTGGAATTCTAGTACATCACTTCTGACAGCTATTATTATTATTATTATACAGCTATTTTGGAAAATAATTTACCAGTAACCGCTAAAGCTGAACATATGTGTAAACTATTCCACTTCTAGGTGTATCCTGAGCATGAATGAATAAAACATGCTCACAAAAAGACATACCCATAGAAATGCTATTTCTAATACTAACTTCTAATAGCTAAAAACTGGAAAAGTCCCAAATGCCCATCAACAATAGAAGCAATAAATAAGGATGTATTCACATTCTTGAATCCTATTCATTGAGAATGATATACACTAATCTCATAGATAAAATGTTGAGGGAAAGTCACTAAAAGTATAAAGAGTCTGGTTTATTTTTATATTATGTTAAAAATGGGTTGAATTAATCTATCGTATACTGATATCCTGGGGAGTAATTAGTGAATAGATATAGGCACACTACTATGGTGGAAATCTTTTAGGATGCTTGTAATGCTTCTTGATTTAAGTGCTGGTTACACAGATGAGCTTACTTTGTGGAATAATCTCAGACTATACACTTAAGACATCTGTGTTTGCATTGAGTCAAACTTCAGTAAAGCATTCTATTTCTTGATTTGGGCACTAGCTTCATGGGTATGCCCATTTACAAAAATTAATTGACCTACATATATATATGATTAGTGAATTTTAAAGCTTATGTACTGAACTTCAAAAATGTTTAAAATATAAAATGGAAAAAATTAAAAATGGATATATTCCTCTATCTCTAAAATCAGCCTTGACCATAGATATACATAAATTGAAATTAAATAGAAAGAGGATATAAGTCTCTTCTCTGTCAGCTGAAGTAATAACTTCTTAAATCATTATCCTTGTAGTTACCTTAAATACCTATGTCATTTTTTAATGATTTGTCCTAAAAATATATAATGAATTACTCAACTACATAAAAGAATGACTATGACTTTTGCCGGTGAATGGATGGATCTGGATACTATCATGCTAAGTGAAATAAACCAATTCCCCCAAAAAAACAAAGTTCCAATGGTCTCTCTGGTAGGCAGATGCTAACACATAATAAGGGGGTGGGGCAAGAATAGAAGTTCAGTGGATTAGACAAAGGACAATAAGGGAAAGGAGGAGGGATAGAAATAGGAAAGACAGTCGAATGAATCAGACATAACTTTCCTATATTCATATATGAATATATCAACAGTGAAATTCCACATCATATACAACCACAAGAATGCGATCCTACTTAGAATAAGTTATACTTCATGTATGTATAATATGTCAAAATACACTCTACTGTCATATCTACCTAAAATAACAAACAAAAAGGGGACAAAATAAAAATATATAATGATTCTGAAAGAATAAGGAAAGGAGTATGAAAATGGAAGGGAAAGGGAGCATTACAAATTTGGAAGAATTAGAGATTTGCTTTACCCACTGAAAACTTTTAAATCTACCTTTCTCTTGTCTTACCACTCTTAATTTCACTCTCCAGCACCCTTGAGAATTATTGCTCAAATTATTCATGGCTACTTGCTTCTTTTTTTTTTTTTTTTTTGCTTTGATTCTAAATTTAAGATAATAGTATACACAAAATGTTTAACAGAGTTGGTCACTAGAGAAAAAATAATCATCGAAAAAGCAAAATTGAATATTATAACAGGCATGGTGGCACATGCCTCTAAACTTGGCTGCTTGGGAAATTTAGGCAGGAGCATCACAAATTAGTTCAGGGCCAGTTTAGGCAACTTAACAACACCCAGTTTCAAAATAAAAATTAAAAGGCTGGAAAATAACTCAATGACAGAGTGACTGCCTCTCACCTACCAGGTAGTGGGTTTGATCCCCAGTACCCCCGACCCCACCAAACACATATACGCAAGCACACACACACACATAGAAAGAAAAAAGAAAAAATGGACATTTCAATTGTCATTTCATGATTTTTTTTCCTGATACATTTTGAACAAAATTTGTGGAGAACTTATCAGACTCTCTGAAAACCTGTATATAGGTCACTGAATAATTATAAACTCTAGGCCTAGATCAAAGAGGAATTAAAGTTAAATTTAGCTTCATCCATTTCTCAACTGGGTTTTAAAAATTGTTTCTTTCTTAATTTTCAAATCTAGAAATGAAAATAATGGTTCCTTTTAGTAGGATCAATTGCTTTGAATCCCTTAGCATTTTATAAATTTACTTCATTTACTATGCATGTTTCCTGTGCAAACAAATGCAAAATCCATTTTTAAAATAAAGTACAAATCCAACTAAACAGAAAAATTATTTTGTTTATTCCTATCATTAGAAATGAAAATATTCATTATCATAATTTAGATTTACAACATCTTTTGCTCTAATTATGGAAGCATGATTAGAAAGAACCTCATAAGATAAATTACTAAGGCATGAACTTAAGTGTATATTTTAGGTTTCTCTGATTTAAAAATTTAAATTATTGTTACAAATATAACTATTAAGACAGGTTTTTCAAATTTTTTCTAATACTTTAATACTAGCATTTCAAAAAAGCCTGAGTACTGATTTTATTTATTTTGCTATAGTTTCCTTTGTGATTTGATTGCTGAAATATTCACTCCCTTTACTAAAATCATAAAAGATATTAGTGGAAAAAATTGTCTTCTTAGAGTCTCATTACAGCTTTTGAACCCTATTTTATATTTACTCTAGTATGTTCCTCTTCGTTAAGTGTCCTAATATATTTTGTCATGAGACTAGATTCTTACATGACTCAAGTATGTAATCCACTCATACATACATTTAAAAGCTAAAGATAAGTCATGGAGAAACACTTAACACAATAAAAGATCAATTGCAAAATTTGCCCACATATTTAATAATGCATTTGAACAGGGATCAGAAATCATATCACCACTTGTCAAAACAAAAATAAGTGCTCCCACTTACTGGTTCCTAAACTACTGTTTCTTAACCATTTTTATTTTTCAGTTTTCCCTTTATGAGAAATTTAATAAAATTCAAATAGGGAATCTTAACAAAGATTTCCGTTTCATTAACATTTTTCAAAGAGAAAAATTTCACTTCTCTTCTGAGTTACCACAAAACATATTGGATCATAAAGAGTAAACACAGCAAGGAAAGAGAAAAATCTATAAAAGGACAAAAGATCAAGGAAAACCCCTGATCAAGAGCTATCAACAGATGAAAAATCCAAGATCATGTTGCATTGTTTAAATTAAATTTATTTTAACTGGTACATAGAAACATAAAAATTGTTCATATTAATGAAGTATCATGTCATGTTTCAATGTCATATTGTATAACGTTTAAATATAGGTTAAACATATTATCTCCTCAAACATTTCTCATTTCTTTACGGTGCAAAATTTCAAAATATTTTCTTCTAGATATTTGAAGTGAACAGTGCATTGCAATTATCTATAGTCACTCTACTGTACAACAATACGCCAGAAATTCTTGCTTTGATTACACCCTGAGAGGCTAGAAAGAAGGAAAGGAATTGTGCTTAGTTGTTAGAAATGGAAGGTTTCTGGGAGCTGTCCAATGTACTGAGTGAACTTCATGGCCACAATTTACCCCCTTAATAGGGGTTGCTGTCCTCACTGGTTCTCTCCGAAACTAGGGTGCGTCTGTATTCAGGGTTTAGGCTAATTCTTCTAATTCACCTCTGAAATTATTTTATAATATGTTGCTTTTCCCCACTTGGCTTTTTTAATATTTCCACAATGAATACTTAACTATAGCTATTAGAAGGGGGGAAAACCTTTCTTTGTTAAAATTAGGGATTTAATGAAACCAGCAAAATTTCATTTTAATTATACCAAATTTAAAAATTCTTATCTCGAAAATATCTAAAGATGGTCGACAAATTTTCTGAAGCAGAATTTAGTAAGGTATAGTTTCCACTCTTAAATCCTACCGTAGACTGGACCATGCAAAAGGATGAAAATAAGCCAAATGAAAGTGTCAGGATTTTTCTTTGTTCACAAGTAAATACTTGATCAGCAATTTAAAAGTCCAAAGACTCCTCAGCAGAGGGTGAGCTGATCTACCCTTTGGCTTACCAAGGATAAATCGTACTTTTGAAAGGAGACTAAAGTAGTTTTGTGGTGGGGGGCGGGAGGGGTGGCGGAGGGCTTGCTTTGTCCTCAACACTGACAATTATACAGTTTAGCCCGACTGGAGAAAAAATTGTGAACTACCATTTTTCATTTTGTTGTCATCATAACTTTTTTCCCTGTAATAAAATCTCCACGTGAGTGGAAGATGAGGGTAGGGAAAGGAAAGTCAAGTATCTCAATTGTTAGACTGATTGCTACAAACAGACATTAGAAGTCAGGGTTGTAAGGCAGCAGAGTTGTTTGAGATGCCCTAGAAGGAAAAAGAAAGCCGGTTCCAACAGCGACTCTGGGGAATGTGCTCTAGGCCCCCCTGCCATGCTTACTTAAGCTAATGGAAGGTCTTGCCTTTCAGCAGCCGCTGCACTGGGATACCAGACAAACAGCTCCCCTCGACCCCTGGCAGGAAGGGCCCCTCTTCAGGACATCATTAAAAGCACATGCACTTGCTTCACATCATTGGCAGAGGGTGGCAAGATTCGGGACTTCTACCCTGACGCCAAGGAGAAGCCATTGCGGTGGAAAATACCTTCGCTTTGAAAATCCAAACCGAAATGAAAGAACTACATGAGATAAGGAGCCTGGAGAACATCAGTTGGCTGCGGGGGTGAAGAGAGACACAAAAAGCACACAGCAGGTAAGAACTGGGGGTTGTTGCCAAGAAGGAACTGTCCGCGTGGCGCAGAGAAAAGATCCCAGAACTGGAGGCCTTTCCTTTTGCGCCCTCCAGGCGTGCTCAAGCTTGTCTTCCTTCATCAGCTTCGAGAGGACGGACGTTGTCAGAGCTTTCCCAATCGGAGCGACTAATCCTGTTATCAGCTTGGTTATAAATATTAATGTCCCCCAGCCTGGCGGTGATGGTGTTCCATCAGATCTAAGTCTGTTAAGAAGCCCCATCAGCAGCTTCGCCTCTCCCTGCAAAAAATCGATGAGACGTAGGGCCAAGTTGAAGCGATGGCGGCCTATCCCGACAGCTGCGTGGACGCCACTGTGCTGGACTTCGTCGCAGACCTGTCCCTGGCCTCCCCGAGACACCCTCTCTTTTGCGACTTTTCACCTGGGGTTCCCTTTGGGGACCCGGCACTTGGGCTCCGAGGGGGAAGGCCCAGGAGGCTGGGGCAGTTTGAGGAGCGGACCCCCGAAGAAGAGGATTGCGAAGTAGACGAAGGGGACGGGGATGAAGAGGAGGAGGAAGAGGAGGGACGCGGGAGAGGAGCCTCGGTACTAGGCCGCCCCAAGAGGAAAAGGGTGATCACCTATGCCCAGCGCCAGGCCGCCAACATCCGCGAGAGGAAGCGGATGTTCAACCTCAACGAAGCCTTTGACCAGCTGCGGAGGAAGGTGCCCACTTTTGCTTACGAGAAGAGGCTGTCTCGGATCGAGACCCTACGCCTGGCCATCGTCTATATCTCCTTCATGACCGAGCTCTTGGAGGGCTGCCAGAAGAAGGAAACCGACTGAGCCGGGTGGGATGGGGGTATATGCCCCCTCCTCGCGTGAGCGCGCGTGGGTCTGGGGTGTTTCAGGACCCAGCAATGGGTGTCGCTGAAAGGCAAGCAGGGACACCCCAAGACAGAACGGCTGGTCTTCCGAAGATCGGGTTCCGTATTGTAAAATCCCCACAGCCCTCCAGAAGTATGGCAGCTGTAGAGTTAATATATAGCGGTCGCCTTTCAAAGGAATCGAGATTAGGGGCAAGCGGGTTTAACCAGAAGTCTGTACCATCCGTCGAGGCTGGTGCCCAGCATCTTCTGAGAGCTGAGTGGGTGAAAATCTCATCTTCTCCTCAAACGCCAGAGTTCAGAGCTTCTATAGAGTCCAATCTCTCTTCCTTATCTTTTTTTTAAAAAATAGAAATAATAAAAAAAAATCCTACTTTTTAATTTATTTTCTTTTTTTAAGACTCAGAGTCGGTGCTGAGCCGTCCATCCCCTGCAGGAGGGCCTCTCTGGCTGGCTTGCGCTGGTGGACACAGAACCACTAGGGGTACGATTGTGATGGGTTTTCTCATTAGCCAAGGGGCTCTTGATCTCCCCTCCAGGTCGACAATGTGCAACAAGTGCAGCAAACTCTGAGAAAAAAATCAGTCTCCCTCCTCTCTCTCTGCTCCCTCTCCCCCTCCTCTCCCCTTTCTCCCTCCCGTCTCCCATCAGATTGGGATGATCTGAGCGGGGCTGTCATCCTGATATTATTCCCACAGGGACCACAGCTCAGCTCGAAGCAAGGCTGCATGTCACCAGGTCACAGAGACGTTTATTCAGAGCCCTTAGCCCGCGTGCAAATCGCCGCTGTGGCAGAACCAACAACCCTGATCGTGACCCTTCCCACCCTGGATGGGAGAGGTGAACTGGGGGTACTTCTGGCCCAAGAGCTCAGGACTCTCCGGGATCTATAGGAGGTTCTGTCTGGAAGCCCCCATGCCCTAACCGCCCTAGCGCTTCCAATTTTCGCTGCATGCAAAGGGCCTAGGTCTTTCTAGGAGCTACGCTGCTGGAGCACATTTAAAAATCTTCAGCTGTTGGGAAAGGGGATTGCTTTCATTCTAAGGGCATCAAGGGACTGCAAAGGGAGGCAAACAGTTAAAAGAGGAGGTAGGTTGTGACATTTTGCAAAATGCTTTTGATGGAGATGAGATTGAAGCCGGTTCACTGCTGATAGGCCGTCTCCAGTTGAACCCTTTGTCACTCCACAATTCTTCCTTCTGTGTTATTCGCTAGCACCTAAACTGGGGGCTTTAAGAAAGGAGAGGTAAGTGAAGAGAGGAACTAGAGCAATGATGCCCAGCTAACTGTAAATTCACAGTTCCTAAAGAATAAACCCCCAATGGTTATTTCAGCACTTATTTTTGCCTTTCACTGTGCACAGGCATATTCAGGTGTGCTAGCATGCATAGACAATTCTCCCTACCACACTTTAAGATACTTAATAGAATTCATGTTATTAGGAATCTATATATATGCATTCTGAAAAGTTTGCAAAACAAAAGTTCAAAAAAGAAAAAAGAAAACTTAAATCACCCCACACTAAATCACTGCTAGTATTTTCATCTATTTCCTTCTAGTCTTTTTCTTTTTTTCTATGAAGTTATAGATTCAATGCATTTAACAAATTTGGGATACTTATGGATACTGATTTTTTTTGGCATTATAGAATGAGCACTTTTCCTTTGACTTTAAGTATTATTCAAACATGATTTTGATTACTGTATTTTATTGTCATGAGGATGTATCACAACTTAACCCTAATCCTTTACAGGTGTGTAGCTAAGCTATTTCCTTTCAAAAAGTAAATTATGCTACAAAGAGCATTCTTATAAATGTCTTCTTCATTATAATTTCCTAATATTAGATTCTTAGAGCTGAAATTTCTGGAGAAAATGAACATGTTAGTTTGTGAACACAATGGCCAGATTTGCTTCCTGGTAGCTTCTGCCAGTTTACACTCCATTCCACTACCACTGCAAGGAATTTGCCTGTCCCTTGGCCCCTTGACAGTACTTAGAACACTTGAAACTTTTCCCTGTTCTCCTTTCCAAAGGAACTGGATTAGTTCTGAAACGAGCCCCCTTACCACCACTTTTTTTTTAAACTATCTCTTTCCACCGGGATTCTTTTCACCTCTGCTATAAACATATCAGGACAAACAAGAGGAAAAATGTAAATGTCTAAAACCAAATGATAACAGAAACAGGGAATGAATGATTTTCTAATTCTCTAGCACCTTTATTAAGATAAACTGAGATTTGGAAAATGACCTTTTTATCTGTTGTATAAAGTAAAATTGTTTTCCTCTTCTTTCTCTAGGAAACTTTTTAGTTAGCTGGACTAGTATATTTTTATCTTTTAAGACACATTTAAAATTACTCATTTTGATATGTGAAACAAAAATAGTTATTTCTCAATCCAAGCAGTATTCTGTTCCCCAACTCCTCATAAGTTCTAGTGGCTCCATCAAAACCCCATGTTAATTTATCCAGTTATCTGTTCATTCAATGGAGTGTTGACTTTTTATAGATAGGGCAGATGGATTCAAAATTGAAAAAACCTGCAGAACATCCCTTCTTTCAAGTTCTCCTGCAAATTAAACGTCATTTTTTAAAACTCTGCAAATGTTGAATAAGTAAAAAGTTATAGGGATTTAATGCTAGGAGTTCTTAATATTTAGTTGGAAGAACCAGTTTTCAAAATCAGAAGTAACACAGAACTGTTTAAATGAGGAATGAAGAATCACTGGGTCCTGAAAAGTGATTACAGCCATCCATTTTCCTTAATCCTCTTCCTCATATTCCAACCTGCTCTGTTACGATCTGCGTAGCCACATAATATTCCTATAGTGAGTGCCCCTTCAGCATAGTAAATATATCTAATGACCTTCTAAATGGAAAACTGTTACTCTACTATTATCTTTATTGTTATTAGAAAAAATTATATCCACTGTTCTTAAAACTGTTACATTTTATAAATGCTTTGCTTTTTTAAAGTTTGTACATGTCCCAGAATGTAATATCTTTAAAGTTATTACCATAATCATTCTACCAATGTAATGATTTGAAGTCTAGTAAGGATCAGAAACACAAAGAAATTAATTGATTTTTATTATTTACACCAAATCATTCATAGAAATAGTATGAAATAATCCACATCCCAACCTTAAATCTAATGCACCGCCATATTTTTACACAACTCTTCTAAGCAATGTGTTTTGTTTTAGTTCTCCCCAGGTTAGGTGCATGTAATCAGTGTGCTTTTTAATAAAACCTTTCTTATAGTACAGCACACACTAAGTTAAAATTGGTTGTTGGTTTACTCTTTACAATTGTTTTAGTCAATAGTGATAGAAATATCAGTGGGCATTGACTTTTTAATAATTTCCACCATTTTTTTAAACCCTAATGGTGTCAGTTACTTTTTAAAATTTGTGTTAATTGAACTGGGAATATAACTTAGTTGGTAGAGTGCTTGCCTTGCCTGCACAAGGCCCTGAGTTCTAATCCCCAGCACCACAGACACATAAAAAAATTGTGATAATTGGTTTTTGAAATCTCAAAGTTATTTGAACATTTAGGATCCACATTTTAGATTTGGCTCGGAGACAATTTATTTATATACTCTTTACTGACTGAAAACAGCCTTTTGGTCTCAAACTAAGTTCCACATAACTATCAGGTTACTATTAGTGTTCAGACAGGCAAACCATGAAAAGATATAAATGAAATCATATTTGAAAGGCATAATTAAGCTTTTCAAAAAGAGCAAAATATATCAGAAGCCTTTTCCATCAACAAGGGGCCATTCAAATAGATCATCTTCTACAGTTACTTGCTCAATTTGAAAGCAGATTTGGGCAAAATTAGTGCTGGAGACCGAACCAAATATTCTACTAGTATGCATAATTCCTGAATGAACATACAATTAAGACCCTTAGATTGGTGTTTATTATCACACTTGTCAGCATTCCCATTATAAAAACACTCTGGTGGAATTATTACATAGTTATCAAAATTGTGAGATGAACCTTGGTAAGCAAAATTTTAGGACATATTTTCTTTTTAATTACAAATCTTCAAAAGAAACTTCAAATAGAATAAGGCCACAAGTACATTTGACATTTTAAAAATAAGAGATCCATTTAATACAAATGAGATCATTATTTATTTTCATTAAAAAGCACTAGTAGATAAATATTGAATGTTAAATACTAAGCTGACTTCTTTAAGTTGGTATTATTTCATTAAATGATGTTTCAAAAGTTTTTAGATAAGTGATGCAGTTTTGCTATATATCTTATAACTTGGCTCAAATTCACTCAAAGATTTCTGAACTTTGCCAACATTTTGGCTGAAGTTAGGCCCAAGTTTTGGTCAGCACCATCTCTTCCTTTGCATGCTGGACTAAAAAAAGGTTACAAAATAAGAGTCAGCAGTTCTGACCATTTTGTTTTGACTTTGGGGTTTCTTTGAATTCAAAGCTCAAAACCAAACCTGGCGGAGAAGGAGAAGGAAAGGAAAGTAGCAATGCAAACTGACAGGAATAAAATACCAGAAAGATGGAAAACTTCTTCAAGTCTCTATAAACCAAAGCCTATAACTTTCCACAACTTTCTTATGACACCAAATTTTTCATTCTGTGCCTATAACACATTCCTTAGAGAAGCAAAAGAAAATCATGAATGTATTTTAAAACATTATTTATGGCTGCAATTTGCTAGAATATCACCCTTAATTTGACAGAAAGCAATGAACTTTTAGTATTCAGTGAAATCAAGAATTTGAAAAGATAAGGCACGATAGAAATGATCATAATAAATGCCTTATATTTGTTTAGTGCTTATTTCAAAATATCCATTTAGCTTCTCTAATTTGATCTCTATTTGAATTTCAACAAGATCTAGAAACTCTCAATTAAATTGAATCATCAGTGTATCATCTTAAACATCCTTCTCTCATCATTGAAAACAGCATGACACTGGGATTCCTAAAAGAGGATTGACTGATGGTCACATATAAGTACACATCACTTTGAAAGATACTGCCTTCAAAGATCAAAAGCACCTTAACACATTCTGTGGATGATAAATTATATGAAAGGCTGGTAGGGTCTGGCTCCCTTAAAGGCCAAATTTTACAACTTTCTATTTAGGGCTTTGTGAAGGAGATTTCCACCTGCATCCCACAAATGTAGATGACCTCAAAGCAGCTTTATGGGCAGTTTTTTAAAGAATATATACATATATATTTCCAATCTTCAAAAGGGAAGAAAATGTCTGTGAAAATATGGACCTAGATCAAACAACTGGTGAACAATAGAAGGCAAAAACATCATGTAAATGTGTTCAAATGAGTGAATGAATGATCAAACTCTTAGTGTACTGCAGAGAATTTTGTATCTTCTTCCAGTGGTAGTAAAATCCCAATCAAATGTATTTGTTACTAGTCAAATCTTGAACTGATGAACTATATCAGTTTAGTGAAATGTTGATGGACGTAGTCTCTATGGAATAACCAAATAATTAGATCATCAGGTCTAGATGAAGTAACAATATCCTTAATAAGCAGTAATATCTATGATAATATATCTGTTGTATTGCTTCCTTTTGAAAGCACATGTTCTAAACCCCCTGTTGAGTTTTTATATAACTTTTAAAGTCCTTCTAAGAATTTTAGGGTATAGATATTGTTGTTTCTTCCATAGGGCTGAGGAAACTATGGAATAGAGAAGTTAGTTCTCCTAAGCTCAATCACCTACCTAATAGTGAAGCTAAGATTTATGCCAAGATAGGGGATTTCAGAGATCAAATCTGAGGGACTAAGGTTATTTGAAAATAATTAAATAGTCATTATATTTAAATAGAAATGCTATGATGAGAAATGAATAGCTATTTATCTTTGCATTGTCCTGTTATCCTATAATTATTTCAAAATAAGAAGTAAAAAAATGAAAAAAAGATCAAATGAGTATTATGCCAAACCTTTGACCTTGTCAAGCACCATACAAATGTAAATTATCATTGATTTTAAATTATCATTAAATTATCATTAATTTTAACAGCCATTCACAGATACTTTTATCATGTCTCATTTTATAACTTTGCTTGAAGAGTTGCATAAAAGTGAAAACTAATATTTTGTATGTGGTATTATATGGATCCTGAAATAAAAAATGGAACTTGCTTTTCAACCTGATCCTAAAGAGCATAACCAAGAACTGAGTGTCTGACTCTGGTTCTCTCGGTCTGGGCTGACATGCTTGGCCACGTACAATCCCAAGTATAGATTTGTAGCATCTGTACATCCCAGTTCTGCTACTTACTAAATTAGATAATCACTTAAAATTTAAACCTACCCCTTTTGATCTATAAGTTAGACATCATGCACACAGTTATGTAAATAGAAGAGATAATGTAAAGAGCTAAGTACAGTGTCTCACAGAATAAATATTTAGCCAATGCCATTGTTGCTGTTGTGTATACCACTTCAATCTTGAATGTGTATAGAGAACAAAATGATTCAGCCTGTTAAAGGGCTCATGAGGACACACATGAAAGCAATATTAAATCACATTTTCAGGTAGGTAAGCAGGTAACTCCTACTGGAGGAGTTTAAGTGACTTCCACCTGTCTCCCATAAAAAGAAATCAGGGAGGAAAGGAAAAAGGGCCCCCTTTGAAGCATCAGAGAGGGAATATGTCGCAAAGTATATCCTTGTACATCCTGTGTCCTATCTGCCATTTATGCAGTCTTTAAAACTTTGACACCTGACCTTGCCCTCTTTTTTCACACAAATTTTTTTGCAATAAAATATTTTTTAAAATATTTCAAGAAAAAAAGGTTTTTATTCTCTGATCCAGATTTTTTTTTTTTTTTTGGCAAACTAAGAAACATTTTTTTAAAAGATAAGTTTGGCCTTAACGTGCAAATAATCTCTCAACACTTATAAATGGGTAGCTCTATTTTTTTCATATGTACTGTTTCATGTAATAATGTTTCCTCCTTGCTCAGAAAGTTAGAAGGAGAATTATTGAATTTCCTATTCCTTTTAAAAGTTTTGATTTAACTTCAAGTAGCTCATTTGAGGGCTGATGGTAAAGGACCTTCTAAATTTACTAAAAATTTTCCAACTTAGGAAACATACCAAATTTCAAATATTCTGACCATGGGTTCATATTGTTGGCCAAAAAAGTGTGGTGACTATAGTTAACAGACATTTGACAAGTAGTGGTTTTGCTAACTGCAGATCTTATTGAACATGCCACACCATTTCTTTCATCAGCATTCATTTGCCTAATCTCACTAAAGCCCATTAAAATTAGAGCAGATGAGCTCAGTTAAAATATATATTGGATGCCACTTTGTTTCAGGATGACAGAACCACAAATTAAACTTCATACTCCTTATTAGTATACTACATTTCATCAAATGAAGTCAACTGCTTCTAAAGTTAACATGAAACAGGCTGGAAAATGCCCCAAACTCAAATGTACTGCACAACAAAACACAACAAAAATCTTTTTCAAATTACATCCACATGAAAATATGCACCATACCTCAATCCAAACCTCAGGGTCTTTACTCTGGATACCCTCAGACTTTTACTTATAAATCCAGTCCCACACTTCATTGTATGATTCACATTTAAGCAAACATGCATACATGCAAAACTATTTCAATCAAAAAACCTTCACATGTATTTTAAAATAAATTGCACATATATAAATATTTTTACACCTAGTTTAAACCTTTAAAAATGTTTGATTTTCTTTCTCTTCCATCATGACTTTGTCATTTCACTTTTTCTCCCCCCTACTAACAGGCATCTTTTTTCTTGGTACTCCAAAAGTCATAATATTAATGATTATTGAATTTTCCCAGCTTTTGTCACTGAAGAGTCATTTAAGTGAGGATCAGCATCTTTGCATATAATGAAAATAAACCCAGGAATCACTCCAGCTTTTCATCAAGCATTGGACCCACATAAGTATATTAAGCCTGAATATAATTACTAAGACCAGCAACCAGAAAACGGTAGAAAAGAAAGTGTCTGGAATTGCCATTTAAGAACCTACAGAGTGCTCATTGATTAGATGAGGGTCATTGACTCAACGAGAAAAACAGAATTTTCCCTGGGAGCAGAGCTGCTTCCTCTTGAGGAGATTCAAGAATATCTGCAGTTCAGGTAATTTACCATTTCAAGAAAGGTTTAGAAAGGATTCAATCCTCTCTGAACCTTGGCTGTGATTGAGAAGACCTAAGTCATATTTCACAATATTATGACAGTTTGTGGGTTCTTACAGCTCGCCTACAGAAATTTTCCTTGCAGGAATTTAGCCTAAGGAAATAATCGAAACTATGCACAAAGATTGAACTATCAAATACTCACCTCAGTATTGTGAATAATATCAAAATATGGAAAGTGACATAGATGTCTAAAAATGTGAGACCTCATTTAAAACTGTTGTGGCCATTAAAAGTATATTGCACAAGAATAGTTTGTATTATAGAAGATAATTACAATAACTGATAAGAAAAGCATTTATAAAACAATATGTAAGGCATGATTTTATTTCCATTTCATATACCAAAAGATATATCCATATATTTATATCTATAATATAAATTCTCACTTTACACATACTAGAGAATTGGTTTTATTTTTGTGCTTGTTTATGTTTTTCAGGTTTGCTATCATCCTTTTGTAATTAGAAAAATGATATCATTATTTTAAGTTGTGTACAACACAACAGTACAATTTGTGAGCTCCATTCTTAGTGGAAGGGCAGGATGCTATTTCTGAGAACTCTTGCTTTCTTAATGCTGACACATTCAAACTAAGTATTTAAGATGCTGAGAAGTGATATTCTGTAACATTTTTCTTTGGGTACTAGAAAGCAGAACCTCATCAGCACAAAAGAGTCCTTTCCAGTCATTACCCCTCTCTCTTTTCAGGGATATTCTATATACTGACTTCTAACAGCCTACATTAATATCCAAGTTTTTGTATTGTTTTATAGAAAGGAAATTTTGAGGTTTTAAAAAAGATTAATTTTCATTTATAAATCTATCTTTAATAAAATATGTATTCTGATGGCCCTCTCAAGAAAACAAAGTTGAAATTACTTAGGAAGCTACGGATTAAATTTATTATTAAATAAACAGTTTAAAAGTTTAAAGAAAAAGCTCTTGGCAAATATGCACTTTAGTTTTACTGACATTGGAATGGAAAATTCAGTTAAAATAGTGGGAGTTTCTTCTGAAACACAGTTGAGTTCACCCACAATTTACACACATACGAACGCACACATTTTCTCCCTTTCTCAAAATAATTAACAGCAATTGAAACTAATGCTGAGGCATTTATTATCTAGTCAGAAATATATTTAGCATTTCTAATGAAATTTTGGTTTTTTAAGCAAAAAAAATTAGTACTATAGTTGTGTTTACTATTTAGTCCCAAGGAACTTACCGTGAGAGTGACAGAGACAGAGACAGAGATAGAGACAAAAGCTACATAAGAAAAGTATAACATTAAATTTTATTTAAAAAAATATATTAGTACCTGGTAAATGAAAGCCTTCAAAGTTTTACATATTAATATATTCTTGCATATTTATTTTCTCATAGTTTGCATATTCATGATACAAAAACTCTGCCATATACCAAAAGAAAAAAAAAACATTTCTAACATAAATAATTTCAAAATATTTAAACCTGCACTGCTTTTAATAACTTTTATTGTTTTTAACATGTGACATTTTATCCCCATTAGCAATAACAGATGTCTAATGCATTAAAAAGGAAAATCCTGCACACGTGTTGAAACAGAGGACTTTACTGAAAGGAAAGCATGTGCTTTGATTTATATTAGTCAAAATTTAGATACTGTACTTGGTGCTATTTCAGGAAATGAAAAGGTGAGGAAACAGTTATATACCAGTAAACTGGAGCAAAAGTCTCCATAGAAACCAAAACAGTTTAAGTGGGAGCCACTTAAGCTAAATTAATACCTAGAATATGGTCATATTAGCCCCAAGAGAGCTAATTCAAACAAAACAAAACCCTGTCCATTGATTCATGCAGGTTATATAGTATTTACAATTCTTCTTTGTTCACATTCAATTGTAAAAATTAATCAGTCACTGAGATTATGAAAATTCTGGTGAATTCCAAAAAGAAAAGAAAACAGCATTGTTTTCTCACTGTATTCAAACTCTTCACTGCTGAATAAAAGGAAAGCAAAGGGCAAATTCACAAAGAGTGATCAATAAATCCAATTTTGTTTGTTTGGCTGGTGCTTTGCCTCCACTTTCATAGGCACCTTCTCTCCTGCAGGCTGTTCCACAATTATTGCAACCTTCCACTGCAGACAGCCCAGAGGTAGGTACCTCAAAGCCAGTGCAGATGGCAATTAATTTATTGAACAACTACAGTGTACTAGCTGTTTGCATAAATTACGTCATTCAGATTTCCCAAAATACCCATATAGATATTAATATATTTATTTTACAAATAAAGAAATAAGTTTGAATTAATTAAAACAGCATGCCCCAGCTTAGACATTGGTGAGTCAGGTTTTGACCCAGCTGAGGCCATCTCTAGATATACCTTGACAAATGTTGCTATATTGTAGCCAGTGCCCCTGACAATGAGATGTCAGCTTGCATATAACCCTTGCGGAAGTGGTTCAACATTGTTTTACGAGCATAAACTGAAAAAATCTTTATAAAGTTACTATTCCTATTGTTTCAATTTATATCGTCTTTCAAAGAGTGCATGCTGCAACTGGGATAATTTCTATTTCATTCAATTTGTATGAGGTTTCCCTAATCTCATTTTCCATATCAGTATTGCTTCAGGTTCATAGAATGAGAAAGAAATAATTCTCTGGATCTGAATTGAGGGTTTTTTTTAAAAAAGCTTCAGAAATACACGCACGTATGTATGCGTGTGCATTTGCCATATATACATACCTCCTGCTGTCTTATGGTATAAGCAAAAGGCTACTACTGGAAGGCCCATGGTCTTTCCTTCCAGCCATACATTTCTTTCAAGTCTCTGCTTCATAATTGATCATATTGTAGGCTATCAACTAAAATATCCTATTTATGATTTTTATTCTATTTATGATGCTTGAAACAGCAGAGGGAGAGGAAGCAGGAAAAGGGAAAAGTGCAGGGAGAGAGAGAAAGAGAGGAAGAGAATATGACCAATAAATCTACATCCTGTGTTTTAGCTCAGATCTACCCCCACTATGGTCAAAATGGATATCAATACCCTTGTGCTATTGGGCAGAGTTACTTTCAGGTTTAGTCTCCCCACCTCCACCTCTTTAAAACTGCTTTTTAAATTAAGTTGAGATGAATTTCTGAATATAAAAATTTAACTTAAAACAAAGAAAATTTGTAAATATTTGTGTTTGATTATTTTAATAAAAGAGAAATGCAATTCATGTGATTTAAACTAAGGCTAGATCATATCCATGTGCAATGCTAGTATAAGAAGTAGTTTGCTAAGCTATATTGTCACAATCAAGAAGTCCAGATTAATGACAAGAGCAGCAATGAGGTCAGGAATGCTAAGGGCCCTGGCTAAGAGCACAGTTCACACAAACACCAAGGAAACTTTCCTTCACAGAAGGCACTGTTCAGGCAGACTTGAGTCTGAGGGTGGCTGGAAACTTTTCATGGAGGTTTACAATAAATTTATTAGCATATGGATCAAATGATAAAAGTGAACATAATTCTCAGATCTATGACATTTAATTCAGAAATGAGTTTCTTTAAAAATAAGATTCCAAGCATTGGAAGAATTTCCAAGTCAATGTTATTTATAACATTTTCTTCATCAGCTTAAAGAATGCCATTATTACATTTCTGATTTTGTGCATATTCTTTGAAAGTATTTTACTCTTTTCATATATCTAATATTTTTCATTTATGCTCTGATTTGCTACAATTTATCTGCAGTTGCTTTCTAATGCTCCTATATCATTAGCTATTTACTCTCCGTGTATTATTCTACATCACAGTTCTATTAGCTGTTCATTTATCATCTGTGACACAAATGACTACCTAAAACAGAACAAATTAAAAAGTCATTATAGCTGCCTTGTACTTTCTTATTCTTCTTTCTATGTTCCTATTTCCTCCCTCTGTCTTTCTCCCTCTCATTTTCCCCCCTCAGTCTTTTTTTATGCCTTTTATGAAGACATTATCAGTTGAACTCATTAACTAAATTTCATATGATACCATATAAAATTGTTTCTTTTCAAGATTATTTCCTTCTGTAAAAAAGCACACAAATTGCACGCTTTCTACAGAAATTACAGAGGAATAAAACATGAAGATATACTTAATTTTAGCTTTGTAAAGTTATTGGTCTACATAAATGTCTCCTTTGGGAAAGAGGGGTTGACAAAATGATCAAGAAGGTGAACAATTTCCTGACTGCCCTTACCCAAGTCAAATGTTCATGGTCATTCTTATGTGCAGCCCTAAACTAAACAAGCACATAAATGTCATAGTGAGGAGAGAATGAAAAGTAGCAATAATGCAGGCTCAGTTTACATTTAAATTGGGCTGGATCAGATTGAGTTTTCTTGCTCTGTTTAATATCCAATTCTTGTGCTAACTTTCATTACCAATTTAATACAAATCTATCATCTATTTATTGGACTCCTTCTATGAACATGACTCCACTCTCAACAGTTTTCTATTTGGTTAAGAATTTTTGCTCCAAAGCAGCTCATAATAGAATTAAGGGACATGTACTTTAACCAATATATGCTGAGACTGGTAGGCTATGTGGGGAAACAGTTACATGAACAACTAGGAAGAGATAGGAGAATATAAGTCATATATTGTAAGTTCCATACTATTTTATACTTAAATACCCATAAATTGAGGCTGCTGGAGGGAGTAACAGTAACCAGTTGAGTAAAGCAGTCATAGAACTAGAGTATAGAACATGACTAACTGCAAAGGAGTAAATTCTAACATCAGAGCTAGATGAAGCCAAGAATCACCTCTGTTTCTTTCATTATTTAAGAGTCTGACAGTTATTTGCCAATATCCATTCTCCATTCTTTTTTCAGCAGTAGACTCTATGGAGGTTTTACTAGATGTGTTAGTCAGCTTTCCATTACTGTAAAATAGCCTACAATAATCAACTTATAAAGAGAACAAATTCACTTTGGCTCACGGTTTTGGAGGTTTTAGTACACGATTGATTGGTTTTGTTGTTTAAAGATTTGTGGTGAAGCAGTCCATCATAGCAGGAGTGCTGCAGAGGAATTCCATTCACCTATGACCATGTATGAAAGAGAGAGAAGAAGAAACAAGGGTCCTATAACTCCTTTTGAAAGCACACCACCCCCCATGACCTAAAACCTACCATGATGCTCCACCTCTTAAAAATTCCACCATTTTGCAATAGTGCCATGGTCTGGGAACCAAACTTTTAACACATGGTACTTTGGGTTACTTTGCCAATCCAAACTATATTTCTGCACCATGTCCATCTCATACATGTTTACATCATAATGCAAAATGCACTCACTCCACCCCAATAGTGGTCAAAGACCTAAGTGTTCCAGTATTGCTCAAAAGTCTAAGTTCAAAGTCTCCTCTAAGACTTAAGACAAACACTTAGTTGTGAGTCCCTGTAAAACAACAACAACAAATAAAGTGACTTACTTTTGGGACATGATACACAGGACAAACATTTTAAACATTTAACCTGACCATCTAACTAATGAATGTGTTTGAAGGTCTCACTTGCATTAGTTGTAGCCCTGTGTCTAACATATACAAATGGGGTATCAGAAGTCACAGATAGAATTTCTCCAGAGGGTTCTTAAGGACAGAACTCACTTTCTTGCTTTTCATCCTTCCCACCAACTGAAATACAAAATTGACATGAGACACAGTGTTCATCTTGGTCCATGAAATTGAAGCTATATTTTGAGGCAGGGCATTAAGTAAAATCCTCAACATGTTAAGCTACTGAGCCAAACCTATAACACATATTAAAATGCTTCATAACATAAAGAAACAACTGCCTTGATTAACTCACTTTTTTTTTATCTCTTTGTTATTGTGCCATATCCTACCTCATCTATCACTGTATCTCAAGTATCTGACCTACTATGTTCTTATTGATATTAGGAACTCCCAAGGGACAGAGTGGTCTCAGACTATATTGAAGATTTTTATGTATAAAAGCAGAGTACAAATTAGGCAAGGACCAAGCTGAAATTGTGGTGAGTGTGTTGGGGTGACATAATGGAAGAGGTGCTACACACACTAGTTTATAGCACACTTCAGTTCCCCACACCTTAGCTTCATCTCACAAAGTACCATTCTGATTTTCAGAGGGAAAACAACTTCACTATATAAAATAATAAGGACTGAATCCATATCTGCAGTGATTTTCTTCTGTTTGACAATACAGATTTGGGCTGATGGAACTGAAATGTAGATGTGATGATTGAATTATCATTGTTATAACCTTACCTCTAACTAGGGGCCACAAAGCCTTCCAGTTAAGCATACGTTTTCCATTTAAGATTTTGGTGGACTTGGTGTGCCCCTCAAGAGAAAATCATCACTTCATTGGTAACTTAGAATATTTCATTTTATTATCAAATTTCAGGGAGCACAATCTCAAGTCACTTCTCAATACTTTCCATATCTCAGTTAATAAAAATAATGGTTACAGAAGATTGCGAGAAGGATATGTATTATTTTAGATCTTGAAAACCTATATATAATGGGATTCAGTCATACGATCAGAAGGAAATTTGCCTCTGTTAAAATTTGAGTAAATCAATTTTTTTGCCACCATAGTATCATAAACATATATTAAAAGTAATTTTTTTAGAAAAACACAATGAAATTTTCTGGGTATTTAATATATATATATATATGTATATATATATATTATCAAGAAGACTGTCCTTTATGATATTTAATGCTTCTTCCTCCATGAATCTAAGTGAAAAAAAATGTTTCAGGTCACAATACCAGGAATAGTTGTACATCTTTCAGAGAGTGTATATGTATGTGTGTTTCTGTATGTGTGTTTCCTTATGGATTCCATGAATCTTAACAATGGTCTGTAATACCTGTTCACATTATCTATTAAACTTAGTGCCAAGTGTCTGACTCACCACTGAAAAATACATTGAGATTGTACGTACATTCTGTGGCTAACTCAGTTAAGTTTTACTTTATCTTCTTTTTTGCTTTTTTGATTGATTTATCTTAGTTTTAATGAATGAATGTCCTGATTTTCTTCTACTCACATCACTTACCTCCATTCTTTTTCTGTACTTAAGTGTGCATTTACAAATAAACATTTTTATAAGCTGTTCTTGTTTAGGAATGTTTTCTTTTTTTTGTACTTTTGTTGACATTTTTAAAAACAATTGATTAGACCTCAATCTCTGTTTATGCATCATTGTGCATCACAGTTCTTGGAAGTGTGTTTCTCAATAAACTAAAAATGCATTTGATTCTTTCTTTTTTTCCCCTGGTCTTTCTATATTTTTACTTCATGTAGTCACATATACGCAATCTTAGCTGGGTATATGAACCTCTTAGACTACAATATTCTTTGGCATTTGCTCTTATCAAGATCCGTTAGGTAACCTGATTTTCATTCCTTTGTTGATAATTAATTTTCTTTACCTGGATAACTATAAGATAATATCTTTAAAAGTAAAAAATATTCTGAAAATATTTATGGTTATGGATCTGCTTTCATTAATTTGGCTCAATGTGCTATTCCATTTTGTGAACTCTGTTATTTGGGTATTATTTTTTCTGTCATTTGCTATTGATTATTGCTTCCTTTCGATTTGTCCTTGTTTCTTCTAAGGAAAATAAATTATCTCTAATTTCACAAACATTACCCTACTCAAAATTGTCTTCTCTTTATAAATCCCTATGCCCCTTCCCTGGTTTATTTTCTCTCCATTGCAGTGATCATCATCTTTTTTTGTTTCAGTCCTCATCTTTCCCTCACACATACTCACTCTTGTGGTGACCTCTCCCAGTTACATAGCTCAGAATCCTATTTATATGCTAATGAATTCCAAATTTTACCTACAGTCCAGACCTCTCTCACAAACTTCAGACTCACATATCCAACTGCTTCCCAACAATTCCACTTGGATTTCCAACTGACAACTCAAATTTAACATGTCTGAAACAGAGCTGTCTCCCCTGGAATGGGTTCCATCCACAGCCTTCTCTATCTCAGTGGTTGCCAGCTCCCCGTTTCTTTTGCTCAGATCAAAAACTTAAGATTTCTCTCTCTCATACCTCATGTTTTATCTTCACTGAATCCTGTTGGCTCTACCTTCAAAATATATCTAGAATCTAACCACAGTTTTTTCCAACTCCAACTCCACTGCTACCAGCCAAGTTCAGGTCTCCTCTCACTTAGATTACTGCAATGATCTTCTAACTACTCTCTCTGTTTCTCTCAAAGAAAAGCCCACATTTGACATGAAGGTTGGATCAGTTCTAGGTCACCATTATTCCTGCTTGGACAAGGATATTGTGGTCAAGTAAATACTCATGGGAAACTTCTGGTGGAGTGATAGCTTCCTATTATGATCAGAATGGGCTATTCCTTAAATGGTTGTGCCATTCTGATGAATCAAAAGGACAAAACTGATATTTCAGTAGTCAAAGAATAAACTACTTTTATTCTAATGGCCACAGTCTCTGATTGGGCACTTCACTTTCTCCTGTTTTATTACACAAATGTCTGGGTTTTGTTTTTGTTTTTTTTCAAACTACACAGTTGAAATAACCTCTTCTTCCAGCTCCGAGTCGATTACTTTAGGTTCTTCCTTACAAAGAATATAAAATGGACAATTTACAAATCATTTATACTTTATTACAATTTTTTCTGCACACCAATATTTGTTCTGTGTCATATCTTTGTAGGACTATGATACAAAATAAGATATTGTCCCAATTATTTATTAACAACATTTAGGTGATAAAGACCAGACATATATTTTGAGTAATTTCAGAATCCAGGAAGAAATAAATGTTCTGTAAATTAATATTTTAAAAAATAAGTGTTTTTAATCTCTGATTTTAAGTAACATATATTATTTAATTTTATTACTGTGTCTGCATATTGTTTAAAATGCAGGTTTCGTGTAACACTGAAGCATATCTGAGCTATCAAGTACCTGCATTTTTTATATAACCTATGAAAGTACCTGCACTTTTTGTACTTCTCTAAAGAGGGTTCATTATTATTGCTAATAATCAATAATTATAGGGTACCTATTTTGCACATTATTGAACCCATGAGGAACATGAGAGGAGTCTGGGTTCTTACGGTAATTAGGCTTCTTTGGAAGAAAGTACTTACATAAATGAAACAGACTCCAGTATGAGCCACAGAATACCAATTGTGCTTCAGAGAATGTTAGTGCTGCACACTCAGGAAATGCTGTCTCTGCTGAAGTTTTATTGACTATCTGGCATCCAAACCAGTTTCCAGCTGTTGGTGAACACCCAGACTGTCAGTCTTGGTGGGAAATTGCACTCTCTTACAAGCACTTTGATGAAGAAGGTGGGCTGAGAAAGACTGAGAATTGACGATGGTTTATATTGTTAGGCTAAACAATCAAATATTTACTGAAATGTACTGATTTGCAGTGATGCGAAGACTAGGTTATTTGAGAACAGCAATAAATTTGGGATGTTTGTGAGAAACTCACTGTGGTAGCTCATAGACAGTTGAAGATAACAGCTAAAGATTCCACCCAGTTCAGAAGTTGAAGAGATGGCTCGCCTCCTGTTACCATTCCTTGGCAGATAGAACATGGATAAATTATTGAACCCCTCCAATTAGTGTCCTTTTCCTGAACTTTGAGTCTTTAGGGGGTGGTGCATAGATATAAAAATAGTTGTTCTTCAAACAGAACTGAATCATCAATTAATTTCCTCATTTAGCCCTTAAATCCTTCCTTTTACACTTAGAATTGAGTGCTAATGCTTAATGTAAGTCTACAAGCTCCTGCAAAATGTAATCCTTATTCAAAATAATAATATAAAAAATACACAAAGTACCAGCCACCATTTTGAGGGATTAACCCTTAGCAATTAATCCAATCATCACACCAATCTAATGATACACAGTATTCACTCCCTTTCACAGGAAGCATGGAGGGGTAAGCAACTTATCTAGGGTCACTCAGGTATTGAGAAGAGAATCCACATCTAAACACAGGTGAACTGGCTTCAGAATCCAGGTTCTTCTCCACTACACTGTTCTCTACAGTAACTCTTCTTTACCAGAAAAGGAAGAGGCATTCAGAACTTCTAAATCTTCTTCTAGTTTAGTACTCTATGACTTTTTGCTTTTTTATAAGCAGTTTCCCCAGCTCTAGAATTGTAATGGTTTAAGACATTAATAATAAATGAAAATAAAATCATCATCTAATTTAATTTCCTTAAAAATTACCTAGGTTCCTTTTCATTTTATTTTTATCATGTTTTTATTCTATGTCATTATTCTAAAAATTAGCCTCTGGCATACCTATTAACTCAGAGAAACAGTAAAACTAGTGCCTGTGATTGTAGATTCTACTGATGATATCCTCACATGTAAAGTTGGATAGCCTTTCTTTCTTTCAAATTTTTCCCATGAAATTCTCTCCAGTTCAAAAATATGTATTCATTTTTCTAACAATGTGTTATGGTTTTGATATGAGGTGTCCTCAAAAGGCTCATATGTGAGACAATGGAAAAAGGTTCAGAAGTGAAATGATTGGGTTGTGCTTTAACATAATCAGGGCATGAATCTACTCATATGGATTAGGTGGGTATAACTGTAGGCAGGAGTGTATGGTTGGTAGAAGTAGGGCACTGGGGGTATGTCTTTGGGTTTTATATTTTATTCTTGGTGAGTAAAATTCTCTTTACTTTCTGTTTGCCACATCATGAATTGTTTTCTTCGGTCATGCCTTTTCACCATGACTTTCTTCATCACCTTGTGCCCAGAACATTAGAGTAAGCCATTTATGGACTAAGACCTCTGAAACTGAGAGCCCTACATAAACTTTTCCTCCCCTAATTGCTCTTGTCACATCTTTTGGCACAGCAACAAGACAGCTGGCTGAATCAGCAAGTATTCTAAAATATTTAATGACTCTCTATAAAATATCTGAGTGCCCATCTTTTATATAAGAATCAACATAAAGAAAATAACAGTGAATGAATGTTACATATATCCAGAGGTAGAGTTTATTTTTTTCCTAAGGTTATAGCAGACTGTAGACTCTTATGGAGGATGGCCTGGATAAAAATAAATTAATTAAATAAAACTCATTTGTCATATACACCCCTCAGATATTGCAAGAAGTTGCCTATTTGCTTAAGAATTAACATCTTTAGTTGTTTTTCTTTTAGTTATATTTAACTATTACTTCTCTTCAGTCTGAAAACTTGCTGTGAAGTTAAAATTGCCATTAAAGTGCTCATGGTGTTTTTGGTTTTTCAATCTTCATTAAATACACTTCATATTGTCCAGAAATATCTCTACTCTTAAACACAACCACAACTAAACAAGTCCACTAGAATTAAAATGAAGGGGCTGTGAACTATTGTCTGTTCTTCACTCATATATGATAGTGAAATTGAAGTGCATCCCTTATTTGATGGGAACAATTTCAAAGTTCCAAGACCTTCCACATGACAAGGATCAAGACAATAAGATGAGACCAGTGAGTTATTTCTTCCTTGCAGTTTCACTGCACTATCTAGAACTGGATCCAAAAGACAAAACAGAGGTTTCAGCTAAATGACAGGCCTGAAAGGCCAAGATCTGTACCTGGAAAAACAGAAGAGCCCCAGAACTATACTTTTCTTGTCTTCACTATTCCTCCTTCCTTTCAGTCTGTCCTCTCCAGTATACTGGATCTTTCCAGTGTCCTTCAGCTTCCCTGAGTCCTTCCTGTTGGGGAAAAACATCCCCCAATCTAATTCATGCATAGATGTCAGGGATCCACTATGTAACCTCACCTTGTGGACTTTGCCATTTAAAAGAGGAGCCTGAAGAGGACAATGTTGTCCTCACACTGATAAGTTCCCAGTGATGGATCCAAAAATGACCATGAGGAGAATGAGATGTTTTTGCACCTTTCAAACCACTGCCTATTTTACCCATTTTTCAAACCAAACTTAGGCCCATTTGGCCAAAAGGAGCTTTCAAAACTAGAAGAAAGTTCATTATTGTCAGCTAGGAAAATAATTTGGAAGCAGGCACAGAAAAAAAAATGCATCTATAAAACTGGCCTTTCAGATCAGATCATTTCTAAAATTCCTTCAAGTTAAAATGTGTTCATCATTTTCCAATTATCCAACTATTTTATTTTACATCTGAGGATACTGATGCTTTGCATCATTTCTGGTAACTTTCACACACCCATTCTACTTCCAGTCATACCAATCTCCTCATATCCCAAGGAAGCTGCTGATGCACATGCCTCCAGGTCTTCCTGTATGTGTGCCCTATGTCTGAATCACTTTCTTCCTCTAACCTTTCCATTCTTACCCACTGCATGCCTGCTCATCCTTCCAGAATAAAGTGTCCTTCAGGAAGACTGAGCTGCATACTTTCTATTTGATTTATGAATATCTATTTCCACTAAAGAAAGTAAGAGAAACTGGAGGGTTGATTAAATTAAATATAGGAACAAGTAGTTTGACAGACATTTGAGCAGACGAAGTATAAGAAGATCAAGTAGGAAGAAGTAGAAATACCAGGTAAGCATCAAATCACTGTGAAGTTTATAGGGACCCCGTATTTATGAGGAACCATATTCATGAGATGATAAATAGGAAACCTACAAAGTCATCCTTATCATCTCAGGACAGGTTCAGTGTTTTTCCTTGGCTCTCCTTGCAAATGTCACAGCATTTAGATCTTTTTGTTAAAATGTGTCTTATTTTATACTTAAAAAAAAATCCCTGATGTCAAGAACTAAATCTTCTGAGAACACCTAATAAGAGATATCAACACATTTGTGTTAAATTACAAAAGAATCAATAAGCACATTGCAATTAATTGATGCTGGTTGAAACCAGAATTCAGACTCTCCAAACCAACCAGAATCTTATAGTTGCTCAGTGTCTTGACTACAGTGAGTGAGAACAAGCCCCAACTCTTGCAGTTATCGTTCCCTAAGGTAACTGAGATGGGAAAGGCAAAGGCATGGAGCTTGACTTGACACCAGGAACAACACAACTTGACTTTCATTGTGTAGGTCAAAGAAAGTAACTAATGAGCTAAGAGTCTAGGCAACTAAATAGGATTTCTAAAATTCTATCATGGTTAGTAGCACTTTTCATAGAGAAATAACATCAGTATTCCCTAGATGAGGTACACCCTGAGATCCAGTAATGATCACGTTACTATCTTTACCCTAGTTTAGAGAAGAATGTACCCAGTAGGTGGGCATCAACCTGAATTAAAATTTCATGACCCCTCAACTTGTCTTTTGTTATTACAATTTGGGTAACAATGACAAAGATTTTTTTTAACTAAATGTCTATACCAAAGGACAGGCAACTACTTGCAACAATATCTCTGAGGACATACAGGTTAATAACCTAGGTGCTTTTCTATTTCCTACAGAGTGTATTAATTTCTCTCCTCATGTTATTTTAGCCTTTAATTCCCTTACATATCAAAGTTCATTCTCTCTTGCTTTCTCTCACTCTGGCTTATTTGCCCAGTTTCCCTCTTTCACCCTCTCTCCAGATTTTGTTCCACCTCTCTGGATCTCCTCCTTGTTATTCTTATTCTCCTCCTCTCTGCCTCTCTCTTCCACCCGCCCCCTCCTTTTTTCCTCTTCTTTTTCTGGGTATCTGGTTGATTGCCAGTTCCTTTAGCAGAGTCTCAGAGAATATGATTAGGGACATATCTGCTCTAAGGCACAAATGCAAAGCAAGATTTTAGCTGAAACTGAAGCAAGACACTCCAACCTAGATGTCCTAGCAATCCATCAGAACAATTAAATTCTTCCAGAAAAATTTGTAGGAAGAATTCATTTTACTTTACAAACTAAGCAAATGCTCTGAAACCTTTCTTTAGAGAAGATAGTAGAAGAATATCTTAAATCAAATATCATGTTTAATATTTGGGAGGAACTGTATTGAGAGTATCTTAAGAAATTCTATTTTTCATATTTCTGCAAATAATTTTGTTATTAACCTATCATACACATGTAAATGCACTTGAAAAACTACAAAACACACTTTCTGTGAAATTTTGTGTGAAAAGACACCCCAAATCCAAACCAAAAATTCAAATTTTAAATTGCATTTTGAAATACTCATTCGCTTAATTTTTTCATTGCCAAACATGGTTTTATAACCATGTAACTAAAATTCTATGTTATCAAGAATTTTGTACAAAATTGTGCTAGTGTAATATAAACATTTTATTTGAACTACAACAGTAGCATTTTGTATATTTTCACAAACACATACCTTTGTTTCTACAATGAGGAAAAAAGGTATCTTAAGAACATCGAAAGTTTTAATACTAATTCTTTTATGTATTTAAAATTTAATAAAAGTCATATAAATCAACTAGACATTTCCAAAGTGATATTCATTAATCGTGTGGTATTTCTGCTATTTTGTTAGCTTTCTTCTATGAGCTTTTAAAACTGAGTTCTCTGGGAAATTGTGTCCTCTTGTGGTCACTGGCAAAAACAACATGTTTTCTGCAGGAAGAACCAAATCAAACAATGGAAGTAGGACTCAGGCTTCCAGAAAACTCAAGTGTGAGAAAAGAAAATCCCTTGAAGCAAAGAAAGGTAAAAGATAGGGGTCTCTGCAGGGAACTTTAATTAGGGAAACATCAAAATTGCTCAATTTATATTTAAATTGATTTTCTAATTGATTTACTAATCATCAGATGGTTAAAAGGACACACAAATGCTTACTAGGCAGCAAAACTATGACTTGATAAGTCTTAAGAGTGACTATACATTTCTTACATTATTTCTTCACTTATTCCAGCAGCTCTTTGTAGTAAGTTGTGGGTATGTATTTCAACAAAGTTAACTGGCAGCCAAGATGAGATACCAATGGACAGGTTACACTCCCCATAAGATTAAAAAAAAAAAAAACGTAAAATATTTCAAGACCCCATACATTTTCACACCACACATAAGTCTGCTCTCCATGTCTCTTTATTCAATCTTCAACTTGAGCACAGAATGTCAGATATTTTAATGATTAAATCCATTTGAAATTTTCATTTGTTCATTTGATATGCTCTTAAGTTCCTCAGTTTATTTTTTAAAATTTTATGTGTGAATTGAACAGTTCAAAGTTTATAACTTTAGTTCCTTATTCTTGAAGAAATTCAGGAAAGGAAAGGTAGGATCAATGAAATTCAGAAAAAGGTAGAATTAAGTTCACAAATTAAATCATCTCATTAAAAGAAAAAGAGAATGAGTTTTTATTTAGGAAAAGGTATTCAAACATCAGTAAGACTACCTGGGTAATCAAAGAAGAATCTCCTTTTACACAGAGTTGTCAAATTCCTTCACTCCTGCAGACACAGACTTTGTATTCCACTTTAATCAAATTGTCTCATTGAAGTACCAAATTGGGCAATCCCTATAAAGTGTTCAAACACCACAAAAATCTATGATGTCCAGCCTCATCTGAGAGCTACTCAACTGCAGCTCTTCCAATTTGCGCCCCCTTCTGTAGGAATGCTCCTGGGTTTTGCTTAGGCAATTCGGAGAAATTAGTTCACAGAATTCAAAGCCAACAAACAGGTGGCAGGTCATCTAAAGAGGGAAAGGAGGCAGAGGATCAGATTGGAGTATCCACCTTTGGTACAAGCCCAAACTCCAAATTTACCAGCTTACTTAAAATTCTATAGTGCATTTCTTTTCCCTATCTGAAAGTATTTATAATTCATTGCTGCTAAGAGAATGCAGCAATTTGAGTGTACACTCAAATTGTAAAGCTATAGAGACTTACTGCATTTGCTCAGTATGAGATTTCTAGCTCTGTTACTTCTGTTTTTTTTTTTCAATTTTTTAACACAGCACACATTCCTCAGGAAGGACTGCAAACATGCCAAGTTTGCAGTTTGAAAACAAAGCTCGTTTTAAATTATCCAAGTGCAAAAGAAAAATTTTTTGCTTTCAGTTAAAATTTTTCTTCAGGGACCTTATTTTAGAAGTAGACAAAATGATTGAATCCCAATTAATCTAGCATTGCCAAAGAAGGTAGTCCTCCACTGACATCCTTCCAGACAGACTAAGTTCAGCCCTCTAAGAAAAACTTCTAAGACTGTTTTCAAAAGCCTGAAATTTGGATTTTAGAATAAAATAAGCTTTCATATCTTAAACCAAACATTGTGGAAATTGCAATTATTTTTGCATATATGAGATATCCAGAATTATATCTGACTTGTCAGCACATTAAAAAAAAAAAAGCCATTCTTGCCTAGTAAGTGTGGAAAAGAAAACTATTAGATAAAATGTTAGAGCCCACTACATTAACAGAGTGGACAACCTGCCACTGGCATATCGCAGTTTGCAAAAGCAAAGATTATCAAGCCCCAGGCATTTTTGAAAGGTAATTCACCTGGCAAGCTACTACTTTTGCTCAAAAAGTAATTTTCCAGCCTCACTTAAGAACTCAAAAATTGGTCTCATCCTCTACTCCCCGCTAGAGTTCAAGAGAAATTTCACCTCAGAACTGAAGACATCAATTGTGACCCTTTGGAAAGCTTCCATGGCCAGGATACTTCTGGTTAGGTCATTCATTTTAAACTCTCCTCTAAGCATTCTGGCATCCGGAGCTTGGCCTCAGCTCTGAGGTCCATGTACAGAAGGCCAGGAGCCATTCACCCCCTGGAAGTTTAGTGCCAGAGAAGTACTGGGCTCCCTTGTTTAAGAACTAGTCTTGGAGATTGATGACTTTGCAAGTCACACTAGCTAATGACCCCTGGCTGCTGCACCATCATGGGCTCTGCTTCTCCTCCACCTTGTCCGACCCTTCCTCCTCCCTAATTCCCCTTGGTCAGGTAAGGTTTCCTTTATACTTTGCCCACACTTTCCTGTCCTGCTTACTCCTGGTCACAAAGGAAAGAATCCACTCATTCCATCTCTTTATTTTTGAGACTCAGAGAAACAAATAAGATTTGAGATTGATATTAAAATGAAAAGTGGAAATTTTTCAAGATTTCTGCAGCCACGTTCAAATGAGAATTTTTGAACACTCTGCAATTCAGGCTTTAAAAAAAGGGAACACTGGGTAGAGAATGGAGCAGAATTTCTGCCTTGTCTCTGTTTCCAAGAAATAAAATGCTGTAGGCGGAAGATGCAAACACAAGGGTGTACGCGGTTACTTTGCTTTGACAAGAAACGCCTTCGAACTATTGAAATCAAGTGGAGGTCAAGTAGAATCTGATTTTCTGACAGGCTGTCATTTTAAAATATGGCAGCAACTTGAGAAGCAGGCCAATTGGCATGCTGTGGTCATTGTTTCTGAATATTTCTGTAAAAATGGTGAAGGACAACCCCAGCAGGGTTCCCATCCCTTGGAAATACAGTCCTGTTTACCCCTCGCGGGAGAGATAACTCTTGCCCTCACTTCCCAACAAAGGCTGAGCCCTTCAGCCAGCCCAATGAGCTCCATACCCGAGGGTTTCCGGGACCGAAGCTGCGAGCCTCAGCGGGGCACAGCCACGTGGCCTGCCCGCGCGTCGCCTGGGCTCCCGCCTCCTTCTTGGAACATCAGCGGCCAAGACCCTCTGTCCAACCCCGAAAGGGGCGCTTGCTGAGTTAGCATTTCCCACCCGCGAGTTAGGACTAGGAAGGCAGTGGGCGGATCTCTGCCTGTGCAGGGCGAAGCACACAACTCGGCGCCCCACAAATCTGCCCCTGAACTACTGCCTTCGGTCTTTAGTTTGTTTTATAATGTAAAAGATGAACATGAAACGGTTATTTTACCCCAACTCCTTCCAAAGGAGAGCAAGTATAGCTTTGCAAAGATGGGCTTTTCTTCCACAGCGGCTTCTCTCCCCGACCTTCAACTTTGTTACTTCCAGTTTACCAGAATCTTCATGAACACCCCCTTTGGGGATGTTTGATTTAACTTACTAGATAGAAATGCTTAAAGTGCAAACGTGTTCAAGTAATTGGAATGCGCTTGGGGCGCTGAGAGCGTAACTACCCACTGGACCTCCTTGGAAGGGGAGTTGGGAGGTGGGCATTATCAAGAGTGGACAGCCCCGAAAATCCAGGCGCTATCGAATCCCCGCCTCACTGTCTCATGAACTGACCTTCCAAGGTCACAAGCGAAGCCTGATTTGGCGGTGGGATGGGGATGAAATGGCCAAAGAGATCTCCACCTTGGGCTGCTGCGCCGAGTAACCGGGCCGCGGCGAAGGCGTGTGCTGCCCTCCTCCAGCTTTGCTTGCTTCCCCAAAGACAAGGCTTCCCTCGTCGGGGGCGGGAGAATGAACTTCTCTGACACCTTCAGAGGCGCAGTCCTTTGGGTGCAGAGAAGCTGTACATTGTGTCACTGTAGCGGGAAAAGGAGGGCCCAGATGCTTCTCCGGGAGGGGTACGAAAAGCAGGCCAGGGCAAAGATCCACAGCCCCTGCCGCGCAGCCACGTCTTCAGAAACGCCTACGACCTTAAACCCGGGCTGCCGCGGTTAAGCCCTGGGGACCCCAGGAGTTTGTCTACCTGACCACTGGGTGGACTCCGCGGCTGGCACTTTCTTGCCACTCCACCCCGCTCTCCCGCGCCCAAAAGTCCCAAACCGGCCCAAGGATCTAGAGGGATCTGAGGCGGGATGAGACATCACCCACTGCGTAGAAGCTGTTGCCACCGTTGCTGTCACAGCCACTTGGTGTGGGGCTGCCACAGTGGCCGGGAGACAGTACCCTCTGGTCGTTTCCCGGTGCTGCGCTAGGGTGCGGGGGCGCTGCCCCAGCTCTACGGCACGGAAGGAAATCGCCCCGCTCCTGGCGGAGAGGGAAGGGGGAGGGCAGCAAGGAGGCGGGCGGAGGGGCCGGCCGCCCGGGCCAGGTCGTTTTTGAATGGTTTGGGAGGACGAATTGTTAGACCCCGAAGAAGGGGGGTAGGGACGGGGGAGGGGGGCTGGAAAGCGGAAACTTTCCTATAAAACTTCGAAAAGTCCCTCCTCCCCACGTCAGGCCAATGACACTGCTGCCCCCAAACTTTCCGCCCGCACGGAGGTATAAGAGTCTCCAAGTCTGCAGTTTTCGCCCAACTCCCAGACACCTCGCGGGCTCTCCAGCACCGGCACCGTTTCCCGGAGGCCGAGCCGGGTGTGCGTGCGGCCGTTAGGCGCCTTCTTTTTGGACCTCGGGGCCATCCACACCGTCCCCTCCCCCTCCCGCCTCCCTCCCCGCCTCCCCCGCGCGCCCTCCCCGCGGAGGTCCTCACTGTCCCTCCTCCCGCTCCCACCTCGGCGGGCCGCACCGCCTGGGCCGGCGCCGCGCGCTGGGGAAGCTGGCGGGCTGAGGCGCCCCGCTCCCCTCCTCTTTCCCGGGCTGCCCTTCTGCCCCGGGCCCGCGAGGCCGCACGTCGCAGCCCAAGAGATGATGCAGGACGTGTCCAGCTCGCCAGTCTCGCCGGCCGACGACAGCCTAAGCAACAGCGAGGAGGAGCCGGACCGGCAGCAGCCGCCGAGCGGCAAGCGCGGGGCGCGCAAGCGGCGCAGCAGCCGGCGCAGCGCGGGCGGCGGCGCGGGGCCCGGCGGGGCCGCGGGCGGGGGCGTCGGAGGCGGCGACGAGCCGGGCAGCCCGGCCCAGGGCAAGCGCGGCAAAAAGTCTGCGGGCTGTGGCGGCGGCGCGGGAGGTGGCGGCGGCAGCAGCAGCGGCGGCGGGAGCCCGCAGTCCTACGAGGAGCTGCAGACGCAGCGGGTCATGGCCAACGTGCGGGAGCGCCAGCGCACGCAATCGCTGAACGAGGCGTTCGCCGCGCTGCGCAAGATCATCCCCACGCTGCCCTCGGACAAGCTGAGCAAGATTCAGACCCTCAAGCTGGCGGCCAGGTACATCGACTTCCTCTACCAGGTCCTCCAGAGCGACGAGCTGGACTCCAAGATGGCAAGCTGCAGCTATGTGGCCCACGAGCGGCTCAGCTACGCCTTCTCGGTCTGGAGGATGGAGGGGGCCTGGTCCATGTCCGCGTCCCACTAGCAGGCGGAGACCCCCACCCCCTCGGCAGGGCCGGAGACCTAGGTAAGAACCAGCGCCTCTGCGACTCTTTGTCGCTCAGGTGACGGACGGTCAAAGGGCCAGGCCGCGGCTCCATGTCCACCTCGCTGCCTTCCCTTTCTCGCACTCTTTTCTCAGCCTTCCCACCTAACTAGACACCGCTATTTCATCCCACCAGTGTCCCCGAAAAGCAATCCAGTCCCGAGTAGCGAGAGAGTCCCCAGGGGGATGCGCCCTTGTGAGGGGTGAGCGTGTGCGTGAGTGTGCGTGACAGACAGGAGGGGAGACTGAGAAAGACTCAAGGGTCAAGGGTAAGGGTAAGGACAGTTTTGCCAGGGCCTCCCTTTCTTTTGGCTTTAAGTTTTGTTCTTCATAAAACAAATGTTTCCAAATTCCACCTCCTCCTTTCCGCCCACCCACTTCCTCTTGCCCTCCAGCTGAAATCCTTCCAGGTTGTTCAGCGTAATTTCTCCGTGGTAGTGATAACAGAGCTCACTAGTCTTAGAAAACAGCCACAGAGACCTAAACAATAACCAACTTTCCCCCCTCTCTGGGTTTTTGCAGATGTCATTGTTTCCAGAGAAGGAGAAAATGGACAGTCTAGAGACTCTGGAGCTGGATAACTAAAAATAAATATATATGCCAAAGATTTTCTTGGAAATTAGAAGAGCAGAACCCAAATTGAAAGAAACAGGGCGTGGGGCGCACTTTTAAAAGAGAAAGCGAGACAGGCCCGTGGACAGTGATCCCAGACGGGCAGCGGCACCATCCTCACACCTCTACATTCTGATAGAAGTCTGAACAGTTGTTTGTTTCTTTTTTTTTTTTTTGACGAAGAATGTTTTTATTTTTATTTTTCATGCATGCATTCTCAAGAGGTCGTGCCAATCAGCCACTGAAAGGAAAGGCATCATTATGGACTTTCTCCATTTTAAAATGGTAACAATCAGAGGAATCTTAAGAATACCTTTAGAAATAAAAGTACTAGGATCAAACTGGCCAGCAAAATCATAGTCAGTTAATTCCAGTTTTTCATTCCTCTGAGGGAAAAAAATACTTAAAATACAAAAAACAACATTCTATTTATTTATTGATGACCCATGGTAAAATGCAAATAGATCCGGTGTCTAAATGCATTCATATTTTTATGATTGTTTTGTAAATATCTTTGTATATTATTTTTCTGCAATAAATAAATATGGTTGAAAATTTTAAGAATCTTAGAGTTTGGTCTATATTTTTAAAGTTCAGGATTATGTTGGTGGTAAATACCTGCTTGTTTAATTCCAGAGGCATCCAGGAGGGAGGGGGCACTAATATAAACAAAGCAATGAAAAACTCAAATAAACCAGCTACTGACAGGCACAGGCATGTTATTTAAAAAGACAGCTTTATTATTATTCCAGTTTGGTTTTCAGTGGAGCTTAATAGCATCCCTCCATTTCTTATCAATCCTCCAGCAGCAAAAAAAAAATTAACAAATTTGCCCTTTGCTTCTCTTTATTATAATTTGAAGTTGTAGCTCTAAAACATTCAGATAAGCAGTGTGAAACTTGCACTATTTTCTCTTGTTAATGTGTATTTTTGTCATGCCCTCCATTCTTAAAGGTGAGGATTCTTAAAGGTTAGGATTCTTAAAGGTTAATTTCAGTGAAAGAATAATGTGTTATGCAAATTACATACACGAATGCAAATGCTTGGAAAATAATAAATTCATCAGGAGACAATTTCATTTATAATTTGTTTAATTTTTCTTTCATGAATAAACATGACATTCAGTGTCATGTTTGCTAAAAAGAAAACATTTCCGTATGTTTTTGTTTCCTATTTGAGAAGTATGCTCCTAATTTACAATAAAGAATATACATCTGAGTACAATGAATAAACAACCTGAATTTTCAGTATCCTTGGTAATTGTTGGAACAATTACTATTGTAAATGCATATCCATTCAGTTTCTAGTTCAGTTCTTTAACAATTATATTCTATTCAAAATTACATAGGATTTTTCCCCTGGTGATACACATATATACACACACACATATAATCTGATGAATTAATAACAAGGACAAATGGTACTTGATTTTTCTTTCATTCTGATTATTTCTGGGTCAGGAACATATTGATTTTTATAATTAATATCATTAAAAGTGGTGATTCTTATCTACTTAATTCTTAACTTTTTTTTACATCCAGTTTACTATGTTCAAGTGTAATTAGGGAAGCTATCAAACTAATTATTTGGGTGCCTAATTCAAATGAGTATGTCAGATAAGTATGTGTACCTGAACAGATTGTGTTTGCTTAACTCAGGTTGAGGTTATTTTATTGCCTGAATATTTTTATTTCCTTCTTCACAGAGCACCACAGAATGCTGACATAACACTATTAAGAACTTATTATTGCGAATATTTTAGACTATAGTTATTTAAGTTTGTAGCATTTACTTGTATTAAAGGATTAGGGAAGGCTGGAGGATTATTATTTTATGATTATTAGGATTTCGATAGTCCTTTATCAAATAATGAAAAGGGAAGGTGATTATGTGTAGTATATTCATAGGGTGTATGGGTATTTTGTGGTGTGTGTGTGTGTGTGTGTGTGTGTGTGTGTGCGCGCGCGTGCGCACATAGGGCAGAAATGTAAAGAGTACCCTAGAAGGATTAGGGTGAACATCAAGATGGTAATTCTCTCTTGTGCATATCACCCAATTACCTCCATTTTCTAAAATGTTCATGGAGGAACCTTCTTGTTCACTAGTTTGGTCTGACTATTTGATATTTCAGATTTCTTGATGTACACCAGAATGGAGCTGACCATCGTGGCTGACAAGGTAAACTCAACCTTACCTCTCCATGTAAATGCTAGATGTTTGAAAGAAAGAGAGCCTTCTATCTGCCTTTTTTTAAAAAATAGTGCTTTGCTCTCCACCCCCCCCCCCCTTTTTTTTCAAAAGAGGAATCAGGAGGAAAGCAAATGCCACATTTGTATTGAGGAATACTAAACACAAAATTGAAGATAGTATTTTCCTCCAGTTTATCAAAGCAATAAATAAATGAACAAAAGAAAGGTGAACAGTTTTACTTTGAAGAGACTTCATAGTGGAAAACTAACTCTCAAATAATTTTCAGCATGTGAACTATTTCTGCATTCCTACCCCTTGTACACATTATATAAACACTCATTTTTAAAGAGTAGTAATAAGCCACCTGTGTTTCTTCCCTTTTACCATTATTTCTTTTCATTTGATTTCATTCCATTTTATTTGTTACTTACATTTATTTGAAGAACACATCAAGTGAATTGCCTCTTTTTCATCACTAAGAAGCTAACTCTTTAATGTGGCTAGATTCAAGGCCTTTGCCCTTCAACCTGAATGCATTCACTAGGGAAAAGTATTGTATAAAAAGGTCTTGGGTGGCTTCTTAAAAAGTTGAATTAAGATTGCTTCTCATTGTGAAAATAATTATTTTTCTCTTGTTTTACATTTCATGTGATTGATACTCTTGTCATAAGATATTTGTAAATCTTTGTTTCCATATACACATATTTCTCCTTTTTGTTCATATACACACTAAGCATATGCACAGATAATAATTCATGCACAGTTGCTGATACCCTCCCCAAAGTGCAACCTATAAAATACCATTAAATAGCTGAAATTACCTAAGTACTTTTTTCCCCACATTGGACAGGGGCACAAGCTTCTTGCCCCTTCGGTCTTCAGGCTTATATTCATAATGGAGCTTTTTAAGGGACACTTGGCCTCTTGCAAAAAAGTAAAGCATTTTGCACATTCCACGGTTTGGCAAAGTCAGAACTAGTTATTTTCTCTAGACCGGTATCAAGTTCTTCTCAGGCATATGATTTCACTTGAAGTTCTGCCCAGGAATCCTTCAAAGTGAGCGTTTGTCCCGCTCTCATGATGTCAGGCGGTTTTCCCTGCATCTGTAATTTGAAGAAAAACAAACAAACCTGCGGGGAACAAACGCCACGGAAACCCAAACTAAACTCCGTGGGGAGCGAGGGTCTCACCTGCGGCGGGCGCGGAAGAGGGGCACCGGCTCAGACTCCTCTGCGTGGGTGGCGGCCCGGCCCCACCGTGGAGAAAGTGACAATGTCGGTGCCCTCCTTGGATGGTGAGGACCGGCCCGGCCCGGCCCGGCCTCTGGCCGCTGCTTAAAGGCGGCGGCGCCAAGTGTCAGCGGTAGCAGAGGGAGCAGCCGCAATGGATTCAGGCAAAGGCCCAACCTCAAATTTCCTGAGACAGGCCAGCATTAGCGACAAACAGGGGTCGGCAAGGGGATCCCCAGGGGCCACTTTTCCAGAATTTTCTGCTTATGTGTCATAAAGAGTGCCCCACCCCCCAGCACCAGCGAAAGTGGAAAGGAAGTGCACTGGCAAAATGGAAAGAGAAATCGGCTTCTACATAATTTCTCAAAGCCGGCCACTCTACTGTTTCTCAGACACCTCCCAACTGCTCTTCGCAAATTGAACACCGGAAAATGCAAGCAGAGCATTAATAATTTTATTTATTTACTGAACAGCAAAAGATACACTTAGTAATCAGGGAATGGGCTACATTTTCTATTCGCTTTTGTTTCAAGGCCCCAGGACGGAGCCCACTTAATGTTCTTAGCAAATCAAAGCACGTGTCCTTTTGAAGAAGGTGTGTAATTGGACTTTAAGGCATGTATGGAATTCCCAGATGTCTATAAAGTAAGAAGGAGCATGTGGGCAGGTCACTGGAAGGTGGGGCAGGTTAAAATCACTGGCACGAACATTCCCATTTTATATTCTCCCCCTTTATAAAGGCGGAGATAAGCGTTGGGGAAAGTTTGGGATGGGATCATAATAAATATTCATTTTCTTGTATCAGTCATAATAACCATGGTAAAAAGCACATGGTCAGAAAACCTCAAAGAAAACACTCAATTATAGCCGGGATTTCGTGGGCGCCCTGCAACGAGATCGTTTGGGGTTTGCTGCAGTGAGGGCCTTCAACGGCCTTTTTTCTTGTTTACGTGGACTATTTTCTTTTCCTTCCATTCCTCCCACCAACCCAAATTTGTGGATGTGCTGTTGGATTTCTGAATGAGATTTAGGCTGAAGCCAGAGGAACAAAACTCCAGATTAGGAAAAGAAAAAACAATTCTGAGAGCATTCATTCCAGAGGCAGACTTCTTGGGGGAGGGGAGATTGCGCGCGAGTGAAATTAAATTTCTGTAAAACATGCAGTTTAAACATCTACCAGATAGAGGGAAAGCTCTATGAAAAGACAACCATCAAAGTCAGCAGCTCGCCTTTTCTTTGAGGAATGTATGGACTTGCAAGAGCCTGCGGAACCCGAGTGTGAGTTTGAATATTGTTTATGAGAGGCTTTTGTTTTGGTTTGGTTTTCGGTCTGGAGAGAGAAGAGAAATGTGAATTTTTTTCCTTGGGTTCAAGATGTACCCAGTCGAGCAAGAGGCGGCAAAGAAACTGGCCCTAGCTACAGGTTGGCACTGCGAGGGGGTGAGGATGGGAGTTTGGACTGGGGGCCAGAGCGAGGAGGACTGGGACAAAGAGCGCCACAGACGCTACCACTGAGGCAGGCAGGAGGGGGAAAGGGACGCGCCAGGGACGCGAGTGTGACAAGTGAAAAAGTTAAGCAGGTACCTGAAGTTTATCTTGCCCAGATGTTAGGGCTTTTATGAAATGTCACGTGAGGAGAACAGATGTACAACTTGCAAATGGGGCCACGCCTGTAAATACAAGGAAGGCAAATGCTTGGAGGGAAATCCAGGCATAAATCATCAACCTTGCTTTTCTAGATATCCATTTTCTCCTTTAAATATTTGCTTCCGGAAAGCGAGGGAACTTATTAAGCTAAGTGGTCTTCCAGGAGAAATCACCATTCCACCCCTGCCCAGTCAGTACAGGCATCCCCTAGGTTCTTTGGGTGCGGAGGTTTGGGGCGTGGGGCATGCTTTGCCCCCGCCCTCCTGTTTTCCTTCTTCACTGCCCCATCCCCCACGTTTCTTTCTGGGCTTCTTGAAGACTTTTGATCCTGAGAAACGTATCGGATCTCGGTTTGGAAAAGCTGAAACTAATCAATTGCCTTTTTGAAGGGGTAGAGAGTGATAAGAAGAGCGAAGGAATGCCAGGCCTGACAGACCCTAAACCTCCAAGATACTTAGATGGGCTGAAAGATGAGCGGGTGATCTCTCTCCTGGGGCCCAGAACCAGTGCTCTGGGTATCCCTGAGTCCCTGGGAAGGGCTTTTACCAAGATAAGTGACCGGTTTGATTGAAAAGGATTTTTTTAAATGACTCGTACACACAAGACACTTTTTTTCCCCCTCTATGCGTGAAGGAAAGCTCAGCTTGTAAACAAAATTAAAATGAATTAGCAGTTGCCCAGTTGTGAAAAAAAAGCCCAATTCCTTCTTCTGTGTTGAAAAGAGATGTTCATAAAGGTTATTGTGAATGGGGCACAGGCCTGGGTCTCTGCACTCAATAAGATTTTTTAATATTTGTTAATGATGGATTAAGACTGTATATTAAATAAACTGTGCTGTGGCTCTTCTTTTAAGTGCAACGCTATTCCTACATCTCTACATTAAATTGACATTGCATCTGGCTTGTCATATGGCCATACGTATAACTCTCTAGACAAAATGTAAAAGGGTATTTTCTTCTACAATATTAAATCCAATTTTCTTGTCCGAGTTTATCCTTCTTCATAGGGTTTCCTACAGGTGTGGTCAGAATCAGAATACATTCAGAGTGGTCACCTCAGATTTAGGATTGATTTTTTAAGTTCCCAGGACCAGATAAGCAGACAGGTCCTTATCTCTGTAGCACTTAATCTCAATATTCATCCACCCATACCTAACCTTGATTTATTACCTTTGGGTGCATATCATTTTATCTGGTTATAGCTTCCAAAGCATCCTGGACCCAGACCTACTGGTCAGATCCTACTCCTCCTCTGGTTTTGCCTGACCTTCAAGGTATCATTGGATTGAATCCCAATGCCCCAGCGTAAAGCTTCCTTTGGGGACTTTCAGACCTCCATTTTCTAAACATACAACTGGACTAGTCTTTTCTTTCTTCCTTTCCTTGTTTTTTTTTCTTCTTTCCTTTCTTCCTCCCCCCCCCCCCCCCCCCCGCCCCATAATACCAATCAAGGATTGTGACTGTTGTTGAAACAGAACTTGAAGCTCAGATCATCTCCCTACTACAAATTTAGCATGACTTATAATCCTTCGGAGAGGAATGTGGATGCACCCTAATGAAGTCAGTGCTCCATTCCTGAGGGCAGCCTCCTATCTTCCAGAACCATATTCTTTAAAATGTTCTTATAAATCCCTTTTTCACATTATGACAGAAGGAAATTTCTGTTAGTCTGTGGCAATGGTTGCCTCTGGACTCACTCCACCCCTGACTTTTGCTACCCACATCAACACACACCTTTTAAAATCTAACTTTTGTAACATATAAAGAGACCTGGAATGAAGAATCCTTCTTCCTCTTCCATCTCTCCCAGCCGGACTGAGTGAAACTTAAAACACGTCTCATAGATCAGTTTTCCTCCTCTGATGTTAGGTACAGTCCACGACCCGGATTTTCAAATAGCCCAGGCTGGAGTCTGCAATATTTAATCCAGTCAGCTATTAAATGTCCTCTGGCTAAATCAAGAATATAAGAAAGAATCCGTACCGGGATAATGATACTGAGAGCAGTTTGGTGGAAGGAGGGGGCGGGTAAGAGGGGGCAGACAACTCCAAGGATCCTTTGATTTGGAAAATCCTGTTTTTAGAACTCCTGTCAGAGTAATAACAACGCTAAGAAACATGAAAGAACAACTCTTTGTTCCAGGATATGGTTTTAATGAAATACTACTAAGACACACACACACACACACACACACACCTATTAATAACCGCTTCAGAGACTCCGCTTTTCCTTTACCTATTAGGGACTGGGAGGGTTCGTAATGTGATCCTCTCCCTCTCCCCCTTTCCTGCCGCCTTCATTCCCCAATTAAGCCAAAATGGTTGTTCTGATGAGCCCCGGCCGGCACGTAACCGCTAACTGAGGCTGCTTTCCACATCCCGGGTCCTTGCCCCAGCGCCAGCCTTCTCCGTGCAAAGCCAGGCCCAGGGGAATTTGGTTTAGCGTGCATCGCCTTCCTCCTTCCAAAGCAGGCACCCACACCTGGGGAGCTTTCCTGGTCCCGAGCTGGGGGAATTCTTAAGACTCCAACAAATGTGGCACCAGGCAGATGGCTTGCCTAAAATGTGCCTTCCTAGGCTCCCTACTGACCCTGCCAAGCTCTTTTTGTTGATTTAAACCACCCGGAGGGATTGCAACGAAGATAGCAAACGGGGCTGGGGGTAGGGCTGGGGAGCGAAGAGGCAGGGGGTGGAGATCGTCAGAGAAAAAGCAACAGCAATTGGGAAGTGGGGGAGAGCAACCTTTTAGGCAGCAGGGACGAGGCATTTTAGCAGCCGCATCTGTCATCTGTAGCAGTGGACAGATAAAACCGTCCCTGATCAAAGGCGTTCCTTCATAAATCACCCATAAGAAATGGATTGTGAGGAGTAAAAGACACGTGTCGAATAATCTCAACCCTGCTTGCTGCCGCGCTGTTCCCAAAGACCCCTCCCGAGATCAATGCGCGGCGAGTGAATCTCACAACTGGGAATGTAAGATATGGGGTCCCCTTCCTGGATCTCCCTGGCCCCCATCCCCGCCGCCCCAGGATCTGCTCCTCAGACATCCGCCTGGGCCATCCCTGTTCCGGATTTGAGGATATTTCAATACACTCGGTTGCCTTTGAGTTGACCAAGGAAACAGCAGGAGAGGAGTTGCGTCTTTTCCCTTCTGAAATGAGAAAGTTGCTGTCTCAAAATCGAAGACATCTCTTTTCCAGGTCCCGTCTTGGTGTCCTAACCCTCCTAATAATCTTTCCTCTGAGAGAACTCAGAGATTTGCAAAGTCTATGGTGCAAACATAACGCAGCGGGGCGAGTTCAGCGTGAGCTGAAATTGGTTAGGCGGGTGTTCTCTGTTCGGGTTTTCTGTTTCGGACTGTAGGTGCTTTGTACTTATTTTGTCGCCCTAGTGTAATATCTAAGGAGCAATTGCTGTCCTGTACGTTAGTACCAAATAGAATCTCTTTCTCTGCCTCCCACTCCCAAGCCCCAGACTCTCTCGCACCTGCTTCCTCTGGTTGAAAAAACAGGCGAAGGCGAATGTCCAGTCCGTGTGCTAAACGCTCCGGCCAGCTGTTGCGAGGACCTTAGAAACACTTACTGGGCGGGTTTAGAAGCGCGGTGCCGCTATTTCCAAGAAGGCAGTAGACAATGCTAAGAAATAGTTTGTGAATTTGGGGGGGGGGGGGATTTACAGCGACGAACGCCCCTTACCCCTTCCTCTTCCTTCAGTTTAGCATCCTGCAGATAAGTAGGATTTTGCATATAATAGGTGTTTATGGTTCCAGGAACTGCTCTTTGATCTAGGATTTGAGGGGTGGAGTGTCTAAGCGGTCTCTAGACGCTTGTCTGATTTGAATGCTTTTCAGGATGATTTATGGCAAAAGGCTCTTTTCTGACACTTCCAGATGCCACAGCTCTTCTCTTCTAGGAAGGGATGGGGAAACCTGCTTCCAACAGCTATGCGAATGGAAGCCCTTGTGCCTGTATAATACGCCTGCCAGTCTGTCATCCTAAACTGACAGCGTGCACCAGCCTCCTTCGAGAGCTGCGGATACCTTTCCCTATCTTCTAGCTAAAGAGGGGGAAGGGTTCAGCTATATAAGATGACAAAGCTACGAGGGAAACCGAGTCACCCGCCTGCAAAGTTAGGCTTTTCCAGTAAGTCTATTTTGTGCAATTAACCACCTGCTTCTCACCCCGTTGGTGGCTTGGCGTTACAGCGATTTGACACTTCCCCTTTTCCCCCCAATGTGAAGCAGAATAGGAATAAGTCCTCCGTTGGGACACTTGGTGGTTTCAGCCTCCAGCCTCAGCCTCTGGCCGCGGCAGAGTGGATCGAAATCCTGGTTCCCGCGGGGTTGGAGGCACAGGGAGCGTTCAGAAGCTGCCGGGGCGTCGGGGAGTGGGGGTGGAGAAGGGGGAGGAGGTGATGTCTTTCCGAAAACTCCCTGCAGGCTCAGGACAGCGAGGCGAGGCCAGGAAAAATAACCCTCCCGACTCAATTACTGCGAGCTCCACCGTGAAGCTGAAAAGCTGAAATGCGCGCCGCGGCAGGGGGCCAGGTCAGACAGGGCGGACGCTAGCGCGGTTTTAGGGGACCCCTAGGGCTGACCGAGCTGAGACGCGCTGAAGGCATTTGTCAACCTGAAGCTAAAGGTGGGCCCAACCCTCAGTAACCTCCAGCGGACGCTTTTCCTAAAGGAAAGGAGGTTTTCCAGCTATTTCTTCTTCTAAATATAATAGAATGGGGTGGGTGGCGGGGGTGTTTTCTTTCTTTCTCAGAGTGAAGGCAAATTAAGGAAAGAATGAGTCTGGCAGGCTGGGAGACCAGTGGTTAAGAGGGTTGAGGCCAGGGCACTGCTAGTAAATGTCTGCTTACAAAGAAAGGTTCAGCCCTCAGTGATATTCTGGTTATTTGTTTAGAATCCTTTTAGGTGTGAATCTGTAATATTTGGGGAACGGTATCTGACTATGTCTGTCTTTTGGGATATGTCTAGGATTTCACTTCTTCTTTCAGGTTAGTAACTGAAGGTCAATGATTTGCATTCTTAATTGGAAAAAGAAAGGCCAGTTTCCTGAGTGACAGAGAATGGATTAACTCTCTGAATAAACTTATTTTCCAATGCACGAGCTTTTCTCATCCTTTATAACATTGCATTACCAAACACGGAACCAGATCAGAGTTTATTGGTTTATGTAGAACCGATCCTGATTTGATAAGCTTAATCATATGACAAAAAGGCATAAGAGTTTTCCCTGCCCTCCCTCAAAGGGCAGCCTGAGAGTTTTTGAAAGTCATTGCCTTTTTTTCTAGAGTTTGATCACTACATCAAAAGACTCAGGTCACCTCTTGTCTTTTCTGTATGTATATATTCAAGAGCATAAAAATAATAAATAAAAAAAAACTTTCCCAACTTCAAACCTATCAAATGTTTAACAGCTGAAGGATATTCATCTTTAGGAGGCAGGCCAAAATGTCAATAAAAGTTTAATTATTTCTGAAACATATGGGAGCACTTACAAGACCCAAAATGTGATACTAAGTATTGATATTGAGAGGAAACCTTACAATATACTTTCATATTTGCTGATCAAGACCTTCTACCCCCAAAAGTTTCCACAAGCCACAGAAATTTTTATTCTTCCTGACAGAACTTCTAAAACTAGTATGAAAAACAGGTTGGTGGCCAAAGGGGGTCACCTGTATTCTGTGCAAGGAGAAATCAATGTTGAACTCCTCTGTGTTTGTTTTCTGTGGAAAACTGTACTATTTGTGATAGCAAACATTATTTCAGTATGAAATTGGGTATGTACATCGGTGTGGTCACTTTTGTTAGCAGCTAACATAAATTGCCTTCTGAAATGTTTCATCCAAATATTCTTCCCAGCCTATAATTTTGCCAGGCTGTGAGATGTAAAGCCATTGGAAAGTGATACTGGTGGTGTTATTTCTATAGTTGGCTGTGATGAGCAAGACTGATGATGTGTGACTTGGAATAACCTCCAAAATATAAGTAGACTCTTTTGATAGCTACTTCTTCCACTACAAGCTGCAGTTTCTCTTCCAGGTATAGTTTCCAGAGAACTATTGATTTTTTAAACTTGGCATTCAAACTTCAACTGTTGAACTGCAGTTAGCCTTCCAATCAGCTGCTGTTTTGGGACCATTTCTTTGATAATCCTGGAGAGTTGGTTTGACATTCTTGTCATAACGATTTCCCCTGTGGTTCTCTTCACAATGCCTTCCGAAGTTGCTTTGAGTACCTGGCTATCTTCCTTCCAAATTGAGCAGTTACCAGTGTCAGCACTGACTTGTTAGTGACTTACACACCTTCTTTGATAGGTTATCAATAGGCCCTCCACCACTGGAATAGTCTCTATTTCTCTCAGTATTCAGATTCTTTTAATTCAACCATTTACTTTATAAGAAGGACCCAGGTCCAACATGTTTGAGACTTTTGCCTAAGACCAATGTGCCTTGGTTCAGTGCATGGTTCTCTCCTTGGAGGCATGGTTTTCAGATTTTAAGCAGGATAGTAAACTCCTGAATTGGCCTAGGTACCAGAACTACTCAAACTCATGTTTCTCTTTTATTACAAAGTTTTATGCAACAAAACAGATAACAAGGTCCTTACTGACTTTTAATAAATGAAACTTGACACTAATCCATGAATCTATTTAACACCTGGTAAACTGTAAAGGCCAGGATACAGAAATGAGCATTAGTATTTAGCTATCACATTTTTTTTCATTTCCCAAGGTTGAAAATGAGTATCTATATTGAAATTAAGATTCTAATTGTAATATTTTGAATACGTTAAATTTCAGAGTGCTTTTCATTTTATTTTAATTTTGACAATTCCTGATGCAAAGCCTTATTTGTAGAAAGGTGCCCTGAGACCATGATTTTTTACCTTTTAAAAGGATAATTACCACTAAAAAGACTTTTGAATTCGAGTGATGAAAAAGAAAGATAATTTAACTAACATGTGCAGAAACTGTTTGCTATGCAAAACTTAGGAGTGCAGTTTGCCCCATGGAGTGATTATAGATTGAGGCAGACCAAAGGAAAGTGGTCCATGGATATTTTTTTTTCCTACTCTGTGCAAATGATCCCAGAGGCCTTTTCACTTTGTGATCTGTGATACCATTCTCACATCTGACATGCTTCCCTAATAGCTTTTCATGAGTTTCGGATGCAAAGAATAACGTGTCATCAGATTGTAGGTTACAACAGTTCAGAAAAATAACCACTTAGGTAGAGTGTGTGGACTTGCTCAAATGTACAGCCACAGGTGACTCTCATTTACTCCTGTAAAATGATCTACTTAGTTATCTGACTGTACAGACAGAGTTAAAAATCATCAAGATCATCAAGCAATTTTGAAATGTTCATTCTTCCCTAAGTCATTCCCCCAAGTGACAGGCTGTGTGGGTGGCCACTAGGACAGTGCTTTCATTCAAACAAATGAATGATTATCAGTCAACAAATAGTTTTGATTTCTCACTGAGATGTAAGGGCCATGCAGAAGTGAGGATGTCTTGATGTCTTACTCGTGATAATGAGGAAGCCACTGAATCTGGAAGACTAATTTCACCTGAGGATATTTCACTGATGCACAGTGGAGGCCCCTAAGTGTCTATTTTACCCCTGTTTTTCTTGATATTTGGGGGTGGTATAGAAAATTAGGTACTCACTACCTGTGGAAGAATAAAAGGGAGCAAAGGAAGTATCTCTGCACGAACATTTTGAGAGTATAAATTTTAGAACAGAATGAATAGAAGGAAGTTCAGGAACATTTTATTTTGCATTTGCTGTGTTTTTGTTTTGTTTTGTTTTGCTTTTTGTTTTTTCATCAGTCCATAGCAACATCTTATCCACTAGCAGTCACTTATCAGACTGTGAGGTGTTTTGAACACAGGAGCCTGTTCAACTCACTGATGTCCTTCCAGCACCTTGCTTAGCACAGCACATGGCATTTTGTTAATTTTAATAACATCCCCTTTATACTAACATAAAATGAAGGCAGAGAGGCCAAAACCCATATATAAAAGAACCAAAAAATTATTGTTTTGAAAGTCCCCTAGTTTTATGAAGAAGGAATTCATATTAATGTCTCTCAAATTTATGGTTAGACTAGAAACCCAAGTAAGCACAAAAGATGTTTATGAGATAGTTATTGAAACATCATGATTAAGACATTTATTCTATCTTAAATCTCGAAGAATTAAAATGGCTATGAAACCCCAAACTGTCATTTTGCCTATATGACCTCTTGGTCTTAATAGGTACAGGACCCCTTTTTGGAGGGCTGATGGCTTAACCTGAAGAGTTGGGCTTATTTCAGGCCCCTCTGACTAGTGGACCAAGTGTCCTTATTCAGTGAACATCTCTCACAACCATATGGCAAACTTGGCATCCCAAAAGTGATAATTTACTCCAATTAAATACTTGGCTAACTTATTATCAGTTTATTTTAATGTCTGTGTAATTGATTCCACTTGATTCCTAAGATGGCTCCCAATAAGCTCTCCACATGTGCTTATTGACCAATCTGAGGAAGCCTGTACAGAAGAGTTCATCCTTTCTTCTGATTCAGACTACTGAAAGTTCATTTTCTTATATTCCTGTGCTGTAAACAGCTCCATCTTGCTCTGTCAACTCCTAGGACAGCATAATTACTGATAACCAATGGTGCTCCTCAATCATTATCTTTCAAAAAACTGAAAATTTGGGTTATTTATTACAGATATGCACCCATTGTTCCAAAGCCAAGAGTGGTGGTTTGGAGACTGAAATGTAATCAATTGTGAATTGAAAAGAAGCATTCTAAAAGATTTTAGATCTGGTATGATTAGTATGAATGGAGAACGCTACTTCTCCACCCCCATCCTTCTCCTGCCTCCGCCCCTCGCTCCAGGGATGCGGTGAACTTGTGTAATTTAAGGCAGGTGGTCCACATAGTGGGCTGACCACAGAGGATGAGAGAGTGTGCATTTGATACCCTGACTGCTGCTATTTAATAGACTTTAAATATACTCTGACTATTATTTGGCTTTTGGCTATTACATTTATTTTCACTTTCTTTCAAAGGCTTTTCTCTTTCATTTCGTCATTTTCCACACATGAAAATGTAACCCTGGTCCAACAGCACCAAAAAGAGGATTTATCCATATTGTCATCAAACTGGATGCAAACAAAATATCAAAGGGGAGCAGAGGGCACCAGTATATTTGGCTTTTGAATGCTGACAGAAAATGCATGCATTTTTCTTTGCCTAGGTAATAACACTTTATTTTTATATAAAGCCTTTCATCTGTGAATCTCAAAGGCCTTCAGGATGTCATTTGGGTCTGGCATTCTTCAATTGGCTGCCCTTTGTCCTTTCAGTAAGGAAATATTGGAGTTGGATGTCATTTCATAACTGAGCAGCACTTAGGTATGCATATTCAGGGGTCCAAGGGCATCGGGTGTTTCTTGAATGGATCAAATAAACGACCAGTTATGACATTCTCAAAACAACCCTTCGAGGAAGATGGGTGGCAAAGGTGATTATTGAATGTGCAGGTGGAGCAGTTGTGACACAGCAGGGTTAAGTGACTCACCTGAGGGCACACAGTGGAGTCTTTGTTAGGGCTAGAAGCAGAAGCCCATGTACAGACTGTTAGCAGGGCTGTGTTTCCTTGATATCCTACCTATCTGCTCCTTCTCCTTTCAAAGTGAAAATTTCTAAGAAAAGGCAACCTTGTGCAGAGAAGAAAAGATACTAATGCAAGGGAGAAAGAGTAACAACTTTGAATTTATCAAATTGTCTAAACAAACCTAAATATAGGAAGAATATTGCTTGAACATAGAGTAGAAACATGATTTAAAGTTTCATCACTTAGAATGCATGGGAGCAAAGGCATAACATGTATATACACACATATACACATGTATATACATGCACACATGTGGATGAATACATATATATGCTTTAAGTTACCTGCATATTTTAAAACTCAAGAAGTGTTTATTTTTAAATAACTATCTTGTTTTTTCCTGGATATATATTTTTTTGTCTCAGATCTTCAAACTTAGTAATTTGCTTCAACATCACAATTATTAGACTGAAGCACTCTGAAATCTGGACTATTCTTCCTTGACATCATTATGTGATTTTCTATTAATCAGTGTTTGATTTAAGCACTTTGTTTAAGTTGTTTAGGTTGCTTAAAGATTGTCTATCTTAAATCATTCATACATTTACCAGTCAGTATTAATCTTATTCAAAAGCTCATAGCCATGGGGCATGCATATAAGAGACAAGGAACATATAATCTATATACCTAATGATCAATATGCTTATTACTGATCATAGAAATGATAGGTAGCAGGGATGTGGATTGGCTAGAAGTCCTCTGTAAAGTACTAGTTTGTAGTTCTTCATCACAATTTTCTTTTTCACTTACCTCAAAGTAAGGGTTTTAAACTGGAAACTTTTCTTAGGATCCAGTCTGGGTTTTTCTACTTACCATCTATGTGTTAATATCCTCTTGAGACACCTATCATGATCTATGTTTAATTTCAAAACTCATTGTGAAGTTTGGGCCAGGTATCCTAACTCTGCTTTTACATGTAAAACAACTTCAGTATTTCATTCCAGTGAGAGTAGCTAATGAAAGGACTGTGTAGACTTTTAACAGAGAAGATTTCATAATAAGGAGAATAGTTTTCATCTGAGAATAATTATACATTTGAAACAAAAATTTTTTAAACATTAAATATTTGTTTTTGTTGTTCTTTCTTTTATTTTATATTCAATTTGAGTTTTTACATTGGAATTTCTCTTTCATATTAAATGATTATTACGCACAGCCAGACAAAATTCTGGAATAACTCTGATAATCATGCATATTGAAGCTGTCATTAATCCATCTTATTTGTAGTTATTTATGGTTTGAAAGGTTGTGGATATGTGTCTTCTTAATTTTCTAAGTTTAGAAAATTTTAGATCCAAGCTTTGTGATCTAGAAAGTTTAACAAAACTGCTCCATATGTCACATTGGTTTATCATACCGTGGATAGAGATCCTGAAGTGATATGTCCATATTTTTTATCTATGTCATCTAGGTTCTCAACTTCGTTTTGATCTGCTCCAGAAGAAATATGCATAAACAAGCAAGAGTAATGATGAAAAAATGTTAAAAACTTAATTATGTTTGCCTGAATTTGGGCGTCTACATTCTGTACTGCATTGTTTCCCTAATTCATGAAATCTTTATTGCCTTGTGCTTTCTCTACAAATGAGGTAGTTTTAAGAACATGAAATTGTGAAAGATGCTTAAAAATATTTCTTGCTTTATTAGATGATCTGAGTATGTTTTTTGCTCATATTTCTTATCTACAGCAATCCAATCATTAATATTGCCCTTCTTATTCTCATATGTATCCTTGTTTTAAATTTAAGATGTCTTCTTGCTTTATTCATTTTGCCTTAAATGAGAATTCCACTACTGATGCATAGTTTAGTTTAGGTATAAAGAGAAGAACAAGTTTAGTCTAATCTCTGCCATGTACTAGTTGTGTTTTAGCCAATAAACTGAATTTATCTGGACAGCAGGTTGTCTGTAATTGGGATTATATCACAAGCATTATCCTTTTGTCATTCTATGATCTAATATCTCAGGCAAGGCCACAATAAAATACAATGTAAAATTGCTGTTTTAAATTAAATTGTGAGTTTTTTTTACTGCCAGATGGAAAATTTTAAATATATAGGATCAACTAAAATGCTTTTTCTAAAATTATAACCTAAAGATTGTAAAGTGAAGTATTATTTTAAAAATCCAAAACTTCTTTCTAAATCTCAAGATTCATAGTTAACAAAAATTAAAACTTGAGATCTAATCACAAATACAAAAATAGTGATAATTCAGTATAATTTCCTTGCTATTAAGCCTTTTTCTGATAGCTTTACTTTGTTATTTTCTTGTTAAAAGGACATAGTTGTTACTAAGTTGCTTAAAGATTAAAAGTCTATCTTAAGTCATTCACATCTTTACTAGTCAATATTAATTTTATTCAAAAGCTTATATCTTTAAATTAATAATTTGCCTCCACATCATAATTATTAGACTGAAGAGCTCTGAAATCTGGACTATTCTTCCTTGACATCATTATGTGATTTTCTATTAACAATTGTTTGACCTAAACACGTTTGTTTAAGTTGTTTAAAGATTGTCTATCATAAATCATTCATATCTTTACTAGTCAATATTAATCTTATTCAAAAGCTCATAGCCATGGGACATGCATATGAGACACAAGGAGTGTATATGTTTACCTAATGATCAGTATGTTCATTCCTGATCATAGAAATGATAGGTAGCAGGGATGTGTCTTTGTTAGAAGTCTTCTGTAAAGTACTAGTTTGTAGTTCTTCATCACAATTTCCTTTTTCACCTACATCAAAGTAAGGGTTTTAAACTGGAAACTTTTCTTAGGATCCATACTCTGGAGTATTTCTGTTTCTTGTTTTGTTTTGTGGTCACTAACCACAGAGAAATTTGTCTTTTTTACATACGCTGGAAATAATTTACTGCTTTTAGAAATATTAAACCACAAAAAACCCCAATGTTAAAGAAACATTATGGGTCTGCCGAAGCCCCCAAAAAGCCAGGAAATTGAGAGTTAATGCAGAAGCTCTGATCTGGCTCTGTCCCAGGGACTTAAGGACCTCTGAAGAATGACAGGTAGTACTCAGCCCACAGATATGTAAAAATTAAAACAAAAACAAACACTGCATTGGCAGGGTGATGTGGTAGAGGGCACCGTGGTTAGTGCAATTTATCTAAGACACTAGCTTTCATGTCTACTTAATATAAAGTAATATTCTTTATAAACCCCAATTCTTATCTTGATACGTAGATTGAAAGTACAAATTCAAAGATATCTAACATGATCAGGTAGATTTTAATGGGTGGTATGGATGTATTTAATGATATGGGCTTGACAAAATCATATTCTCAAATGAGTTTTAGAAGTATATTCATTTGAATAATAATGCATGTGGTATATGGCAGAAACAATACTTTAAACCCCCCCGCACACCTTTTTTTTTAAAACTGATCTCACTTAGAAGGCCAGAAATTCAGGCTGTTCACCCAGATTAGGTCTCAGGAAATAAAATCTCCTTTTTTGTACCTAACATAGAGGCAAAAGTTCACTTGTAGAAGGCATATTTTTAAGTGTTGCTTTTCAAACATTATTTTACATATATTCATATAGAAACTGAAATTCATGACTCAGTCAAGAAAGCAGATTTGTATTGATAAAAACATTTAATCTGATTTGCTATTGTATTGCAAATTACAAAATTACAAAACACTTCTCTTCAAAATTTTACAGTTGCCTGTTGTTTTTATCCTCATAATTAATTGTTGTTTAGTGCATAAAACGTATCTTGATTTTTAAATAAGAACATTTATACTAAAAGTGGTATTTTTAGAGAAGTTACTTAAAATGTGATTTATCATCACAATTAAGCTTAATTTATATAAAAATGTCCTTCTGGATTGAGTACAATGCTTTAAAATTTTTAATGTATAAAAATGAAAAGACTGACAGTTCTCAACTATAGATCTCCCTTTGACAATATCATTCAAAGGGCATCATCACATAAGGATAAGGATATTGTTTTGAAAGTATTTCTGTTGAATTGGAGTTTTAGCAAACTAAAATTCATGGTAATTAATTGATAAATAGTTTATTACTCCACTTATACCTGTAATATTTGCTTTTGTGTGAATGATAAAGAAAGGTGTTTATATCCAAATGTATTAGTTATTTAAATAGGCAAATTTGGACTTGGGAGGTTAAAGATAAATTTACTTGAGTTAGAAAGCACAAACAGCTTTCAATTTTAATCAAAAAGAAAACAATTTTCTGCTTTTTGCCTCAAATATTTTTTTAATTTTAAAAAGAACTACCTATTTTAAAAACAAATTGATTATAAAATTATATTAAATGATATATTTAAGAAATATCCAATCCCAATATACAATCAAATTTACTGAAAACTAATAACATGTTTGTGTATACTAGAGATTTCAGTAAATACTGGTAAAATAAGAAATATTTAATAATCCATTAAGCAAGAAGTAAAATTTAATTAAACTTAATTGCTACTTTCTAGAAATACCTTCTATACTTATTGACTCTTTGCATATTAAGAGCTAAAAATGTTGTGAAATGTTTAAAACATTGTTGAATAAAGATTATAAAGTATTTCCAGATTCTGAAGCATAATTAAAATTTCTCACATTACATATTCCAAATCATAGGTTTGATTGGGTTGCAGTTATATGAAAGTAATGTAATGATTAAACCTACTTTTTAACATAATTTCCCCCATAAACATGAAAAACATGTTACCAAAAGGAGAATTGAGTATGAGAACCAGAGTTGTCATTAGTACGTACTAAAAATTAAACTTTGTGAGTTTAAAAATCACAGCTTTGCAAAAAAGAGACAGTTTGCTTTTTTTTATTCTGATCTTAAAGGAGGGCATTTGACACATTTACATAGCAAACTTAGTCAGTGTTTGGAAATGCTTTGTAGTGGTCAAAAGCTGTGCATTTCCTTCTGTTGACCTGATTTCTTTTCTTGCCATAAAGTAAATTAATAGAAGATGCATCAAACAGAATTATTGCAGATGTGCACATACTGCAATGCTAATTGCTCTTTTTTTTTTTTTTTACAGTCAAACCCTGCACATGCTTTAATTTATATTTGCCTGAGTTAGCTTTTTAGTGAATTAGCGGGACTCTGCCACACACTGAATAGTAATGTGCTTGCGTCACTCGATTATCTCAGATACATTATTGCCTAGAATCCATGCTCCTAATTTCCTTACCACCCACTCCCATTCCTTTCCTCTGTTTGGAAGGCTGATTTGTGTTAATAAGGGACCACCAACCCATTAACTCTAGGTCATAACTAGCATTGTCCATAGAGAGTGTGGCTTATGATCATATCACATTTTAACTCTTCCACCAGCATTATCCTTGTTTCCCCCAATGCTTTCAAGAGGCAATAACTCCAAATGCCTCGCATGGAAATGATAAACTGCCTGTTGTGCCTTTTCTTTGAAGGAGTTCTCCTGCAGAGTATCATATTTAAATAAATTGCCATTGAGTTTAGCAAGCAGCACAATCATGCCCATTGAGGTGGAGTCTTTTGATCATATTTTGTAATGCAATCAAGGATCACATGAGGATTCTCAAACAGACCAGTCTTGCTGTGTGCTAACTAGGCGACAGGAGAAAGAGAACATTACTTGCTCTGAATTCCACTGACATAACAAAGCACACCTGTGTCCCATATACTACAGCTCCTAAGGCAGTGGCCACATATGCAACCAAGAAATTCTTTTCACTTAATTGATTAGTAATTTCAATCAAGCTATTTGATTTTTAAGAAATGCCAATATACTCAAATTGTCCAAAAGGACAAAACATGTGCCCAGAAACAACAGAATTTACAAACTTTTATGCAGGGGAGGAATGTACTAGATGGGAGCAGGAAACCTGGACTCTAGATCTACTTGTTTGTTGATTGAGTCAGATAACACCTCTGCCAATGTTTACCCTTCTTTCACTTGTTATGCAGACAATAATGGCCTATTTTCTGCAAAGTTGCCTTGTGGATTACAGGGGAAAATGATCAAAGAGAACATTGGGGAAAAGCACCTTACAAATGTATTGTTCTGACAACTGTGTGGATATGGGTTTGGTATAGAATGTGTAAGAACAGTGTTCTGCTCTCATTACCTCTTTGTGAGCATTTTCCAGTATTAATCTTTCTGAAAAAATAAAAAACCTGGGATATCTTTCATCTACCCAAAATACAGGGTCACTAGCAAAGAACTGTCTGCTGATAAATTAATTGAGGAAACTTGGGGACATTGCTGAACTTCAGCAAATAGATTTAAAAAGAAGCAGCAGATGTGGAAGTGGGGCCTACTAAAGAATTTCCTGCTATATTGGTCCAGCATTTGGACTTTCTGTTAAACTCCAAAAAATGAATGAGAAAGAACTGATACCATCCCAAATCATTTCCTGCTGACAGATACTGTTTAGTAACTTGTTACCCGGCCTACCCTCTCCCCCTTGTTTTTGACAGCCAAGGAAGAGAAGTGAGTGAAATGAAAAACAGAAAATAATTAATAAGCAGAGATGGGTTTTTCTTTTCAATCTCTACGAAGATCAGCTTGTGCAAATGTCATTTTTTTCCCCAGAATGATTCAGTGTGGAGAACTAGTCTGAGGCAGATACCTCACCTTTCTGCCTAAAATGAAAGAACCAACAGGATAAGGAATAGGAACAGCTTACCTTTGGTTCTAAAAGGTGATGATTGAGTCTCTTTTATAAATGTTAAGCTGTGCTTATCATTCTACATCCTTATTTTAAGCAGAATTTTAGGCAATATATGTTATCTCTAATCCTCAAATTATAGTATGATATATACATAATACCCATTTTACAAATAAGGAAATAAAATTCAGAGAGGTTTTAACAATTTACCCAAGACTCCAGTCATTGCTTGTCAAAGCCAGACATTTGTTTTAAGTCTGTCCAGCTGAAAGCACCAGGACCTCATCCCTCCCAGAACAAAATGACCGCTCTAACAGGGCTAGGGCAACACAGCTAATTACAACCTGACAATATTCTTATACATTCTGCTAAAACCTGGTTCAAACACTACTCTTCTTGTTAGTTAAATAGGACTAAATATTCATTTGTTGTAAATAGAGCACATGTAATTAAAAACTGGGTGGTATTTTCTGAAAAGAAACCAAAACCATCCATCTTTTCTCATCCAGTTTTCTCATAATTTCACTTCAACTAATCATATTAATCAGGACAATGAAGAAAAAGTTCACAAGACCCATGAGTCAGCCCATTGCAGATTCTCAGTGTCAGCATATGGTCTTGAGCTCAGATGCATCATTTTCACAGGGTGCATCTTTGGCCATTCCTTACAGGGGAGGTGGGTGGAGAGGGAGGCAGTCTGCTTTGTTATACATTCAGGAACGCAATTAAATGTCTTTTTCCCCAAAGGCAACTTGGCAGTGTTGGGCTTGGTGCCCACATTGTTAAAGCTGTGTTTGTTCTCAAGCCGTTAGAAGGATTTTTTAATATTCTAAATATTCCTGTTTCTTCATGTCCCCTCCCTATTCTCTAGAGGAATTGTTTAAATCATATGATTGATCTATTTTTAGGGAGCAATTCTGTTATAACTTTTCAGCAGGGTTACTCGTTTTCTTTTAACTTTATGATACTTTATGGGACCCTTTAGTCATGTTCATAGAATTTCTATCAATCACAGTCCTAGTGTCACCTGATTTTTTGTAATGCTTTATGAATTAAACATTTTGCATATTACTTAAAGTCTTTCTTCCAGCTGTCACATATGTTCCAAAAATAAGTAAATTTTCTTTTCCCTCCAAATTCAATTCTAATTATTGGATTTTAATAGGGAATAGAAAAAATATATAGGTTCCCAATACGTGAATTGAACTAATGTACAGGTCATGTGTCTTCTTCACTTGCCTGAGATCCCCCTTTCACAGCTACATGTGGGTGAGGCCCCTGGCTTCCAAGGCCAGTTCCCTTGATTCAGTTTTCCCCTTGTGTCAGCTCAGCAGTGTGATGATGTGCAAGCTGCTCAATCTCTTGAAGCTGTTTTCACCTTTTCTAAGTGAGGTGATATTGGTACCTATCCCTAGGCAATGCACAGTTTAAATGGGATTATCTATGTGAAGTATTTAGTCCAATGTGTGCCCATTATAGTGCCTGATAACTATTTAATCTTCTTTAATAAGCAACTATTATCTTTTCAGAAAGTGTGGAAAAAATTCTCCCACAGTCATAACATTATGAGGGGCGTAGCAGAGGTCACCATGTAGGACTACATCCATAGAAGCCCTTGTTACGATTGTCCCTCCTGCTTTTCTGAGCAGGACCTGTGTGGCAGCCTTCTTCACTCCCATGAATGCCCCAACCACAGGAAAAAGAATTAGAGCAAAGCATGTTTTGGGTGTTATGTATGACTTTATATATGGCCAGGCATTTGAACTTGCTATCTTGCTCATCAGTGTCACATGTAATCGGCTTCATCACTCAAATCAGAGGAAATAATATGTTCCGCATTTTTATGAAATGCAGGACTCCTTGCCATTCCTGAGATCTGAATTTGGAACTGGAAATGAACCTTCCCAGAACTAAGTAAAAACTAATGTTGTCAAGCACAATATCATGAGTCAGAGGGAAACAGAAAAATATCCAACCACGTTTCACCAAATAAAGGTTTTATCAGTCCCCTCAGTCATCAAACGCCTCCTTAGAAACCAAGCTGATGAATTACATGTCCATGAATCAGAAACAGAGGTATGAGTAACCCCAACCTTCAAAGGGAAAAAGTATTTGGTCATGTACTCTCATATTTTCTAAATATCATTCAATTCTACAATTGATATGTTGAAAGTAGTTTTTTTACAGCCTTCATGGGAAATAGTGCACATACCATACAGTTCACCCACTTAAAGAGTGCTAGTCAATGATTTTAAATACATTTACAGTGCAAGAACCACCATGGTCAATTTTAGAATAGGTTTATCATCTCAAAACCAAACCCCAAACAATTCAATTATCACTTTAGGTGATGGTTAATTTTAGGTATCAACTTGATTGGGTTAAGGAAGACCTAGATAACAGGTAAAGCACTATTTCTGGGTATGTTATGAAGGTGTTCCCAGAGGAGTGGGCATGGAAGTGGCTGGATTGAGCAGGGAAGATCTCATTGTGGATGGGTATCATCCAAAAGGTAGGGGCCTGATAGCATGAAAACACAGAGGAAAGGTAAACTCTCCTCTCTTCCTCCCTTTTTCTCTCAAAACTGGGATATCCTCCTTCTCCGGCTCTTGCACATCAGAGCTTCAGATTCTCTAACCATTGGATTCTGGGTTTTGCATGAACTGCTCCTTAGGTTCTCAGGCCTAACAGGCTTAGATTGCTAGATTGGTGCCCCCTCATTCTCAGGCTCATGAACTTGGACAGAGCCATGTCAGTGACCTCCCTGGTTCTTCATCTTGCAGATGACTAATCATGGAACTTCTCTCTCTCCATAATCATGTGGGATAATTTCCTAATAAATTCCTTTTTATCTATCCATCTATCTATCTATTTATCTACCTACCTACCTACCTACCTACCTACTTACCTACCTACCTGCATTCTATTGGTTCTGTCTCTCTGGAGAATCCTAATACACTTCCCTATGCCTCTCTATGCTCTCCAGCCCTAAGCAACTAATCTACATTTGTCTTCATTGAATAACCTATTCTGAACCATTCACATAAATGGAATCATATAATGTAATTTTTTGGTGTGTGTGACTGACTTTTTTCACTTAGCATAGTGTTTTCAAGTTTCATCAATGTAGCATGAAGCAATATTTCACTCCTTTCTATGATTGTTGCTTGAATATACCACCTTTTGTTTATCCATTTGTTAGCTGATAGAAATTAAAATTTTCTCCACTTGTTAGCTATTACAAGTGATGCTGATATAAGCACTCGTGTGCAAGTTTTGGTTTGAATGTTTGTTTTTTATTCTTTTTTAAAAAATATATATACATATTTTAGTTGCCAAAGGGCCTTTATTTTATTGATTTACATGTGGTGATAAGAATTGGATGCAGGGCCTCACACATGCTAGGCAAGTGCTCTATTACTGAGCCACAACTCCAGCCCATGTTTTTTATTCTTCATTAATATATAGTTAGAAATGGAATTGCCGAATCATGTGATATCTTTAACACTTTGAGGATCTGCCAGAGTGCTTTTCAAAGTGTCTGCACCATTTTACATTCCCAGCAGGAGTGTCTAAGGGTCCAATATTTCCATACACTTTTGTTATTATCTAACTTTTTGAGTTTACTCATTCTAGTTGGATATGAAATGGTTGGATGGCTAAAGATGTGAAGCATCTTCTCATGTGCTTACTGGAGACTCATGTATCTTTTTTGCAAAACTGTGTAGTCAAATCATTTAGTGATTTTGAAACTGGGTTATTTGTCTTTTATTCTTGAGTTGTATGTATTCTTTGTATGTTCTGGATCCAAGTCTCTTACCACATATATGTTTTGCAGATGTTGTCTCCTTTTCTGTGTTTTCTTTTCCTTTCTTGATACTATCCTCCAAAGCATGAAAGTTTTCTTTTTGGTGAAATCCAGTTTATCTCTTCTTCCATGTTTTATATTTTTTAGAAAGGAAATTCACTTTATTTATTTACCTATTTATTCATTTGTTACAGGAGATTGAACCCAGGGACACTTTGCCACTACTACATCCCCAGTCCTTTTTACTTTGAGAGTCTCCCTAAGTTGCTGAGGCTAGCCTCAAAATTGCAATCTCCTGAGTCACTGAGATTACAGGTGTATACCACCATGCCTGGTTTTGCTTGTGCTTTTGTTATCATAAGAATTCTTTGACAATATCTAAAAAAGACTTATCTACAAATTTTCATCCAAGAGTTTCATAGTTTATCTCTGACATTGAAGTATTTGATCCATATTGAGTTAATTTAATGTTTGGTGAGAGGTATGGGCCCAAATTCATTGTTTTGTGTGTGGCTACCAAGTTGTGCCAGCACAATTTGTCACATAATTATTTCCCTATTGAATGACTTTGGAAAAATTTTGAAAATCAGTTGACCATAGTCACATGGACTTATTTCTAGACTCTGAATTCTACTAATTTAATCTGTATGTCTTTTCTTATGTCAGCATCATACTGTCTTGATTAATGTTGCTCCATAGTAAATGTAAATGTCATTTTGCTATTTTTTTCAGGATTGTTTGGTCTATCTTGCTCTCTTGACAAACATTGCTGAAAGAAATGAAGGAATATTTATATAAATGGAAAAAATTCCATGTTTTTGCACCAGACTTAATATTATTAAGATGACAATACTGTCCAATTAATATACAAATTTTACTCCGTATTAGAATTCCTGCTGACTTCTTAGTGGAAGTTGGCAAGTCAATTAAAAATCTGCAGAAATTAAAAAGACCAGAATAGACAATCATGTGGCTTCCACTTAAAAATCCATAGGTCTCCAGAAGAATTTGACCTGCTTAAAAGCATCCTAATAACAACAAGCCCAAATACATTATGCATAGAATCACCAAGATATAAATAAGTTCCTCAACTTTTTTGTTGACAAAATATAATAGAAATTGAAAAACTAAAGGGAATCTTGATTTTTTCTTTTTTTTCCTTTGGATGGAATGGGAGAATCATGTATAGTATGAAATTTATATTAAGCCTTCATAAAGCAGTGGAGTATAGAAGTACATTTTCTATTTTCTTATTTTATATATTTCCCTCTTAACTAACTGTGCAATTTATGACATCTTTCAAATATGATTGTTTTGATCCCTCCTCATCTTGAGGAATTGTATCTTGTACATCTTTGTTCTTCTAGAACCTAGAATTATTACTAGCACATAGAAGATATTCAAAAATTATGTCAAATATCATGTATACTTTCAATATTGATTCTTAAATGTGCAAACCTTTTTCCTCTTAAGAAGTGTTGTGAGCTCCAAAATTTTATGCCAAGGGTGCTGTTATTTGAGAAAGTGTGAGATGAGGTATTTATTTAACAGCTTCCTGTAATTTCAACTATCGTCATAGAGAAGCCAAGTAAACCTCCACAAAATTAATTGTGTTTATATTTGGTGTCCTCATAGGTAAGAAGCACAAATAGACAGAATTATCTGCTTAGGTTTCACTTTAGGAAGAAATAATTTTACAGGTGACTTACTAGATAGGAAGAATAAGTAAACTAGGAAAAGTGTCAGGACAGAGAATCAGACAGAATGGCTAATATTTAAACCTACGGAGAATAAGGTGATGTTGGTGACGATATGTGCAGGTAGCAGATAGTGAATCCACAACTGGGAAAATTAGAACAGAAGAGATGGAAGCTGTGAACAGATTGAGGCAATTGTCTGAACACTGAGGTCCAAGAAATATGAATGTAGGAGGCAGGTTTAAATCAGTCCCTAGCCTATGTTGATAACATCAATAGGAGCCTATTTGCCTTTCATATTTTGGATATTTAGTAAAATGGTCTTATTTCATGGTATTTTTTTTTCTTGGAGGGAAGAAGAGAATTCAAATTTTAACACTAGGACTGGGGATATAGCTCAGTTGGTACAGTGCTTGCCTCGCAGGCACAAGGCCCTGGGTTCAATCCCCAGCACGGCAAAAAAAAAAAAAAAAATTAACACTACTTCTAAATGGGTTTATTAAGATGGTTAACTCATTAACAAGCAAAGGTGTCTAGTGGCATATATTCTACATCCATTTTACAGAGGAAGAAATGGAAATTCAATGACTTTAATAAGGTAGCCATAGTCACATAGCTAGTCAGTAACAGAGTTGGGGTTTATGCCACTGTATTGCACCACAGAATACAAAAATAGGACATTCAGAGACTGCAGCTTCTACCACAAAAGAGTAATCAGTCCCAGATTGCCTTTCTGCTAGAAAATTGGACAAAAATACATGAAGCAATCATTTTCAGATATTAGGCTATAGACAGTGCAGGATTGTGATCTTTGAAAAAGAAAATAAACAAATTTTGCCTCACAACTGTACCACTTTTCTGCCTGAAGGAGTTTTCTGGACCATGTGGCAGGAAGGAGGAACAAAGAAGAGCACAACAGCTTCATGAGTAGGAGAAGAAGAGATGAGAGTTCTGGGAGGTGGAGGCAATTGAAAACACAAATGCAGGAGAGCAGGGAGCCAACTAGGAGAGGAGCACTGGAGTCTGCCTACGAGTGTCCTGAATCTGTAGCTGGTTACTAAACCACACTCATATAGGAGGAAACTTCATGAGGTCTGGAGCTACTGGGGAATTACAAGCTGAACATCTCTTAGAGCTCACGTGGGAATGGAGGATATTTCAGTTCCAGCAACCAGAGAGAAACCACCTGTTGAACACCTGGGCAGTCAGCACTAAATAGTAAAGTACAATGCCTTAATAGTAAATCTAAACTAGATGTAGAGTAAAAGGCACTCTAGCCTTGCCCTGATATAGTTTAAAACTAAGCTTTGAAACAATCAAGCTGGTCTGCAAGTTACTTCACTGCCAGTCAAATCAAAGTTCAACACACTTTAAAGAAAGACTATATTCAATCAACAGCATATCATTTGCAATGAGAGGAGAAATGGAAGCATAAATCTGTAAATTTTTCAATTATGTGAGGTCTTACAATATTACTTGAAAATATACAGCAATATGTTAAAGATGAATATTGTAAACTCTTTAGCAATTGTTTAAAAAAATCAATACAAAGAGATATAAGTAATAAACAAAACATGCTGATTTTCCTCACAACTAAAATGATAATTTAAAACAAGTCAGGAAAAGAGAAAAATTGAATAAATAATAGGTAGGAAAAAAAACAGGAAGGAGGATGCCCTTAAACCCCCAACATATGAGTAATTGTAATGAATGACAATAGACATCAAAATTTAAAAAGCTGAGATCATTAGAATGAATTAAATACTCAGAGCTTACTATATGCTGACTCTGTTTCATAATATATAAAGCTATCATAATGCTTGTTTGTCTCTTCAGATTGTGGATTTTTAGCCTTTTTTATTAGTACATCTTGTAATCTTAAAAAAATTATTATTGACAGCTGGACATGATGGGGCCAACAGTAGGAACTTAGGTGAATAGGCCTTTAGAATAGAATTTTACATTAATTGCAGGTATAGATTAAAATTCCCTAGGGTTTTGTTTTGTTTCTTTTGTTTGTTTGTTTTGTCTCTCTCATATTTAACCTTGGACCCTTGGACATCCCCAAGGGTTAGCCCTCAGAGAGAATCTGTGTCTTTCAGCTCATTTACCTGTAATCCACTATCTTACTAGGAGAAGTGGGGAGGGGAATCCTATAGTTTTAGGATTACATGTTAATCTTTTAGTGGCCCTATGTCCTTGAGCTATGAGATGATTTTACAAGTGTTTCTCAGCTAATGCCTCATCTCTTAAAGAGAAAAAGAAGTATAAAGAGGGCTAAATTGGGAGAGATGTCCTTCTTTCAGTGGGGTAAGGCACTGGTAAAGTCTTTCCTATGAGGAGTAGGGAGAATAGGCCACCTTTACACTTAAAAGTGTATTTCACAATGGTTACCCTGCATCTTCACTGCCAGAGCCACATGAACATCTTCTTTGCTCTTACCATGAGGACTTGGTAGGGTTCCTGGGAATAAGTTTCTCACACTCACATTAATCTATACTCAGGTCCCAATAATCCAATAAGATTACCATTGAAGTGTTATTACCATTTATGTCTCTAATGACTTCTGCTTCACAATTTGTTTGTCTCCCCTGATTAGGTGTTGTGGTTTACCCATAGACCTTAGTTCTCCAATGAGTCTAAGAAAAATCACCAATTTTCAATGTGGTCAATTTACTTTTTCATCATTTTAAGGATAGGAGTGGTGACTTCTGATTTCATTACAAATTGAAGATGAAACCAGTCACATCCATTCAATTTTTCATTTCAGTTATTATGATTTTTAGTTTCATTTTTTTATTTGAGTCTTCTTTACATCTATTTCTTTGTTGAGACTTTTTACAACTTGTTTGTTTCAAGAGAATATGTAATTGCTCATTGATGCATTTTTGTGATGGCTACCTTAGAATTCATGTCAAAAAATTCTCACATCTTTGTATTGACATCTCTTGATTATCTTTTCCTAATAAGTTTGAGATGTCTTTGCATGGCGTAATAAGAGTTTTCATTGAATGTTTTGGGTATTATGTTATAAGACTCTGGATCTTATATAAATTTTGTGTTTTAACAAGCTTTCTCTCACACCTCTTCTCTGAGTGAAGGAGGTGAGAGTGCCATATCACTACTGCCAAATAACAGTAGAAATTCATATTCTTTACCCGGCCTCCATTGACAAAAGAGGCAGAGATATAGGGTTCTCAGTAAGTCTCTGCTGATACCACACTGACAATTTCTTGGGTCCTGACATCGTTAATGTCTGTCTTCTCCTAATCCTCTTATATTTGTTGTGTTTACAACATCTAGACTTTTGCATTTCCTCAATGAAACATTCTACTTACTCATCAAAATAACTAAATTTAAACAAGGCTGACCTTACAAAAAATTGGAGAGATTTAATTCCTAAATTTTCTTATGAAACCAGTAGTACCCTAAAACTAGAAGCATACAGAGGTTAGAAAACGATAGACTAGCCGGGTGCGGTGGCGCACGCCTGTAATCCCAGCACTTGGGAGGCTGAGGCAGGAGGATCGCAAGTTCAAAGCTAGCTTCAGCAACTTAGCAAGGCCCTAAGCAACTCAGTGAGACCCTGTCTCTAAATAAAATACAAAATAGGGCTGGGGATGTGGCTCATGTGGCTCAGTGGTGGAGTGCCCCTGGGTTCAATCCCCAGCACCAAAAAAAAAGAAAGAAAAAAGAAAAAGAAAACGATAGACTAACATTCCTTATGAACATCTGCAAAAGTCCTGTACAGAACATTAGAAAAGATGCTGACAATATATCAAATATGTGATGCACCATGACTGAGAAATGTGAAATTGGTTTTACACTTAGAAACTAATCAATAAACGTGGGGATATTAATAGACTAAGTTTTCTGGTAATAGAAAATATACCAAAACACCCACTTGAAAAAAATTAAACATCAATGTGAAAATCTTCTGAAAACTTAATACAGGAACTTTAATCCGATAATGGACATCTATTGCAAAAATACAGCTAGTGCTGCGTTTACTATTCAATGATTGAATGCCTTCCCATAAGAACCAAACAAGGATTTCTTCTCTCAACAATGTTATTGAATATCATACTGGATGTCATAAGTGCTACCAAAAATCAAGAAGAAATGGAACATAACAATTAGAGTAAGAAAATGCCACTAAAATAATTAGAAAGCAAGTCACGGATTTAGAGAAAATATTCAAAATACATATATCTTACAAAAAACTTGTATTTATCATTTAAAAATAACTTCTACAAATTAATGATAAGAAAGATCAACCTAAATTGGACAAAAGCTTCAAATACACATTTTACAAAAGATTTTCAAATGACAAATATACAAAAAGATATCAGAGTTTATTAGTTATCAAAGCAATGCAAATTAAAACACCAGTGAAGCATTCTACTTACCTACTGGAATATCTGATTTAAATAAGACTGACCTTACAAACAATTGAAGAGAACGTGGAACAACTTGAACTTTCATCTGATACAACTAAGAATATAACAAATACAATTAGAAATAATTTGTAGTGTTTAGAAGAATTAGTTATCCTCTAACTACATGAATCCTAGTATTTGATCAAGAGAATTTAGAAGCATACATTCAACCAACTTTGAAATGTAAATTTTTATTGCAGTTACATTCAAAATTGCCCCCAAATGGAAACAACCTGCCGTGGGCATCTACAGCAACAAGGTGGAACCCTCATATAACATTTTATTTCAGCGTCAAGATGATGAGGAAAAATCTATTGATCATATGATGAAGTTTTCTGGGAGAGAAAGGGCAAAGGACCCAAAAGAGAAGGAGATGGGCTTATGGTTTGTGGTTGATAGGGGGTGGGATTAAGATGAGGGCTCCTGTATGTGAGCCAAGACTTATATAGTTTAAATTCCTACTGGCACCAAAGAAGAAAGCACCTGGACTTTCCTTTCATTCTCCTAGATGTGGGGCATGAAGGTAGGAAGAGGAGTGAGACTTGAAAGCTTCCAGCAGTTACATTAAAGTATAGTCAGTATAGTACAACTCAAATGTCCATCAAAAACTGACTAAAGTGATTGCAGTATAATTGCACAATAGAGTAGTATTTAAAATTTTAAAAAAATAGCATGCTCTTTACATACAGGAAAACGTGAATAAATATCAACACCATTTTTTGAGCAAAAGAAATTAGGCATTTTCATGAAATTCTAAAATAAGCAAAACTAACCTAAATAAACAAAGAGCATCAGTGATTACTTGGGCTTAGGGAAAGGGTTATTGACTTCAAAGGAAAGAGGAAATTTTTGATTGATGGAAACATTCTACATTTTGGTTATAATGTTGACCATAGTTGAATATATTTGCAAGGATGTGAAAATTGACACTAGAAATGGCTACATTTTGTTATAAATGTTATATTTCAATAAACTTGATTAGAAAAAGAGAAACTTTACAAATAAAGAAAAAGCATTAAAGGCTTAGCCTTACAAATTATAATTGAAATGGATTTCTATTTTGATCAAATTTAGAAAAAATGTATGAGTTAAAGTGCATGGTTTAAATCCTGATAACCAATTTCTAGCTGGCAGTTTAATTTGAGAAAGTTACTTTATATCATTGTACTTCTTTTTCTATTTCAGTAAATGGGACAAATAATAATCATTACCTCAAGAGTTATTGTGAGTACTAGCTGAGTGTACTAAAGTACTAGACCAATGAAGAGATAAACCATTGTTAAATATTAGCTTTATTATTTTTTACAAGCATCCAGGGAAGCAATGCTTTCATGCACAGTTGCTGGAAATATAATTATTGCATTGCTTTTTGAGGTCACAGCATATAAAAATCCCTATAATTTATTTATGCTTTTGATCAACAATTTCATCTCTGGGAATGCATACTACACAATTAATTATATATGTATGGAATGAATTTTCCTCAAAGATATATAATATATATAATCACATAATTGTTTACAGAAGGATAAAAAGGAAGGAACACAAATATATTTCTACTTATGAAGAATTAAGGTGTATTCACATACCTTAGCTTGGTGAAAATATGCACTTGCATGCTGCAATGTACACTATATATTAGTGTAGAAGAAAATCAAATTAACAATTATTGATAAACTAATACAAGAATGATTGTAAACATTACAGCAAAAATACAAAGTGTTAAAATAATCTATATAAGAAATTTTAAGACTCAAAAGGACAACCATGTTCACGTGGAATTGAAATAGAGTCATATCTATGAAAAATTTTAACTTTTGACACGTTAACTATATGATCATCAACTTTTTAGAGCTTCCATTTTCCCAAGTGTTACAATATGGCAAATATATGAGGAAATGTACATTAACATCATGTATTTTTGTGAATACTTTGGTCAAGAGGATACATATTAATGGAATATGTTAGGTGATGAATAAATGGTAATTGTTATTTATTCAGATTATTTTATTTAATAAGATATTTAAATGAGTAGATTAATCAATATGATTTTTTTGGCTAGTAAAACTAAATATTATAAGGACAAAAAGCTTAGCAAAAATTTAAGAATCACTATGCAAATCCCTTCATAAATCTAATAGGATATTTGGTGAAATACTCAGAACATTAATTTGAAAAAAATGGTAAACACGTTTAAGAAAATTTTGAGAAAAAATGAGACAAAATTATGAATATTGCAGTGTATCTTAAAGGTACAATAATTTTAACAATGTGACTATGGAGAAAAATAGCCAACTCAGTGGAATGGGAATTTATAATGAAAACATACCTATATTTACTCAAATTGTTCTAGATCAAGATGTGTATATAAGAAATTAATATGAGGTAAAGGGAAAAGTAAAACCAATGATAAATCATTTCTTCAACATAAAATATCAGGAAAGTGAATATGTAAAAAAAAATAGTCCTTTATTTCATAACATAACTAACTAACATAACTTGATTTTTCAGATCAAGAAAATAATTGAAGAAAGAGAAAAAGAAGCAGAAAATGAATATTTATCTGCTATCTAAAAATTTTCATAGCTTAAATAACAGAGGTAGTAATAAACAAAATATCAACTAAACACCAGAATATCTATGAGTACAATATAATAATAATAGATACGAAATTAGGAGACAAAAATTGAGAAATATTTGAAATACCTACAATGAGTATGAGACTTGATATTCTTGATGCAAATATTTTTCTGTATGTTTTTTACCTTAAAATCTTTCCTTAAAATTTTTCAAATTTTTAATTTGAAAAATTAATATAATTAAGCTTTTAATTATTTACAATGTTTTTTTCTTTTAAAATGCTTAGTAAATTTTGTGACTTGATAAAAACAAATAATTTGATGAACAATTAATAACCACATTTATCTATAAAACCGAGATGACTTTGTGAAGGTGACAGAATCCAAACATTCTTGACTTAAAAGGCGAACTAAGTACAAAATCCCACAAATAGTTTAACCAAGTTTTCTTAGTCTATAAGTATTTCCAAGTGCATGTATATTAAAAAGAAGAGAATCAAGGGATAGTAGATATAAGCAAAAGTTGTTGATAAAAATAAGTACAATTGATATTGAAAAAAATCAAACCTCATTTTGTAATGAATGAAATGAAAATTTTAAAAAGTTCCAATCTTGTATCTCAGATTGGCAAATCTGCCCTGATTGCCTCATCATATTGATGGATATGTCTGATGTTCTCTCATTACCTTTTGGGCCAATAATGATAGAGTTTTCCCTAAGGAAACGTGAATAAAACTTTTTGCATAAAGTTATTTGCAATAGAAATAGACAATAATATTAAGGATTATCCTTCGTATCTTACATTAAAAATAAACAAGTGTGACATTAATTCAAACACTGAACTAGCAATTAAAATTTTTTTATCTAGCAATTAAAATTTTTTTCAAAGATTTTTGAAGATACTGAATGTAATAAGTGAAAAAAGCAAGATACAACACTGTTATGTAATCTTAACTATGAATTATTACAGTGCTTACAGAAAAAAGACTAAAAAGTGGATATGAGTATTGTTTTGTTATAATTTTTGTTATTCCAAATGTTATTTTGCATTGCAATCAAAGTTATTTTTATAACAATTGTTTTATAACAGTGCAAAATGTGCTTTCTATAAAGATTCTTTTGTATGATCATCAAATTTAGGATTGGTATATTATAAAATATGGTAGATGATTTGTACAAATAAATTCCTTTACTTTGGACTTGTAAAAGGATGGATTTTGAGAATATTAAATACCTGGTTGGCTGAACAATTCCAATAAGTTTTCATGTTACTTTTTAAAAATTTGGTTTGTATTTGTGTTTAACTTTAAAAACAAAATTCCTGATTTACTCTTTCCTCCTACACTGGAGAACACAAAGTCCTACAATGTGGCGGAGACAGGAAACTATTTGGAATTATCTTTTCAAGATGACAGAATTTATTGTTTAAAAAATTTTTTTTCTGAAACATTTCATCGGGTGGATACTATTTAAATGCTAATACCGTGCCAACTGTCAGTTTTTAATATTGCTTTGTTTCTTGTCATTTTTTATTTGTTTGATCATGGAATAGTCAGTTTGGAGGACAGTTTCTAAACTATTTAGTATTATATTGTAACATGAATTTGCTGCTTGATGACAAAGTTCTCTAAAATGTCATTAGCAAAAATGATCTTTAAATAATATTCAATTTTTGAACTGATGAAAATATTTAGAATTAATGTCAGAAAGGACTTAAAGCACATTATGGTCTTATAACATTATCTTTAAATATTACTTTAAAAGAAAGTCAATATAAAGAGTAATTTTATTAAACATTAATGATAGCGAGTTTGGAAGATACCATGTCAGAATTTCAAATAATGATCCTGTCTTCTTTGAGCCACTGTTGTGCCAAAGGCTAATAAGTATTATTGTTTACATATGAAACACTACTTCATTAGTTATAAACCCACATACTTTTTCCATATTCATTAGAAATAGGAGATGTTTGCTACAGGCATGTTAATTCATGTGCTGCTTAAACCACTCAAAAGGATCTATATCACTTTCCTCAGTATTTTCCTCTATCTTGGTGTGTTCTCCATCTTTTTTATTAATTGGACTTTAGTTCCATGTTTTGTATATTTTACAAATATATCTTCTTTGTAGTAAACAGGGCAGCTCCCACTGAGTCACAGATGCAACACTAGAAATTGGAAACAAGAAATGTAGACCAGCAACAAATAGTATTCATTTTTTACCATTTGTCATTGTGTTCACTGGTTTATATGCATTATTTATTTAATCTTCAGATTTATTCCACAAAGTGGAAAGTTTAGGAAACTGATGCCTGCAAAGGTTATAAAACTGATTCAAAATTAGATGGCTGGTAGAAGGACATCTTAGCCTGGAATGCAACTGTTTGCCTTCAGAGCTCACACTGTTAATCACTCTGCTATGTTGAGTCTCAGAGGTGAGCTGAAAGCTTACAAACTACCCCGTGCTTTGTTGATCTTTTCATCAGAAAGTTTGAACCTATCACAGACAGGATTACTGGTTTATTCCTTAGTATGTTAGTATCATATTCTGGCTGTAAACAGGATCCCTACGTTCAAGTTGTAGAATATATCTAGTTCCCAGGCTAAAGAGGAAGCATTCATCATTCCATGAAAGCATTCATCAGGAAGCATTCATTTTCAGGTGAATGTCTCACTGGCTATTTAATAGTGCAAGTAAGTGGGGTGACCACAAGTAACATATGCAGCAAAATCGCAATAAGGATGTGTAGAAATACACAAGTTGGTAAATGTGTGTGACAGAATGAAATGGTAGAAAAATTATAGTCTCTGGACTACAAACACAGATCTTATATTGTGAGTTAGTTAAAATACCCCTAACCAACTTTAGTTTTCTCATGTATAACAAGCTCACATGATGCATATTCATGATATTTGTTGTAAGGATTAGTGACACTAATTTGAAAGCATCTACCTTGGCATCTGACACACAATAAATTTTGGCTGTTATTATTTATATTGTATGGAAGGGTATGCTAAAATTGTGTATGTGAAAAATGGAAGTATTCATTTCATCATTCATTCAACAGATAATTATCCACAGCCTAGACTATTCTAGGTGATGCAGGGAGATTTGTGGTTTTCACACAGAGAGCCTACAGGTCAGAGACATCTTAGAAGTAATAAGGACATACACCCAAATCAAGTTATTTATAACTGGCTTGTTCCAAGCACAAATTGACAAGCAAGATCTGCTTGAAAAAAGTGAAAAGCTAACTTTAAGGCTTAAACAAACAATAAGATATGATATTTATGAGTAAGAAAGTCTAAAAAAATTTTAAGGTTAAAATTAACTTCTGGTAATTTTTAATTAAATTTAAAATTAGTTAATTTCAAAATAAATTATTTTTTCATGTAATTTTTTCTGAAATGGGTTAATCATTAAAAAATAAAGCCAAATGATTAAAAAAGTAGTTGACTGATGGCTAAAGATTTTTAACATACAGATAAGCTATATTGTGTGATCTAAGATGATCCTCTCAATGTCAGCAATTTAACAAAATAGTTGCTTATATTTTGCACATGTACAGACCAATATAGGTGGTTGGGTGGGATAATGAAGGAATCTAGGCTCTTTGTATAACCATGCCATCTTCAAACACATGGCTTCAAAAGCCACTGTATATTGGGGAAGAACATGGAATATAGCACATAGAAATTTATGCCAACAGCCCTGGAAGTGATAGATCTTATTTCATCCACATTCTATTGTTTAAAATTTCCTACGAGGGAGGCTGTGGCACCCAAATTGTGGACCTGGGACTGGCTACTCATTTATAAACTATTTGTTAAGCATCCTTAATAAGATGAAGAGCTTGTTCTGATGTAGATCAACTATGTCACTAAGGACCCATTTGAATTTAGTAGCAATTTTCTCATTGAAGAAAGTATTGTTGATTTACTTTCTGTTGCAAACTTCTAGTAGAGGTCTGGCACGTTGAGTAGCATTAGAAAAACTGTGTGCCAAGGAAATAGAAACAGATTTTGTGACCAATAGCCAGTCTCTGCTACAACCAGATATACAATTCAGGTATATATATATATATTGAGAAGCAGTTTTACTTGCTACCAACTTGTTTCAGTCTGGTGTGAGAGAACATATTTTAGATACAAGTTACACAGAGAAGATTTATTACTTACAGATAAACAGCAAGGGACAAAAGAGCATAGGATTCACTGTAAGCTGCTGTCTCAAGGGTCAGGAAAGTTTCTTGGGATAACGGAGTTTCTACTGCCTGTAGTCCCTCTGCATCTTAACTGAGGGATCATCAAAACAGTATTTCCAGGATTTTATATCCCAGGACCACATGATTTGCTGGGTTAAAGCACAGAAAGACACCTTCTTCCTCGTGAGGGAAGTACGGACAGTCTCAGCTATTCCTCTCTGTCACAGATGCTGCGTTAGTAGTACATTCTGAAGTTATTTTTGAGCACAAAAAAATAAAGGAGCCCTGTGTGGTGGCGCATGCCTGTAATCCCAGCACTTGGGAGGCTGAGGCAGGAGGATTACGAGTTCAAAGCCAGCCTCAGCAACTTAGCGAGGGCCTAAGCAACTCAGTGAGACCCTGTCTCTAAATAAAATACAAAATAGGGCTGGGGATGTGGCTCAGTGATGGAGTGCCCCTGGGTTCAACCCCCAGTACCAGAAAAAAAAAAAAGTAAAGGAGGGGGAAGTTAAATAAATCTAATGCCACCTGGAGAATTGTCCCACATGTATTTCTGAATGATGATTGAGTGTAGTTTTTAAAAATCTTTATTTCCATCTAAGTTACTTAAATGAAAAAAAAATTGTAAGAAATGAGTCTCTATAATGTTCATTGAAAATATGAAGGCAAGAACAAATAAGATTTTGAGTTAAATGATAATATAGGCTAATTTAAGTTTTCAGAATCAAGTTTTACTTTCATTTCAACATGTAACAATCATGTTACACACATCAAACTCATTAGATTAGTATACTCAGCTAACTCATTTTAAATCTGAAGAAGTGAGATTTTTGATGCAGATGATTCAACAAAACATATGAGACTTGGAATGAGGAGTGTTGCATTCTTTAGTTGTGTAGGTAAACAACTATGTATTATTGAATAAGGAGTGAACATTACCAGGAAGGTTTAATGGAATTAAAGGTGTCAAATATGGTTTAATTCTTCTGTTACAACACGGCTATTGGGAGGATTCTAAAGACTGATTTAGGCCCTAAGAACACTATGAACAACAAGAGATATCTACTGAGACTGAGGAATAAGAAAAGAACCATAAGTGAAGCCAATATTTGCTGTATTTCAACTACATTATTAATTAGATTTTTTTATGCTGTTAAAATAAATTTTCTTTTGGAGATTTCAGGCGTGACTATCATGAAGTAGATCAATAGGTAGATGTGCAATAGAGAATGAATAACTGAACAGAATAAACAAGGAAGAGTGAGATGATTAGAGAGTGACTTCATGTTTGAAGGAAACATTTAAAACATAATGATGTCCTTGTTTGATGTTAGCACAAAGCACATTGCAAATTTAAATGTCTTTTGGATTAGTCACCCTTTTGGGTAATCCACACAGTTTCTTTATTTAATGTGGACAATCAAGAGTTTTCTGGATTGCATATTGTACCATTATGTGACCTATTCACTTGAGCATAGAAATGGACCAGCATGGTAATACTTGAAATATTGTACTGTACACATCATAAATGAGGGTGGATGCAATACATCTGAAGGGGAACATGTGATCTATACCATATAGGGAAAAGCAAGTGTAGCTGCAGATGGAATTAATGAAACAGGATTTAGGATGTGAATGCACATGTTTGACATTCCTCTTTAAAACATCTCATATGGAAAAGCCAGTCTGTTTTGGTTACTATACCTTTAACATACTCAGTGAATTCAAATCTAGATTATAGTGAGGTTCACATTGGTCAAAGACATTCTGATTATTTAGAATGAAATGCATCTCTTGGTTTCTCTGTGATATTTTAAAGGTATCATTTATTTTCTTAGAAACTACTGATTCAAAAGCCAGGATTCTGGTGCTCACTCTGTCACTATATGAGCAAATCATTTTGCCACTCAAGCAAAGTTAGTTTCTTCATCTGTAAAACAAATTGGCTCAAATAGATCCTCAGTCATACTAGGTTATCTATCCTGCTTTAATCAGAGCACCAAGGATTTCCTGGTTTGTGACTGACAGGTAGGAATCCAACGAATCATGTGACAGCAGAAAGATAGATCTCAATGACAATAATAAGAGATTTTCTGAGTGTCAATAACCTTCTACAAAATACCCAGGCATTAAGCCAGAAGCCCCAGAGCTATTCTTTATATTCCATCTTCAAATGTAAATTATTTCCTTTGCCTTTTTTGATAGAAAGGAAATGACTTAGGTGACTTAAAGCAAAATCATTTGGTTTTTTTTTTTTTTTTTTGGCTATACAATTTCAAAACAAGTTACTCAAACTTTTTGAGCTTCAGGTTGTCCATTTGTATTGGAGTTCATTCCACACCACCCTTCAACTCTACTGATTCCTCGCCTAGAGCAACAGAATGTCACTAAGTCCTTTCCTTCAAGGCTCCTCTGTTGCCTTTTCCACAACCAGTTCTTGCTCTTACTCTTCTTTATCTCAGTTCTTCATAATACAACTGCTTTTTTTTCCTCCCTGAAACAACACAAAGCTAAAAGGTATATCCTCTGCAACTCTTATGCCCTGAAACAATGTGATTTAAAAATAGCTGGGTGAGAATTTTAAGGACTCAAAAGGCAATTGCCTCATGAGTGAAATACTTCACTGATTTTCCAGTCTTCTTAAGTGCCCCAGTGGAGTTAAAATTCTTTTATGGCTTCTCTGGAAAACCAGAATATCTCAATAACCAAAGCTTCTCAAACTCTGATCTCAGTGACCCTTCATACTGTCAAAAAGGATCAAACACTCTGTAGAGTTTGTATATCTGGATTATATGAATTGGTATTTATTATAAGTGAAAACTTAGATATATTTTACTAAAAATAACTGTTTTCTAAGGCTCAGAAATACAATGAGAAAAGTGCTATTATCATAATGCAAATTTCTTGATGTCTGGTTTGAGAAGAGACAGTAAGATTCAGCTCCTGTATTCATTTGCAATATGTTGTTTTGATTATTATATACAGCAAAATTCTGTATTCACCAAAATATGAAGCTGGGGAAAGGAGTTTTTGAGTAGCCTTTTATAGATAATTGTCAGTATCTTCTTTGATGTTACAACAAAATTCAACAGTGGTCATTTCTTAAAGTTTAATTTCAATGTGGAATTTGAAATCACATCATTGCACTCATACTGCTCTGTTACATGAAAATCTGTTAGTCTATCTGGTACTAGGAATTGATCTTTTCCAGTGTATGATGCTGTAACATTATGCATTTATCATTTGAAAAATACTTATTCAATACTGGCGTTATGCAGAACTTCCAAAAGTTTTATAATACCATTACAAAAAATCTGCCATTCATTAATATTGCCATCCAAGGAGCATGAAGTACTGGCAAAGAAGCTCACAGTGGTTGATGCAAGTTTTTCAAATTTGCAAATTTTGTTAAAGAGATAAATTATATCATCATCAGCAGATATTTTGAGTTGTTTTAAAGCAATTGACCCATTTTGGTCATTTTCAAGGAAATGTCTGCCAAATATTCGTATCTGAATAACAATAGATTGTCTAGTAGCCATTCTTTTCTAGTAAAAGATGATATTAACCGATTTTTCCTGTATCCTTTCCTTGCCACATGCACTTACCAGCAAGAAAAATTGTTTTTTATATACAGTATCTTTTATCAAGATTGGCATAGATGCATGTTATATTTTGAATAAATACTGAATAGATCTCATTTATCCAGTCTGAGTCAGTTGTCCTAGTGCCCAGTGCTGAAGTGTCCAATTCAAAGTCACCTATTCTCTATTTTAATATACCCAGACTGACATGCATAAACACCTATATCCAATATATCTAGCTATATTTAACACTGATATTTATCACATATATGGCAACATTTACTATAAAAAAGGTAATTGCTTAGAAAAGTGTTTTTCCTGTAATAATCTCTTATTTGCTTAAGTTCCGTAAAAACCTCAAGCACAACCATGACATATTTATGTTGAACATTACAGAAAAGTTGCTTCCTATTGTTTAAGTCTCACAACTCTTAAAAAATCTGGACATTTATTTCATATTTTTAAATCAGAAAAAAATGATCACTTGAATAATGAGAAGCTGTTACTCATGAATTGAGATAATTGATACATATAATCATCTGGGTCAATTTGTATCTCTTCTTCAGTTTAAATTTATAGAAAACTCTGGTGATTTAGTTCCAGAAGTATGTAGACATTATGTTGGGTGTGATTTTTTTCCTGAGCTTTTCTGTAGATGTTAGTAGAGTAAAATGCAGAACTAAGACAACTGAAGAATTTGATCAATACTGATTTTTTTTCCTATTAAACAAAACATCTGCGTACTTAATTTAGAAAATTGTCTCCTTTTTTTTTACTTCATTATTCATTCTGGTGTTAGAGACGAAGCATAAATGTCTTATAGCCATTATTGTTTTGGACTAGAGAATACAGAGTGGGAATGGTGTTGATGCTGGTGTGCTTTGTGTGTGTGTGTGTGTGTGTGTGTGTGTGTGAGTGAATGAAGTTTCTCTCAAAGACAATATAAGGCAACACTGGTCTGGAATATTTGTAGATACAATCTAGAATATCATTTGTCCAGAAAGGCTGGGAGAAGATTGCTGGCTTCAGTAAAACTTAAGCATCATGTGCTAGGTCAGGAATGTGCTTTTTAGGTCTTAGGAAAATGATATTTTCAAACTCTATGTAGCCCATCTTTCTTAGAGAATATACTTTTAGTAATAGCAGCAGGATAATTCTCAACCCAAAGGTCATATTCTGATTTCATTTTCACCTACTAGAATTGAGCTAAAATCATTTTGCAGATGAATGAATCATCAGATGAACTTGGTGTTGATAAATGAAAAGAATATAATAATAGCACCCAAACTTATTTTCCTTCACTTCTCATGAATGTTCTTTAAAATGTGGCTCAATCATAATATTATATTAACAGTTGTTAAAATCCAAGGAACCCATAGCTACAACTAAGCGTTAAATATATTAAGATTTGAAACACACTTGCACTTTTAAAAAATTTTTAAACTTTTTATTTTTACTGAATTTAATTTATTTTATTATAAATTAACAGATTGTAGTTGTATGTATTTATGAAATACAAAGTGTGTTATGGCTTATGAATACATTGTAGAATAATTAAATCAAGCTAATTAACAAGTCACTTGGACTTTTTTTTTTTTGCTATACAATTTCAAATGAGTTACTTAAACTTTTTGAGCTTCAGGTTGTCTATTTGTAAGACAGGAACAGAAATACATTGTGAAGACCAAACGAAGTATTTGTCTAAGTACACAATGTAGTTCCTTGAACAGAAAAACATTGGGGGCAAATGTCACTGTTTACTCTTGTATTTTCCAAGATAATATGTCAGGTAAAAAAAATAGTCCCAATTAAATTGGTCAACCATTACTGATTGGGATTTCAGGATAGCAATGGGGCTAAAATACTGGGAAATATCCCTGATTGTCACAAGAGTTGAGTCAGGAGTTGTCACATAACTTTGTTCCATGAATAGGAAAGCAACACCCTTTACTGGTTTGGTGACTTTCTGATGTGGCAGAATTACTCTCCTAATTAAGTGGCAGTTACTGCCATTATACATCATTATTTTAAATGGAGTATCTGGAAGATGTCTCAAGTAGACAGTTCTCTCAATTAAGTGTGTCCTATAGGTTAATAGGAATCACTTCCTCCCCCTTGAATACCACTGTTTAGAAAAAATCCTGAAGGCCCAAACATTAAAAGGTCAAAATTATGCTTCTCAGTTAACAGTCCAGGTTGAAATGGGAAAGTTTGCCAAGACTTCTTTGTTGTCAGTGTGGCTCTAAATCAATTGAGATGCTTTGTTCTGTATCACAGTATAATGTACCCTTTGAGGCAAAAAAATTCATAAAGACATCAACAATACTCTTTAAAAGAGGCAAAATCTAGTAGTTCTTTCAATAAGTCACCATATTATCAGGCTTGATACAATTCATAAAATATTTTTTTATTTTAAATCTTTAGACAAGATGGAGAAAAAAGAACAAATATTGAGATGAATGATTTTAGAGGCAAAAAGGACACTTCACAAAAGAATGGTGAGTTTAAAATAATCACATTATCTAAAGTACAAAACATTTTGCAGCATGATAATAAACATGAAGACCCTGGAAAATCTTTTTGACTGTGGAGATTTCGAACACTCCCTGACTGCTGTTTCTGCCACTAAGGTCTGCAGTTACTGGAAACCTGGGATCACACACACAAAATTTATAGATTACAAATGTCTCAGCTAAAAATTTTGGATGTATGTAAGATCCAGGGTTTCACCTGATTTTACTACCTCAAGTATGCTAGCTTATACTATTCATGGGCTGAGAAGAAGTCACAGAAGGCAAACAAATCTTGTGCTTCCTGACTTATGATACATGCAGCCTCAAATTCTTTGGCTAAAAGGATTGTACATTGTCAAAAATAAGCATTAATGAGAAAGACTTTAAAAGAAAAATATTTGTATTTTTTTAAATCCCAGAAACAATTGTTTTTTCTTCATGGCACACATACAAGGGAGGAAGTTAGAACATTGCTGATGAAATTTTGCCAAATACTCCAAGAAAAATCACAAGATAATTAACTTGTTTAACTAATTAACACACACCCAGGAGTAGAAATAATATAATTTTTTAAAAAGTGACCATTCATTTGTAACAGATTCACAAAATTAGGTGTTATGTTATTAAAAGGCATGTGCTAACAATACTTGTGACATTAACATTATTATTTGGGGGGGTACTGGGGGTTAAACTCAGGGTACTTGAATACTGAGTCACATCCCCAGTCCTATTTTTGTAGTTCATTTAGGGACAGGGCCTCACTGAATTACTTAGTACCTCACTTTTGCTAAGGTTGGCTTTGAAGTCTTGATCCTCCTGCCTCAGTCTCCTGAGCCACTAGGATTACAGGCTTGTGCCATGGCACCCAGTTTAACATACTTAATGTTTCCCTTATTTGCCTCTTTGCACTCAAGAATGAGATCTGTGGCTTCTTTTGTAAGCACCCTTAAGATGCTTGTGATATTTTTATGATCTCCATAATGTTCTTTTCTGAAAAAGTCGATGCCATTTGTCTGAGTTAAGGAGTGTGGTGAAATCTTTGTTTTTTCCATGGGTAAATTTAAGCTTTTCTAATTCACTAGGCAATGAAGATTCTTTACTGGCATGTTGAAATATACACATGCACATGCTTAATTAGTAAGATGTATAAATAGAGAATTGTATTGCCAAGGTCTGTTGAATAAGCAGGATCCGAATCCTGGGGAATTAGAGATACTAATCTCTAGCTCAGGTGAATCCTGATGCCCAAAGTGGAGCATTGGAGTAGGTGGCTTAATTGGAAGCTTCTGGGAAGTGAGAAATGGAATCCAAACCTAAGTCCCTACCTTCTGACTTAGAGTCATGTTCTAAACAGCATGCTCAATCCATGGTGTCGGGAATGGAGAAGTCAGGGAGATGTGCTCCTCAGAACTCAGCTCCTGGGAGAATGTTTCCTGGTCTGTCAACAGACTGTCTTCTCCTGTCAGGCCCTTCAGGTCCTCAGCTACAGAGGACCCTCTGGCCTGGCATCACCTTTCCCAGGGCAGCTCACATCCAACAACTGGTCAAGGTG